>CM053027.1:365856703-366316703 GCA_028564925.1 Lithobates sylvaticus
GGGTGGGATACAAGGGGAGGAGGGAAAAGGTGATAGAAGGGAAGGTGAGGGGGGTTGAGGTGATAGAAGGGAGGGGTTAGAGTGGGTTTAGTAAGAAGGAGAACAAAAAAATAAAAAACACATTTTTTAACATAAAAAATAAAAAAAAATTAAATAATTAATGGCATGGTTTTGAATAATTCAATTCCACTTGTCTTTAGAATCTATGGAACAAAAATAAAAAAAAAATAAAATTAATAAAAAACAATAAATAATTATGTAGTTATACTGTGCAATTTTTGGAATAAATATATATATATATAAATATATATATATATATATATATATATATATATATATATATATATATATATATATATATATATATATATATATATATAAATATATATAGATATATATATATATAGAGATATATATATATATATAAGAATAAGTTATCTTACCTGCACTTGGACTGCTTTCGTGTATCTCAGGAAGGTAGTAAACACCACACGAACTCTGTAAAGCGGCCTGCATGTATTAAAAAAATAAAAATAAAAAAATACAATTTATTATCAAATACTAATTAAATATTAATGATATAAAAGACATTAAAAAATATTTAAAAAAAACATACCTTACAATTCCTTGCAGATTTTGATAAGACGAAAACAAATGTCTGACTTTCAAAGTAAAATACAAACAAAAATGGGATCTGCGTTTGGATAAAAAAAAAAAAAAAAACAATGAATATATTCTATTAACTCTTAAAAAAAAAAAACATAATTAAATTTAATACAAAAATAAAACTAACAATAATATACAATATCGCATTAATCAATATAATATATACTAGAAAATAAATGTAATTACAATTTACTCTATATAATTATATTAATTAAAATATTTTTACTTCATATTGTATCTAATTTGATAATAAAAAAATTTAATATCCCTTGATATTTTTTAAATACATACAAAAAATTAATGCATATCAAGTGATATTCGATTTTTTTTTCCAAATTAGCTACTAAAGAAATCCAAAATTATTTTTTAATACATAAAAAAAAATTAAAGCCTATATTTATTAATTAAATAAATACAAAAATAAATACAAAAAAAATTGGTATAACAATAAAATAAACAGCTAATAAATTAAATAGTTAATACATAAATAATAAGTTTTAAACTAATTACAAAAAATACATTTTTTTTTTAATTAACATTTATTTTCTAATCTAAAACAAAAAGGTTTAACATATACACAATACTATAACATAGACTAAGAATGAAGACATAACAGAAAATATTACTTATACAATAAGATTACTTACCTTGTTTGTCTTTGTCTTTGTAGAGAGGTAATGGCGCTCAGGTGCAGGTTTCCACGTGGGGTCCGTTCGCCTCGTGTCCTCAGGTGAAGATGGGATTTCTCACCTGTGTGCCCTGTCTTTCAATGGAGGTTTTTGAAACGCCCTCCAAAACGTGGGCGGCGTGATGACGTCACGACGCGCTGATCCCGCGATATTTCGCCTCGGGACCCCCGCAAAGTCTCCTGGGATTGATCCCAGGAGACACAGCGACATATCCCACAACACACAGCGCCAGGTCCCAGAAGACATTGCGAACACGACGGAAGCGACGACGATCGACGCAGAGAGCCCGCCCACCGCCGCAGGGAGAAGAACAAAGATGAAGCCATCATTGAAGGTAAGCTTAAAAGATGCAGAATTGAACCGTCAATTCTGTCATCTTACCGGATAGGGAAGCCATAGAAATTAACTTCTATGGATGGGTGCAGAACCGCTTTAAGCTGTTTTCCCCCACCCCTATTATGATTTTGAAGCTCTCAACCTTACAGAAGACAGTCTTCTCCCTCAGTCTCTACATAGAAACTCCTGTTGGTATAATCAGAAATTTTTGAATCAATTGTGTTCCCATACAACTCTTCACCATCACCCCAGGTTGTTTAGTTATCTTTTATGTACTCTGTACTGTTATCAACATGTGTAATAATAAGCTTCATTCCCTTTATCATAATATGTTCAATTAACATATTTGTTCTGTCTTTTTGTGAACTCAATAAAATCATTTGACAAGGGACAAAAAAATACTCTACAAATTTCATAGGCATCAAAACAAAAACGGTCTGCTATTACATCACGTAGGACGTGGCCAGGTGTGTGTTCCACCTAAGGAACGGAAGTAACGTACAGGTACATCCGCTTAACACATTTCATTATGAAACAGCAACGTCTTCAGAAGCAGAGGTATGATAAGGGGGTCACTGGCATCTGGTGAGTGCGGTGTGTATTATAAAGCACAAGGTGGATTTTTCACCACACAGGGTGTTCTGAGAATTGGTATCCAGCACTCCCTATGGTGGAATCACCGTTAAGGTATTTGTATATTCCTAAATAACAATAACATGAAACATTTTATTCTAGTAGAAACAGATAAAAACAATATTTAAATATAAATGTAGTCCATAATATCCTAAGTCATAGAGTTCATTAGGAGTCCAGTGATGATATTCCAAACAACGGGTGTCACAGTGAAGAACCACCACTGATGAGAAGGATACACACTGACCCTTACACCAAACGTTGGACTAATTGAATAAAATAGTCAAAAAAGCATTAATTACAATAATAGGCTTCAAGCTGTCAAACTCCTTAGATTCCTTAATAGTTGTAACCAGTAGGCTTTGTCTAATGGAAATAGTTTTATTGATATTAAAAAGTTTGCATCATAAGTCGTGGCTTAAGGCCGTGCCAAAGGGTCAATTTCTATGTCTGATGACAGGCAAATTGGACCAGGTTATTTTAGAAATAGATAATCATGACAAAACTCATATACTGGCACCTATGGCTAAAAAAAAAAACATAAGGATCCTTCTGCTTTTTCCCCGAGATTTTCCCTTTTTACATCTTATTCTGCTGAACATTTTATTATTAAAAACATAATTAGGAAACATTGGGGTATCCTTAGAAGTGACAGACTATTGGGTCCACCTTTGCCTGATGTCACGAATGTCTCCTCCTTTGAGGTTACAGATTCCCCCTAATGTTATAGAACCCCTGAGAAATGTATTTTTTTCCACCAAAAATGAAAGGGTTTTATCCCTGCAGAAAGTGTGCGGTCTGTCAGACCAGTTACCTGAAAAATAGGAAGATATATTTCTTTTCTTTTTTTTTTTTTTAAATATTTTTTTATTGGGTTTTTCAAAAATAAAAGTATACAAACTTTCCAGACAAACAGGAGTACGCAGACTCCTTTCACTATTTTCACTATAAAATAACTTGTCGACTGAGGTAACTGTTTTCGTATCAACAAAATAACTATATATAAATAAGCATACTGATCAGATACATAAATCCAGATAAGTCTTTTCCTATCTTTGTTCAAAACTGCAGAATTGCTATAATCATTATACACTTTCTTCCTTTTTTATTTATTTCTTAGGCTATGTTGTGTCTCTTATAGACCTGGGTCCACAACCCCCAACATTTTGTAAAACCTTTAAGAGTCCCTTCCTTAACTGCCATGTATCTTTCATATGTGTAGGAATCATCCACCAAACAGAGTACTTCCCTTAAGGATGGTGCGGTACTAGATTTCCATTTGCGTGCTATGACCAGGCGTTCTGCATAAAGGACATGAAGTACTACAGTTCTACATGAGTAAGGATATAGATCCATATCCAAGCTGAGTAGGGCCTGTTCAACTTTAAGTTGGTTTAATATGCCTGTGATCCTTGCTATTACTCTTGCTATTGCTGCCCAAAAGCTACGTAGAGATGGACAAAACCATAACATGTGTGCCAGGTTACCTACCTGCCCACATTCTCTCCAGCACAAATTGGAGGTGTTTCCTTTGTATTTTGCTAAGATATACGGGGTTTTGTACCATCTCTGTTGTACCTTCTGGGCTGCTTCTCTGAAATTGGAGCATTTTGTATGTGTGTAGGTACTTTTAATTGCTTGTATCCATTGGGCCCGAGATATGGTCAGGTTTAAGTCCCGTTCCCATTTTAGAAGTTGTGGGGACAGGGACAGAAGGAGATATATTTCTTTTCAATCTAACACCACATTTACGATGTATGAGATTAGATATGTTCTGACATGTACCTCCAAAAATGTGGTATATATTATTACGTGCCCCTGTGGGCTTCAATTGTGGGCTATTGATCAATTTAGCCCTCATTGGAGAGGTAGACATGTCAAAAGAGAGATAGCCAAACTTGAAACTAAGTGGATCTACTGGTTACGATCATATAGGCTTCATGGTTTAAACATTTAATGGAATATCAATGATTTTATCAACAATTTCTGATATCCATTCCATTGTAATTTTTAAGTTCTATTTTACTTCATTTTTCAATTGTCATTATTCTTTATAAAATGTTAAAGTTAGTTTGCAATTGGATGCTGTAACTACTGTTTTTATTATGTTTTTAATGGTTTATTATAGTGTAGTGACTGTTTCCAACCGCTAGATGGCGGCACTAGTTAAATTCTTAATTCAGGTTAATATATGGTGGTATCATTAAATACTAATTTAATTTCTTCTTTTTCATGGGTTATTCACCTTTACTACCTTTTAATTTTGTCTACTTAAAAAGTTAGACAATTTAATTGTTATTTTATTTTTAGGAATTTTTCCAGACAGTATTGATGTATATTCCTTCTTCTGGGATCACATCTGCATCACTTCCGCTTTCCATCATAGGAATTTCCGGCTGCTGGGCGTGATGTTTATTTGCGGTGTCTTGGACGCAAATATGCTAGATTCGGTTTAATTTCCGGAAATGCCTTCGCTCCATCTCCATTTCTGGCTATTGCATTATAAATAGGTGACTAGTGCAGATGTAGCCATGCTCCTGATGATGTCTATGATGATGAAATGCATAGGGAAGAGCTGAGCTACGTGGCATTGCCATGCTTTACAGTCGGACATCTTGCTGGTTGGAAACAGTTGCTTTTTATTCTCTTCTGTTGTCAATTGGACACACATGCGTTTTTACCTATGATGTTTGTGAGTACCTTGGCATTTTTTCCATTGAAAACGCCTTTTCAGTAATAATGCGCAATGAAGTGTTTTCTGTTTGCCTTTACCAGGTGTGAGACTCAATACAACATCTTGGAAGCTACACGGTTACAGCTATTGAGGAATCTCAGGAGTTTGACGGCTTGAAGCCTATCATTGTATTTAATGCTTTTTTGACTACTTTATTCGGGTAGTCCAATGTTTGGGGTAAGGGTCAGTATGTGTCCTAATCAGTGGTGGTTCTTCACTGTGACACCCATTGTTTGGAATATCATCACTGGACTCTTAATGAACTCTAGGACTTATGATATTGGACTGCATTTATATTTAAATATTTTTATTATTTAATCTATTATTCACCTGGTGGATTCTGTTTCTACTAGAATAAGCATTTCAATTTATTGTTATTTATGTTTTGTTTTTCCGAGGAAACTGTGCTAGCTGCTTATATAAGTGATTTACTCAATAGTCCTTTAAAAAGCGCAGGTATTTTGTGGTTTCTTTTATTTGTATACTGCTATCATATCTCCTCTCAAGAGTCGCTTCACCAGGGAAAATAGGTTTAGTGTTTTGTAGTCATTCTTCGTTCCTGAGGTCCTCCAGGCCCCTTATTAGCATTGTTGCCCTTCTCTGGACTCTCTCCAGTTTCAGCACATTATTCAGGAGAACTGGTGACCCGCTGCAAGCTGGACCAGAGTTGTGTAAAGTGGCAGAATCATAGTTTTATCTTTTGAGTAACTCCCCAATTTTTTTATGCATGCTAATATACAGCTTGCTGCTGCTTACCATTGCATGCCATTGCTGAGTTGGTGATCTACTAGAAACCCCAGATCTCTTTCCATCCTGAAATCCCCCAATGGTTCTCCTACTAGCGAGTAACTTGCATTCATATTTTTGGCCCTCAAGTGCATTATTTTACATTTTTCAACATGAAACCTAATTTGCCAAGTAGTTGCCCACGCCTTTATTTTATTGAGGTCTTTTTTTAAGGTTTTTATATCCTGCTGTGAAGTTAATATTTTTCACCTCCGGTTGACTGCAATGACTGTAGTGCACTTAGGTTTACATGGGCAATCCAGTTCACTTACCAGTATCTATGGGAATAACTTCCTTGCTAGCTGGGCCATTGGGATGTTACTCACTCACTGCCCCCTCATTAGTGAAGGAGATTAGGCATTCAAGAGAGATTTTTTACAGAGGTAAATGGAAGGCTCTCTCATGTGATTCTGCTACTGGCAATATACTGCTAAAGCCAGAATCACCCATATGACATCAGCCTAATTAAACTAAGCTATGATCATTCTCAACCCCCCCCCCCCCCCCCCCCCCCCCCCCCCCCCAACACCTTTACCTGCAATTTTATAACACTGTAAAAGGTCACAGACATACTGTACTTATGTATTGCCCTGGTGTAACAAATAGTTCTCCTGGTTGCTGAAAACATAGGCATGAATAATAGCATGATCATGCTCAAAAATGGCCTACCCTAATAAAGACTCTTAAACAAATTCACTTGGAATGGGAAAAACATTCCTAGAAGAATGAAATGGGACTGAAGTTTGTGCACATGCCCAGGTTTACTCTGTCTCAAATTCACACATTGGTTTGGAAAAAACATTTCACACATACTGACTGGGTCCAATAGGCTCCCATTCACTGGTTGTTACATTTGTCTGCAGATTTTGTACTCGCTGGCTCTAACATTTGAAGTCACATATGCTAATTTGTATGTCACTGCCTACTACCTAAGTTGTGAAATTAAATTTGCATTTGCATTTACTCCCCCTTTATATGATGTGTTCTTTATTCCTTACTCTTTCTATGTATGGGAGACAATTGTACTTATGTGTCAATCCCACTGTGTGTTTTGTATTGTACCCCCTTTAATTATTGAAGAGTAATAAAATATATTGTAAAGTAAAATATGTTTATGTGTATATATATATATATATAGTGGCAGAGCAATGCTCTGTCCCTATAAAAATGGGGTTAAAGTGGACACAGAGTCTGCATATCAGCTGAGTGCAGAACTACAGAGCGTAGATTTGAAACCGAGAAAACTGCTCTGGCAGTTTTCTCCAGATCTTGCTATTTCTGAAAGGGGTTCTGTAGTTTGGAGATTATTCGGAGTCTTGGGTGGGACGGGATCTCCAACCCTGTGTCCGGGTCTTGTGGACAGCCAGCAGGGTGTGTGCCCAGGTTCACACAACCTATATAACGACGGGGGTGGTGAGAGCAGAAGGGGGAAGGAAGGTGGAGTGGCTGCTACTGAGTGTCTCTGTGTGAGGATAAATGCTGTGTGCGTCTAAGAAGCTCAACGCTGTGTGCATTGAAGGGCTTCAAAGCTGTGTGCGTCCAAGAAGCTCAACGCTGTGTGTGTCCAAGGGCTTCAAAGCTGTGTGCGTCCAAGAAGCTCAACGCTGTGTGTGGCCAAACTTCCAAGGAGCCTAAGACTGTGTGCATTCAAACAGCTTGTTTGAGAGGCAAGTACCCTATAGTAGCAGTACTGTTGAAGAGTAGCCAGGTGGGCTTGCATTTTCAGTTTTGTTTGAATGATGTCTAAGCCCCTGCGTGGGATTCCTTAGTGGATTTATGGACTGTTTTGTTTCTTTGTTCCCTTTGATAAACGTGGTGGGCTACCAGGCCCTTAAATATAAATGCCTGTCTGATGTGGACAAATATATTTGAGCTCCTTCCTGGAAAAAATAGAATTATTCATAATTCACTAAGGGTTCATTTCTTTTCCTGATTGCCATGGCTTATGATTGACATGTGGATTTTCATATTTTGAACTACGATGAACTCCTTCTTTCATGATGGAAATAATGCATTTTAAATTAAGCTCTTGTTGTCTTATGCACTCTAGTCCCTACTATTCAGATAATTTTATTAATGTGAAAACGTAGACTGCTGTTACAAAGAAAGACCTTAATTAGTCTGAGCCTTTCCTATGACAAGCTGTTGGGAAACTAAAGAACTAATATCCAAATTAATTACATGCAAAAACAACATTTACTTTGTATGTTTTTAAGCATGCAGTCTAAGATTTCTTATTAACTATATGATGCTTTGCTACCCAAATACATATACAATGTAGGACCCATATTTGGTACTGACAAACCAGGTCATACTTTAAATCAAATTCAAGTAAAAAAATTATTTATGGGCTCGTACAACTTTCTCAAACTTTGGTGGGCCATTTATTATACATCCTTGTTTGTACCATTTAAAGAAGAATGTGTTGTAACAATTTTTTTTTGTAATAGTTAATAATTTGGTGTGAGAAAGTTTTGACAGCCTAAAATTATGATTATTTGTACTAAAAGGGTTTCTCTGTAATGGGTGCAGCTATTAAGCATACACAGTAGATGTGGGGAATTTCTATGTATTCCTAATGAGCAGAACGTAGAAGAGAAAAAAAAAGGAAAAAATACACTGAATCATAAATAAAAGTTTATACATGGACAAAAGTACATACTGTATGTGTATTTTACTGTTGTGCAGAAACAAATATATATTGAAAAGGAACTGTTAACAACTTCTAACATTTCATTTATATCCTTTAGGACCACTCAGCTACACAAATCTAATGTAACTGAAAAAAATCCACACTTTAAAACCTTACTGCAAGTGTAAACTAAAAAGAAGAGATCCCGTAACCCTTTAAATGATGATTGTTTATTGAAATACTGTACCTAAGGTTTCAGTAAATAAAAACGTACTAAGAACCTTTCACACTGCAAAGCCACATGTGCCTTTGTTATGACTTTGTGGGCCAAAAATGGGGCTTTAAAAATGTACCAGTCAACTTCCTGAAAAAGTCAACTCTTCCAACAGCTGTCTGTCACTGCGTTACATTTTGAGCACAGCTGATAGTTTTAGTGCTACTGTACACTGCTAGCTTACTATCCACCAAGCTATGTAATGCTATGTTCAGAGTTGCATATTTCAACTACCACATTACAGTGAATTTCAGTGTGGCTGCGTACAAAAATTGTGGTGTAGCCCCCTCCTGTATGTATTCTATTGTGTTCTGCCAGTAGGTGTGCAGAGAGCATTCCTGGCTGAACAGAACACAATGATTACTGCTAGAGTTGGGCAAATGGTTTGAGCCAAGCATGAGTTTGGACCGAACATAGGCTGTTCGCCCATTTGACAAACACCCAAATTATAGAGGCGTTCGACCATTTGTTTGGCCAGCTGAATCACCACAATGCACTACGTTGCCGCACAGTGCATTGGAAGCCCTGATTGGTTGAAACAATGAAAGCTTTGTCCAATCAGGGCACAGAGCACTGTCAATGACATGATTGGAGAAAGTAATGATGACTCTATTCAATCATGGCTCATTGCTCTTAGTCCTGCCCCACACTATAAAAATATTCTCCACATAGCGGCTATTTGCAGTGTGATATTGGCATGGAGAGGGAATAGAACATGGCTTTGTTCAGTGCTACTAGCGAGTTATAGTGTACTATAGTGATTCTATTGTCAGTGTAGAATATGAGTTTAGTGTGAATCTAGTGGTAGTGCAGCGTGAGTGTAGTGCGACAATTAATTTTTACTTTAGTGTCACTGTGGCACTGGTTGAAAAGGCTTCCAAGTGCTTTAATAAGTCATGTCCCTTGTGCTGATTTATGTGTTTTTTTTATTTTTATTTTGACTACACTAAAAGACAAAAGTTTTTTTTTTTTTATCTTAATGCATTCTATGCATTAAGATAAAATGCCTTCTGTGTGCAGCAGCCTCCCCAGCACCCCCTAATACTTACCCGAGCCCCATCTCTGTCCAGCAATGTTTATGATTCCCTCGGCCATCTGGGACTCTCCTCCAAACAGGCTGAGATGCAGCAGCGCTGCCATTGGCTCCCGCTGCTGTCAATCAAAGTCAGTTAGTTAATCAAAGGAGAAAGGGCCGAATGGCAGCTCCTTGCCTAAATGGACACACGGAGCTGCAGCTCAGGTCTTTCCCCCCATAGCAAGCTGCTTGCTGTGGGGGCACTCGACAGGAAGAAGGGGCTAAGACCAGCAAAGAGGGACCCGAGAAAAGAAGGATCCTGGCTGCTCTGTGCAAAACCAACTGCACAGAGCAAGTAAGTATAACATGTTTGTTATTTAAAAAAAAAAAAAGAGACTTTACAATCACTTTAAGGGTTTAATATTCATACTGTCCCTTGCACTAGGTACCTTGAAAAACATAATATGGTAATTTTTAAATGCACTGTGGTACAAATTATCATAGTGTATTCATAGCCTGTTACGAAAATATAAAAACAATCTGAGAATTTTCACACTATGAGAAAAGTTGAAAATGGAAAACCGAGACAAAGAATTTCCTGGCGGTTTGGTTACTAGTTTTATGACAGAGGGTGTATTATCTTTCATAAGTGGTTATTAAATTGTTTTAGTAACTGTTATAGTGATTGTTGTCTCAGTTCTGCAATTATACCTGGTGACATCATTAGCCTCTGATTACAGTAATACTGTTTTGCAAAAATTATTTCCATGATTATCACTTGCATAATATAAAAGAAGCATATATTACTGTGATTACAGCACTGGTAAACAATGCAGTTATTAAAGGTTTAATGTAAAGATAAAAATGAAAATATGTCATGTTCCACAAAGCAGTTATTGCACTTGATATTTTGCATAACACAAATGACATACGATAGAGAAAAAAAGAACAGTATTCAGCTTAATACATTTTGCATATGTATGGCATTGACTGTTGACTGTGAAAGATAAAATATAATTTAAAGTACATTGCACCCAATGGAGCAGTTGTGTTCATGATATGATAAAATCAAAGGACATATATCAATAATATATATACTACTAACGAAAGCCACAACCAAACTAAATTATATGCTCCAGTGGGAGAGGGATCTCCAGGAAACCCTCGACTTGACACAATGGCAGGATCTAGCTGGGGCAGCATCTAAGTCTCTCATTAATACCTCAATAATAGAAGCTAATTATAAGGTATTGCTGAGATGGTATATGGTGCCATCTAGATTGGCCACTTTTGTCCAGGGAATAACTTCCAGTTGTTTTAGAGGTTGCGGACAGGAGGGAACCACGTACCATATCTGGTGGACCTGCCCTAAGGTCAGGAGATTCTGGATTAGAGTCTATAATCTCCTCTATACCCTTGCCCAGGTAAACCTAAACAAATCAGCTAAACACGCACTGCTGGGGGTGAGCATACCTGGGATCTACGGCCCAAAGAAGCGGTTACTCACTTTCATATTTATAGCAGCAAAGATTACGATAGCCAGGAACTGGAGATCCGCAGCATTACCGATAGGCCAGCTTAAGAATAAAATCTCATGGTTGATGCTTAATGAGAGGCTAACCGCCCTAGTCCAGGACAAAATGGAGCGTTTCCACAAAACCTGGGATCCATGGATAGACTATCTGGCTAGTGACCCCAGACCTTTAGCAACATAAAAAAGACAAAGACAAACGACAACAAGGGAAAAGGACCAGAGCTCGTCAATACCCCTCCCTCCCCTCATTCCCCCCGTTCTCTCCTTCTAACACCACTCTTTTCTTACCTGTCCCCGACATCGTCTCCTTTAAAATGCTATCTCATCACCCCTATTGCTCTTCCGTCGCTATTTCTCTGAGTGAGACTTAGCAGACATTGAATAACTAACGAACATGAGTTATAATTAAAGAGCATGGAGGCGCCGACCACCAGAGAGGAATATAGCCCGGCCCTGGGGCCCCCGCCGCCTGGAGGTGAAGCCTATTACCCCCCGAATAGTTAGATGGGGGTGGGTTTTGCCCCGGGGGGGAGGGCACAGGGCTGGAGAGTAACAGTGAAAATAGGTCGGCAGCTCCTGAGCTCCAGAAACCCAGCTATGGAAAAGTACCAGCCACCACTGTCCGACAGGTTACAGTTCCTCTTATCCTTTCCTTCTTACTTCCTTTTAATTTTGTTACCCCGTTATGGTAAATAATGGTTTACATTTGCACTATGTCTATATTACCAAACGAATATTTATACTGTACAAATTGTATTTTGTAAAATCAAACACTTTATTGTACAAATGTCACTGTATAAAACTTTAATAAAAACATTGAAACATAAAGTACATTGCATAGTAGTAGCAGAATATTGTATCACATCATGTGGGCAGTATGAAAAGAATGTGAACAATGAACAAAATACAGAACAAAAGAACAAATAATGGCATTATGTTGCAGTTAAAGGAGCAGCTGTATTTTTTTTTTTTTTACATGAACACAGAAAGTGTGAATTTCAGCATAAGAATGCTCTTTACAGCATGAAAGTGTCAGAATTGAACCTTAGGCTTACAATTCAGAAGTGATAAGAGACAAGCACAAATGTTGCATATTATTTTTTTCATGTCTGAGCTTCTCTGTGGATGTGAAGGTCAGGGCCACAGTAAAGCCCCATACACACGGTCGGACTTTTTCATCAATTTGGTCCGATCGGACAAGGTTGTTGAAAAATCAGACCGTGTGTATGCACCATCGGACAGTGTTCGTCGGTTTGTCCGTCGGACAAAGTCTTATCTCCTGCTGGAAAGATTTGCCGTCAACCCGGTCCGATCACACCAAATCCGAGCGTGTGTACGCTTGTCCGACGGACAAAGTGCTACGCATGCTCAGAAGAAATTCTGTGACGGAAGCGCTCGGTCAGGTAAAACTACCTTTCCTAATCGACACAGCACATTCGTCACGCTGCAATGTTAAAATGTCTTTAATGCAGCGCATTCTCTTTTTCTTTACAATGCAACAAGAATGACATCTTTTAGCTGCTCCTATTCACCCGCACTTCTCACAAACTTACTTCTTTATTACTTTGCACCATTTATACACTACATGTTTATTTTTACTCAGATCGTAAGACAATCTTTCTTATTTTTTGACCCAGATTTTTTTTTTTTTTGGGGGAATACATATTTGAAGGAGGTTTTTTTTTTTTGGAGGGGGTTTGTATGTCTCAACTTAGCAAAACCACATTATTAACATTTGTATTTCTTGCTTACATTTACTAGGAGTTTGTTGGTTGTTGGTGCCCCTTGTTAATTCTAGGATTAGTGAAATGTACCTGCCTACTCAAAGAAAAACTGTCATTGTAGAAAAGTAAAACACAATAGTCAATGATTATTTCAAAGCAAAAAAAACTTTATTTAGGTCTCAGCAACAGACCAAAGAGGAACGCAGCCATGGTGAAACTTGGGGAATTTGCAAAGCCTTGGACACCCATGGCAACCATCATTTTACAGACGTAAACAATTGGGGGCATGAAGACTACCTATCTAAATAATAAGGGAGCGCAATCTGGTCCTGAAGTCCAAAACATCCGGAACTGCAGCAGATGCCATCTAGGTCCCCAGGCTCTGGTACTACGAGAGGCTCCATCTTCTCTCAGACCAGACTGAGTCCAGGTTGTCACTCTCTTGTCTTCCTTGTACGCTTCCTTCCACGCCGTGGTGCTGGTGCTGGTGGGGTGGCAGAAGGAGGAGGAGGAGGCGGAGCAAGGTCACTCTCGCAAACATGTGTGAGGGGAGTCATCTCCCCAGCCATCCCCTCATTTAGGATTTTGAGGATGACCTCCTCACACATGCTGCGTTGCCCCGCCTCCATACCCGTAAATTTACTTGTAACCAAGGAGGCAAAGGCCTCCTCGTAGGTGGGTGTGGCATAGAGGGAGGCTGAGGCATCTTTTATCAGCTGGAGCGCTGACTCTCCCACCTCCCCCATGTTTTTCGCCCTTCTGTAGGGAAGGCGGAGGGGAGAGACTTGGGAGACAGTCAGGCTCCTACGCCTACCCCCCTCTTGGCTGCCACTACCCCCTGCCTCCTCCTGACTGCCACCTTCCACAGCCACCTCCTGGCTGAGGTCTTCCTGTGTCTGAAAAAGGGACATAGTTTCAGTTATTTGTTCATCAAAACACACACAATTCTCATCTAGTGACTGTTGCAAAATGTTTTCAAATACAAAACCATACAATTCTCAGCCCTGCAGTTTAGATTCTTCCCAAAAATGTCTCCCACACCACTGTCTGTTGATATGTCAATCACGTTAGGAAATAAGCAATTGGGGATCCTGAATTAACTGAACATCATTCATTATTCAACAAACTGGTTCCAAAACTACTATACCTGGAACAAGCTGGGCACCTGCACATATTCCTGACTGGAAGGCCCAGGTTGGTCCTCGGAAGCCTCATCAGGGGTGGCGTGCGTGGAAGGACGCGTGCAAGGAAGAGTCGAGAGTGACTTCCTGACAGTAGCCTGGTCTTTGAGAAAGTGGAGCCTGTCATAGTACCAGAGCGTGGGGACATGGACATCAGCTGCTGCAGCTCCAGATGCTTGTGACTTCAGGACCTTATTGCGCTCCCGGAAATAGGTAGTCTTCATGTTGTTTATCTTCACTTTTAAGTTTGCGACGGTTGCCATGGGCAGGGTAGGCTTTACAAATGCCACCAGTTTCAGCAGGGCTGCGTACCTCTTTGGTCTGTTGCTATAATCCCTGTGTTTTGCCTGCCATAAGAGGGGGAATTGCCGGTATTTATCAATGAAGTGTGGGAGAAAGCTCACGTTGTAGAACGCCTCCATCACCTCTGCAAGACACAACGCCACACAAAACAATATAAATAATGTCAGCCTAAACACTCCTAATCTTCTCCATAAAGAAGCCTCAAGTTCTAATCAGTCTAGGCTAGTTATGTACCAACGTCAAATTGTACCTTCGTTTGTAGCGATCGTCTCGTGCGTGAGCTTTCTCTCCCCTCGTCTCCCAGATCGTGGCTACGACACAGGCGTGTGACGTTTTATATACAGTGCGCATGCGTCAAACTCCGCCCGCCCCTGACGATCTTTCTCGTCTATTCCCCACCCCTTCTCTTTACGGCGCAGTGGGGAGAGCACATGGCGGGGACACAGCAGGTGCGCCCCAAATATCCCCCCAACGAGGAGGAGGACGAGGAAAGGCCGGAGGCAGAAACGTCCCGATCCCGGAGCCTGAAATTCAAGGCCTCCAATATGTCATTTGGAGAAATGTTGGAGATGGTGGACATATTAAAGAGGAGCGACTATGATGGGAAGTATGGGCCTTACCTCAACCCCAATGTCCGCAAGGCCAAGATCATGTCTAAAGTTGTGAGGAGGCTGTACAATCATTTTGGGGTACAACGATCCAAGGAGCAACTGAGGAAACGCTGGTCAGACCTGAAACTGAGGGAGGCCGATCAGTACAGAAAGATCAAGAGAATTCTTCAAAAAAGTAAGTAGTTGTGTTTTGTGTTTGATTTCTTGCTTGCATACTGCTCCATGTGGTTTGATTTTTACAAAGTTGTACATTCCAAAATGGCCACTTTCATGTTCGTCTGTGCATTCGATCGTACTCAGCCTCGATCTTTCTGCCACTGTCATGGTCGTGTGTGTCCATTCGATCGTACGCAACCTCGATCGTGCGGCCACTTATAATACGATGTTTGGTTTTTTTTTGGGGGAAAGGAAGTTTGTTCTCCCTAGAAATGTCATCCAGAATGTAAAGGCAATTTATTCAATGTAAAGGAGAGGTCACCCAGTAGGTGTTTACCCATCTGGACTCGAGAGCACTAGTGCTGGGACACCCAAACCCCCTTTTTATTAGCCTTTTCCACACATGTGCTCCAGTGGATACTAGAGGGGGGTCTCCATCACACAAACTTCTACCAAAAAGCTAGTCAGTTTAGCACCTTTACAAAGTGACTACATTCATGTAGTTGACATTTGTAACTGGCCAAACTAAAATAGTGTCCGTCACTTTCAAGCAATGTTTGTCATTTCCTATTTCTGCCCTCAATAGTTTGTGTTGCTAAATCTTCCTTTTGGACATTCTCATAGGGGAGCGAAAACTTGGGCCGTCTGAGGAAACCCCCAAACCAACACCTCCCAAAAAAGGGGAAAGAGCAGAAGCAGAGGAGGAGGAGGAGGAAGGAGAGATCATCGAACTTGGAGAAATTGTCACCACAACAGGTGAGTGTGGGAGAACACAGCTACTGGTAAGCTAATCCATGTATGGCTGCCTCATTTCCAACACCCCATTTTTTTTGTTTGTGGTTTTTAGGTGACGTGGATGTTGTGGAAGAAAAATCGCACTTTACCACAGAGAGTGCCCACGTACTCATCGGAGAGATAATGGTCTGCAATCGAGATCTAGATTACATAAAGCAAAACATCAATGATGTTCAACAAAAATTGAAGAACATCATTGATGTTTTAGGAAAAATATGAAAAAGCACCAAGTAATTTACACACATTTGTGCCAGCTTCTGAACACATTTGCAACTTAAAAACTGTGTGAAATTTGGAACATGCACACATTGTGTCCACATGTGCTAGCTCCCATCATGGTGTTTGAATGGCAACGTTTTTTTTGGGGGTGCAAACACTTTACTAACTACGAATGTGTTTGTGGTGAAGGGGTTGCACCCCAAAAAAACGTCCATTCATCCCCATGATGGAAAATGGCACTTTTGAAGCTTCTAGGCATGTGTTTTACCATCTAATGACCATTTTCAGAACCAAATTGTGTGCATGTTCCAAATTTCCACTTTTCGGGGGTGCCCCCCCCATGTGATGAAGGCAAGATCAAACACACTTTGAACATATAGTCATGTCTGATCTTGTCTTCACTTTACAAAGTTGAACTTTCCTACTTCATAGGTTCTGCTTAGCTCCATGCCTGGTTTTACAAATTGCGTAATCTTTGTAAATAATGTTGTAAATAACCAAGATGTTGTCAGTTTTGGCGTGAAGATTGTAAACGCACTTGTGAATGTTTTCCAAGTAAACTTTTTTAATTTTCCAAATGTGTGGCTTCCTTATTTAAATAAAACAATGCATTATGTATGTAAAATGTAAAGGATATGGGGGGCAATGGGTGTTATTTACTAAAGGCAAATCCACTTTGCACTGCAATTTCCTTTCCCAGGGAACTTTTTCAATGCACTTGTAGAGCATAGCGGATTTGACTTATGTAAATGACACCCACAGTGCTTTGTACGAAAACACGGAGCACAGCATTTTGGAGAATACACACATGTCACACCTGGTGCTGAAAAGGAGTATTTTGGGTGTCAGTTATGCAGGACAAACCTTCTCTAGACCAAAGATTAGGTAGCAAACACACATGAGAATAATCTTTTTGGGAAGAAGAGACTGTTACCTCCTTTTGCCCAGAAAGTGCATTACCACTGTCGAAGGCAAAGGGAAAAAATGTCAAAGTAAAATAAGCTAAAAAGAAGACTGAAATGACAAGAAATCAGAGGTTGGTTAAAATATCAGATTTAATAAAAAATGCCTCTCACACATCGTCAGGCAGAGCAATGGCCCCCCTACCCACAAAGTATTCCATATATTGGTCCCGGACCACGCGGGCATTGAGAGGGGGCAAGCCTGGACGTGCCACTCGAAGGGCTGTGAGGTCCGCATTTGGAGGGCCCTCCACATCTGGGCCAACGGGCACCACATAGTTCCTGTTATGTCTTTTGAGGAAGTTGTGCAATATGCAACAGGCAAGAACTATGTGGTTCAGTTTGTATTCCGCCAAGTTAAATGCCGTCAGGAACAGGCGGAAGCGGCTGGCCAGGATGCCAAAAGCGTTCTCCACCACTCTTCTGGCTCTGGACAGCCTGTAGTTGAAGACCCTCTGGTCCGGGGTGAGGGTCCTCATCGGGAACGGCCTCATCACATGGGGAGTCAGCGCAAACGCTTCATCTGCGACAAAGACGAAGGGGAGTCCTTCGGCATTCTCCTCTGGAGGTGGCAAGCACAGACTGCCACTTTGGAGACGCCAGTAGAACTCCGTGTGCGTAATGGCCCCACCATCCGATATCCGGCCGTTCATCCCCACGTCCACATACATAAACTCGTATGTTGCCGACACCACCGCCAACATCACTACACTATTAAACCCTTTATAATTATAATAGTAGGACCCCGAGTTGGGCGGTGGGACGATGCGGACGTGTTTCCCATCAATTGCCCCTCCGCAGTTAGGAAAGTCCCAACGGCTGGCAAAGTGGGAGGCCACAGTCTGCCATTCCTGTGGCGTGGAAGGGAACTGTGGAGTGAAACAAGAAAAAAAAATTAGTCACTTTGCACCTAAACATTGCAAGCAGATTAGACAATCAACATCTTGGAACAAGAGCATTGTATAAAATTGGAGGCTGGAAAGTATTTACACAGAAAAGTAGAGGCTCCCCTTCACAGATTACTCACCCCCCCATCAATCCCCCCACTTCTGATGGGACATTGGCAATAACTATGGTTTTGGGGGGGGGGTGGTGGACAGGTAACCCTCTGCACTTCATTGATTGGCAAATGGCTCAATAATGTGGCCTAGTTTGGCCAGACCCTCTGTACTTAACACTATTGGCAGGCCACAGGAAAGATCAAATAACATTTCCGCCCCCCCCCCCCAAAAAAGGCAGGCACAGTGTGACATTATTAAATTACCAAGCAAGCTAATAGGAGGGAAAGAAGACAAAAAAATAGGAAATGGAATGTATGGAGGCAGTCCCTTGCACTACATGCTTTGCTGAATTCATCCCTAAAGATGCGCACTATAAAGAGGTAGGTATATAGTGTGTATGGACCTTGGGAAAGCCAGCAGATAAAGGATTGGTACCATCTGACAGAGCAGTTGGGGGAGGGGGTTCCTAATGAGTTTGCCCCCCCCCCCCACCAAAAGAACAAAAAAAAGGGGGCTCTACATGAAGTAAACCACACAGCAAACATTTGTGCATATTTTAGGGGGTGTTTTGGGGCAAACAATACTATGCAGCAGACAAAAGACATTGCTTAAGTGAGTAGGCCATAGGTGTCTATTGGGGCAGAAGAGCATGCTGGTGAGGTAAGTGAAGGGAAAAATGCATGAAGGAGAAAAGGGGCACAGCATATTAGAACATATTGCAATCATGGTAATTAGGGAAGGAGGTCAAAAATACAAGTCATTAGCAAACAGAGCATACATAGAAGGGAATAGTAAAGTAGAAATGTTACCTTAATATAGTCCTCCTGCAGGACCTGAATGATGGCAGAACAGGTCTCTGGAATAATGATTCCCAGGGCCTGGGGAGAGATACCTGAAGAGAACTTCAAATCCTGAAGACTTCTCCCTGTCGCCAAGTACCTCAACGTGGCAACAAGCCTCTGCTCCGGAGTAATGGCTTGTCTCATGCAGGTATCCTGCCGGCTGATAAAGGGGGTCAGCAAAGCCAAAAGACGGTGAAAATCGGGGTCCGTCATCCTGAGAAAGTTCCTGAAATCATCAGGATTATTCTCCCGGATCTCACGAAGCAAAGGCATGTGCGAGAACTGGTCACGCTGAAGCAACCAATTCTTGGTCCACATACTCCTCATCACTCTGTTCATGGACGGGTCTTGGGTCAAAGCTAAAAGCCCGACACCAATTCCGCGTACAGCACGAACTCGGCGACGAGTACGCACGGGAAACATCGCTCAGAAGGTCACAAAAGGTCGGCTGGTCAGAACGGACAAACAGAAAGCACCGATAAACAGCAAGGCCTGAAAGAACGAAGTGAATACCAGCAACGAGCAGACAATAAGCAGTGCAAATCAAAGCGTCCTATATCAAGATATAGGCCGCAATGACCAACAAATGCGAACTGACTACACGCACTAATAAACAGATACGCACGACAAGCTCAAACTGAAGAGCAGTAACGATCTGAGTCAGAAAACTGAGAAGCGCGAATCTTAAGTCACCAAACTTCCACTAACTCTCGATAAACACGGGATCAGCAGAAGGAGCCCAACGGGTGCCTGACGTGGTGCTGAACTTCCCTTTTGTAATCTCGTGGATGACGACTTACGTCACGACGTTCTTCCGGACCGGATATTCCGACAACGTAGTCCGACCGTGTGTACGCAACGCCAACATCGGACAAAGTACGTCGGACAAAGTCCGACCGACCTGGTCCGCGGATTGTCCGAGCGTGTGTATGGGGCTTAATAGATTCACACGACAACTCTACTCAAAAGCATGAATATTTTATGTATTGGTTGAAACCAAATTTTCTGAGAATAAATCACCCATCAAATTACTTTTATTTAGTTCTCCTTGCTAATTAGATATAGTAACTCTGTGTAATCACCCACAGTATCTTTGAACAAATATGTGCTAATAGCGACCTAAATTATTGTTTTTCACATATGAAACAGAATGACAGAAGCCCGTTCCACTACAACACATCTGTAGAGACTGATATTTATCACACTTCAGTTTGTACATGGCAATTCTTACACATGCCCCTTGTTCTTGGAAAAACTTTCTCCCATTAAAAAAAAAAAAGAAACAATGTCAAAGAATTTGAGCAGCACATATGCATAACTTTTTGTTCATTTCTGATCATCAATTAAATAGAGGTTAAAATGGTCAGTTACACACATTTATATTCACATCCATTAAAACTAAGTATGATGCTCGCCAGTTTTCATGAAGTTTGTGATTCACAAACTTTTGCCCAAAAAGGAAACAATCTATAATGCAGTGTATATTCTTCTGGTCAGAAGATCCAATATTTTGAAGGAATGGTTAACTTAGATCAATTTTATAAAAGGGTGGGCCCACGACAGTCATAATGTTAATGTGTGTGTTGAAACTTTTAGAGAGAGATGACAATCCTTTATAGGCAGAGATCATTTTTTTTATTGTATTTATTTTTTTATATTTTTGCCATTGGTACATGTCCTCCAAGGATATGTCCAGTATCTAGTTTCCCATGCCTTTTGTTTAATAGCTTGCTTTTTAGCTTTATAAATGTCCAGAATTAAATAATAAGATTTACCCCTGAGGTTCAACTCAAAGTTCACAAACTTCAAACTTTAAGCAAGATTCCAAAAATTGTTTATGAACCAAAACCAAGCAGATTTTTATCATTCCTAGGTAAAACTAACATGATATAAAATAGTTACAGACAAGGCAGCTGGACAATTCATGCTCTAAAAATAGTTACTTTCAGTTATTCTTTAATTAAAACTTTTGCTGCACTGCTATTAAGAACTCCAGGGGGGCATGCAGATACAGGCTTTTCATACCAATCACCATTATTGAGAGTGTAATAACCATTTTGGGGGGCAATTCCTAAAGGGGGTAGGCATCCTTTGAGTTTCATCAAGGCTGCCACACCAAAACTGTCAGTTCTTGCACCTGATTTATCTAATCGGCAGGTGGGACATAAATCTGTTGGAGATCAGCACAGAGCTCAGCGTGTTCATACTGGACACTCCTATTTCAGTGTGCCCCCTTCCCAGCCACTGTACCCATCACACTGGCAGGCACGTGGTTGAGGAGTTTTGTAGGAGTAATGCTGCATACACACGATTGGAAATTCAGCCAGCAAAAGACTGATCAGAGCTTTTGGTTGGAAAATGTGACCGCGTGTATGCTCCATTAGACTTTTTTACTGGCCGAATTCCCACCAGAAAATGGATGAGAGCAGGTTCTCAATTTTTCGGTCGGAAAAAGTTTTGATCTGAAATTCCGATCGTCTGTACCAATTCCGACATGCAAAATTCCTACGCATGCTCGGAAACAATTTGACGCATGCTCGGAAGCATTGAACTTAATTTTCTCAGCTCTTCATAGTGTTGTACGTCACCGCGTTCTTGTCGGTCGAAAGTTCAGCAAACTTTTGTGTGACCGTGTGTATGCAAGCCAAGCTTGAGCGGAATTCCGTTGAAAAAAAACATTCAAGATTTTTCCGACTGAAAATCCACTCGTGCATAAGAGTTTTTTGCTGTAGGGAGAGGTGGGACAGGCCTGCAACCATTTTGTTTCAGTCTTCATAATGACAGGAAGTGTGGTGATGTTACTACACTCTGGATGGAAACACAATGTGGAAGCGTTGTGTTTACATCTGGTTTTGCAGTGCTCTCTTATGAAGTGGCCAGTCTCAGTGGACCTGGAAACACCCGTTTTAAAACATCCCCACAATGAATGGCTGCTATCCCAGCACCATTTTCAAATGGCAGCTGCCATTTAAGTAGTTAAAAAATACAATCATAGCTCAGAATACATGCTCGCTAAATATCCATACTTTACCTTTACAAGAAGGGTTGTTAAAAATGTAAATGGCAACATAACTATCTCATAACCACATATCCTTAAACAACCTGCACCTTTTTCCATTTGTGTTAAGTAATGCAATTAGGAACCATTAAATGCACTTTCATTCATTATTTTAATAATTGCAACCTTTATTTTGACCTTTGCAATGTCAAAGCCATTTCAGAAGTTGGGAAAATCGTTTGCCCAAAACATGTGTTCACACAAATGATTGTGTGGCAGCTTTGGGGGAAAAGAGAAATAGCTGTTGAAAACAGTTCTTTTAAATTCATAGCTTCATGTAAACACTTGCACACAGAAGCTGGGCTGAGTATTACATGCAAATGAGTATGTGAAATGTTTTCCTTTCCTTTCAAAAGTCTTTGCTAATCGTAATGCTTACATGCAAATTAGCTGGTGAAGTGTTCCAAGTAATGTCAGATTCTATTTCTAAAGATAAACTCCAATTAATCCACCCCTGCAAAAACATTAGGGAAAGCACCCCTGCAAGGAATACCAAGAGGACTCTTTCACCAAATAGGAAAGCATATTGCAGTCAGGAAAATATTGTCATTCTGCACTTGTAGCATGTACAAGCAACAACATTTTGTCTGCCAAGAGAAAGAGCTGTAATTTACATACTGTTTAGAGAACACCGACATACACTAATAAAAATGCATTTTTTTTTTAATAGTAAGGAGTTTTTAAATATATAATTAAATGTTCACACTTCAGGTACTACATATAGTGAATCTATAATTCAGAAGTCCAATGGCATGTCAAAGATTAGATAGACATAATTTTAAGTCACCTCTCGTTAGTTTTAAGTTGTTTTAAAATCAACTAAGAATTTGACAGTCTGCTAGAATGAAAGACTTGTTATTGACACCTTTTGCTGCTCTACTTGAAACCTCACAGACAGGATGATTGTTCTTTTAAGGTAACTAAATACATTAATGTATTCTTACAAAACAAAAGAGATCCCCATTGTTGAACATCAGCACAGATCACAATATTATTATTATTATTATTATTATTATTAATTTACAAGATTTATATAGCGCCAACAGTTAGTGCAGCGCTTTACAATATAAGAGAGACAGTAGAGCATATAATATAATAGAATACAAGAGGATTAGGACAGCCCTGCTCCTGAGTGCTTAAAAATGTAATAGGTCACATTATTCAAGTATACCCTTTTAGATTATAACACAAATGCATCGCTTATGCCCTTAAAAGAGTCCAAATGTTTAAAAGATAAAACATCTCAAATAAAAAGTCCATTCATGCAGGTCCACACAAAAGAGTTTTTTAGAGGGTTCTGTCCCCAAGATGAAAGATTCACACTGATCCTTACCCCAAATGGTAGACTACTTAATCATAAATAGTCAAATGCGCTTTAAAAGATACTTTGCTCCAACTCTCCATACATGTGAGATGACAGGTTACTTAGAAACAGACACAATCCACAAACATCATAGTTAAAATCGCATATAAATCCTCATGGCCTTATAGTTTCCAACCGCTAAGATGGTTGACTGTCCAGCGTGGCAACGTCATGTGACCAGACTACCCTGATGCGTTTCATCACTCACAGACATCATCGGGGGCCTGGTCATGCCCGTATGTGTCACCATATTTATACAATAATGAGACAGAATGACCAATAGAAAGAAAGGCTCATATTAAATAAAAACATATAAAAAACTAAGCAACATTGCCAATATATGTAAACATCCTATGAGGAATGCTTATGGTGCCATCTAGTGGTTGGAAACTTTCACGCCCAATTATTACAGCTTAATAAAATACAAAGTACAAACGTCTCATAAATTCATATTGCAAATGTCCTATACATGTTCTATATCCTAAAACTTACCCTCAAGATTCCTTCACACAAAACAAAGTAGTGGGACAATGCCTAGCAAACATGTAAATTAACGAACATACCAGATATATCAGTAATTATGTTTATATTCACTTTTATTTACATCGATATTCTTGCACATTAATACGATTGGGATCTATAGTACTACTACCGTCACTCATTGCACATGGGTACTGATCGTAATTATTAAATATTTTGCACACACCAATATACAATGAATGGTCTCCATAATATGGACCCTTTTTCTTATGTATTCACATGTGTTTTTACACTTATATTCATGTATATGGACAATGCACATTATCCATGTACTCTTTTTGAATAATATGAATGGATATGATCTAAACTAAATAATTTTAGTTGTTTATATTATATTATTATGTAGAATAAATTTACACATTTATGTATTCATCCACTGATTTATTCATTTATGAATGTTCACTAGATAACACTATGGTCCCAGACTTTATGTATATATACTTTATGTACACACAGTTATTAACATATTTAATTACAAATATATATATATATATATATATATATATATATATATATATATATATACACAGTTTATACTCGAGTATATACGGTACTGTATGTTGGTTTATTATTTAAATGTGTGACTGACATGATGGCTAGTGAGCCATGTGGCATATTTGTACGTTTTGATTTTTTTACATTGAACAGGGTTTCCCCCTTATGGGATTTTAAAGGCCCTAGTGGTGATATAGCACCCACAAACAAAATGCGTATTATATTTAAAAATAGAAATTGATTATATCTCTGTTATACATGTATGACTTGCTGTTTTTAAATTAATGTAAATATTTTACCTGTGTTTGAGGTCCCGTGGGCTTTAAATAAGTTGTTTTTCGACTGTTAACATAAATCTCCAGTTTACTCGGTTGAATGCCTTTTTGGCATCTGTTCCAAGAAAAATACATGGCGTAGGAGTCATAACTAAAGTTTAACTGTATTAATAAATAGATGATCAGTTTGAGGAAGGACGAGATTAAACAAGCAGCAACATCAGAACAGAGAAAGATTCTTTGGTAGTAATTCCCTCATCTGTGGCTGTAACATTAAATGGGTCTTGAAATGGGCGGCATCTTCATCAGTTCGTATCAGTGAGGACACTGTCTGTGAACACCCAATTAACGTCTGGGGACTCAAATTTCATGTCCTACAAGAGAGCCAGTTAACATGTGATGGACCATTGGCATTGCCCTTGTTTCAGATAATTCCGTCACAGAAGCAGATTGTATTCCATGGTGATCGCCTCCCTTTTCATTGTAATGCTACATATGTGAAAAGCACTAGTGATATTTACTGGCTTCATGATGGATGACTGATTGAAAATTACGAGGAGAGGGGGATATTTGTTGAAGAAAGCATAGTGCATGACTGCTGCTTATTTACGCGGGAAAGCTCATCCCTACCTCACCTGCAGAAGGGAACACCTACTGATGTGTAGCGATTGTCTCTTGGAAGTGTGCCTTGGAAGGAGCTCTCCATAGATTTCGGCTGGTGTCGGCCAGTCACCTGTGAGGAAAGTTTGTGAGATCTTAACATCAATCCCGCTGTCCTACTAAGCCTTGTCTGACCCCCCTGAATAAGGGCGGTCGCTGGCTTTCTGGTAAGCCTCCATTGTTTACTGTAAGGTGACGGACAGCACAAGTGGTGAAAACTTATACCTAGGGCTTTGCATTTGGAAACTCCTTAGACTGGATGCTTTCACTCATGAACTGTTTTGTGTTTAAATGCATAATCACTTATGGACTATCTTTGTTTTTCACTTATATATTTGAACATTAAGGACACATTGTATTGTACACATTGTATATCACATTTATGTTCATTTTTACTATATTTGTATCTTTACTATTATTATTATTAGTATATTATCCAGCGCTGCACTTTCTTTAATTATATTTTTTGGGCCCTATAACGGGATTATAGTGCTTAGCTGCAGGATATCCTTCACGGTCTCTGTATAATTATTTTTTACACACCTAGCGCAATTCTTTCTTTTTACTTTAACTGTATTATCTTGTGCCTCTCTAGAAGGAATGAATCCCACTTGATCTAAATGGACTTGTTCCTGTAAGTGCTGTGCTAAACGGGATGCTAGGATCTTGGTGAACAGCTTGATGTTTAGGAGTGAGATGGGTCTATAACTTCCACAAGAAGTTGGATCCTTACCTTCTTTAGGGATGACAGAGACATGAGCCTTTAAGGTGTCTCTGTGGAAGATCGTCTCTGACCCAAGTGCATTGACAAATTTCACCATATAAGGGCCAAGTGACGGGAGCAGAGAATTGTAATATTGCAATGTAAAGCTGTCAGGGCCTGGGGGCCTTACCCAGTTTTGCCATACTGACTGCTTGTTGAAGTTTCTCTAACTTTATGGGGTCTTCCAGTTCCTCGTGAACCTCAGGGTAAAGCTGAGGGAGCTGGGACAATTAAATGTAATCATTTGCATTTGAGGAGGGAATTGACCTGGTAGGTTATAAAGGGAGGAATTGAATTGCCTGAACTTCTGTACAATCTATTTGGGTAATGCAGCTTTTTGGCCAGTTGAGGATATAATTTGGGGAATATGTCGTCAGTTTATGTTCTCTTACCGATTTAACTAGTGCTCTCCCACATTTATCTCCCGATTTCATAGCCTAACGCTTCTCGGGCGTGTTATGGCCCTTTGCGTTTAGTGATACTATCTTTATATTATCCATTGCCAATGGGAATTTGTGAGGGGGGAGAGAAAGGGGGGTCAGATGAGAGAGAAAGAGAATACAAGAATTAAAGGGATAGTGCAAAAAATGCATGCTGACTGCCGCCAGTGGAATGTGCGTCTACCTAAATGGGAGAATGGTTACAGCAAGCCTAAGGAGAGCAGCTACAACCCATCCCACTCACCCTAGCCAAGGATAGGAGAAGCAAATATAAAAATATATTTTTAATCCATATCAAATGCAGTGCTCGTGCATGGTTCATTATCTCCTCCTCTTCCCCAGCGCAAGGCTCCCCAACCCCACCAGGATAGGAAGAAGGAGGCAACAATATGGAAGAAGGAGGCAACAATATCTCGTCCCGTAGACATTTATTAAAGAAAATTCCACTGGCAGTTATAGAACATTACCATCGTCCAGAGTTTATCACCGAAAAAAGAACATATTTGCATGAGAACACCCGAAAGAACAACATATAACTGAATAATAAAAGTTTTGCTGTCGTAACAGATTCATAATTAGTATTGTCTCTTTCTCTCGGCTCTAGATACACAAGGACCCTCCGATAGTACCCCACTGCGCTCCCGCCAGCAGGATTTCCGCACTACATTAATGTTGAGCGTGGGATCTCAGGACATATGGAGGTAGCACGAGCAGGGAAGTAAGTGCACATTGCTCTGCCATGGAGGGGGAGTAAGTCCCCTCCTGAGAGAACTCCGCCAAAAGGGGGGGTGTCGCTTAGAGACAATATCAGTTTACACCCCCCTCCTTTACGAAGGAGGAGTCTCCATTATCCTCACCCTGTTATCAGCTATGGAGTTTTGGGTATATAGTAAAGTCTGGCTATGATACAGGGACATGTATACTTTAGAAATACCCCCAATACAGATACAGACATATGTCCCCCATAACCACTGCAGCAAATTAAATAGATATGACAATCTCCGGTTGTCTCTCCAGAGAGTGAATGGTAACAAATATTAAGGCACTCAGTGTTTGTTTTATGTGCCAGACACTAATGGACCGAGTAAAACCAAAAACTCAGAACAGACCTCTTATATGCCTTAAAACAGGTACCAAAATTACACTCATATCGAGAATGAAAACATTACGGCATTTTGTCCTTTTGGCATAGAATATACTCCATGTGAAGTAGTGTAATACCACATTGAGGGTAAAACAAGCCTACCAGTTAGGGATGAGCCGAACACCCCCCCCCGTTCGGCTCGCACCAGAACCCGCGAACGGACCTAAAGTCCGTGCGAGCTTTAGAACCCTATTAGTTATAATGGATGCGAACGTTCGAAATTAAAAGTGCTCATTTTAAAGGCTAATATGCATGTTAATGTCATAAAAAGTGTTTGGGGACCTGGGTCCTGCCCCAGGGGACATGTATCAATGCAAATTTTTTTTTTAAAAAAACGGCCGTTTTTTCAGGAGCAGTGATTTTAATAATGCTTAAATTGAAACAATAAAAGTGTAATATTCCTTTAAATTTCGTACCTGGGGGGTGTCTATAGTATGCCTGTAAAGGGGCGCATGTTTCCCGTGTTTAGAACTGTCTCTGCGCAAAGTGTCATTTTTGAAAGTAAAAAAGCTATTTAAAATCACTTGCGGCTAATGTTAATTCACGGCTCCCGTAACACAGAGAACAGTGATTCATTGAAACTCATTCATAAAAAAAAGTCATTGATGAAAAATAAATAAAATGGAAAAAAAAAAAAAAGCGTAGGGGTCCCCCCAAATTCAATAACCAGGCCCTTCAGGTCTGGGATGGATATTAAGGGGGATCCCAGCCAAAAAAAAAAAAAAAAATGGCGTAGGGTCCCCCTCAAAATCCATACCAGACCCTTGAGGTCTGGTATGGATTTTAAGGGGAACCCTAGCCAAAAGAAATGGCGTGGGGTCCCCCTCAAAATCCATACCAGACCCTTATCCGAGCACGCAACCTGGCAGGCCGCAGGAAAAGAGGGGGGGACGAGAGCGGCCCCCCCTCTCGCCTGAACCGTACCAGGCCACATGCCCTCAACATTGGGAGGATGCTTTGGGGGTCTAAGACCCCTAAAGCACCTTGTCCCCATGTTGATGAGGACAAGGGCCTCTTCCCCACAACCCTGGCCGATGGTTGTGGGGGTCTGCGGGCGGGGGGCTTATCGGAATCTGGAAGCCCCCTTTAACAAGGGGACCCCCAGATCCCGCCCCCCCCCCTGTGTGAAATGGTAAGGGGGTACAAAAGTACCCCTACCATTTCACCAAAAAAGTGGCAAAAATGGTAAAAATGACAGGAGACAGTCTTTGACAATTCCTTTATTAAAATCTTCTTTCTTCTTTCTTCATCCTTCGGTTTCTTCATCTTCTCCTTCCTTCATCTTCTTCCATCTTCTTCTTCCATTTTCTTCTTCCTCCGATCCGCTTCTTCTTGCGCTGGTCTTCTCGTCCTTCTCGTCCGGCATCTTCTTCCGTCGGCGTCGGTGTCGGTGTCTTCTTGGGCCGCTCCGCGCAATGGGAGGCTCCCGCTGTGTGAGGCTCCGCTACATCTGACAGGTCTTTTAAAACGGAGGGCACCTGGTGACCCCGCCCCCCTCTGACGTCATGGGGAAAGCCATCATGGAATTCCCCATGACGTCCCTGTGCGTCAGAGGGGGCGGGGTCACCAGGTGCCCTCCATTATAAAAGACCTGTCAGACGGAGCGGAGCCTCACACAGCGGGAGCCTCCCATTGCGCGGAGCGGCCCAAGAAGAGACAGAGACACCGACACCGACGCCGACGCCGACGGAAGAAGATGCCGGACGAGAAGGACGAGAAGACCAGCGCAAGAAGAAGCGGATCGGAGGAAGAAGAAAAGGGAAGAAGAAGATGGAAGAAGATGAAGGAAGGAGAAGATGAAGAAACCGAAGGATGAAGAAAGAAGAAAGAAGATTTTAATAAAGGAATTGTCAAAGACTGTCTCCTGTCATTTTTACCATTTTTTGCCACTTTTTTGGTGAAATGGTAGGGGTACTTTTGTACCCCCTTACCATTTCACACAGGGGGGGGCCGGGATCTGGGGGTCCCCTTGTTAAAGGGGGCTTCCAGATTCCGATAAGCCCCCCGCCCCCAGACCCCACAACCCGGCCAGGGTTGTGGGGAAGAGGCCCTTGTCCTCATCAACATGGGGACAAGGTGCTTTAGGGGTCTTAGACCCCCAAAGCATCCTCCCAATGTTGAGGGCATGTGGCCTGGTACGGTTCAGGCGAGAGGGGGGGCCGCTCTCGTCCCCCCCCTCTTTTCCTGCGGCCTGCCAGGTTGCGTGCTCGGATAAGGGTCTGGTATGGATTTTGAGGGGGACCCCACGCCATTTTTTTTGGCTAGGGTTCCCCTTAAAATCCATACCAGACCTCAAGGGTCTGGTATGGATTTTGAGGGGGACCCTACGCCATTTTTTATTTTTTTTTGGCTGGGATCCCCCTTAATATCCATCCCAGACCTGAAGGGCCTGGTTATTGAATTTGGGGGGACCCCTACGCTTTTTTTTTTTGTTTTTTATTAATGAATGACAGCTATCTGTGTTACAGGAGCCATCAATTCATTAGCCGCGAGTGATTTAAATAGCTTTCTTCCTGCAAAAATGACACTTTTTTGCAGGGAAAGTTCTAAGCACAGGAAACCTGCCCCCCTTCACAGGCCACCTACAGACACCCCCCAGATGTGATACTGCAATGCTGTTCTAACAGCATGCACACACATATCCCCAGAAATAAAGCACATATTGTTGTCAGCAGTCAGCAGCACACTGACACGCTGACACTGTCTGAAACATAATATGCGAGGCCGCCGGCGCGGCGGCCTCTTATACCGTGGGGCGTGTACTAAAGCCCCTGAGCTATAATTGGCTACAGGCATCCTGCCTGTAGCCAATTATGGCTCTCCTCGCTGCCGGCGCTGTGATTGGCCAAGCATGCGGGGTCACAGTGCATGCTTGGCCAATCATCAGCCAGCATTGCACTGCGAATTTGATGCGAGCGGCCCCAATAGTTCTGGGCTCGCCGAGCGAGCGAACACCCGGTGCTCGATTCGAACATGGGTTCGAATCGAACACCGGGCTCATCCTTACTACCAGTATTCTGCAGTAAAAAGTATAGTAGATGAACAGGTGTCTCATTTAAAGGGTGGCAGGTTGCCAACCCACCTACCCGGTGACAAACATTGAGGAACTAAGCCCTGCAAAAGAAAAGTTATAAAGTCTGAAGTGGATCCGTCAGCAAATCAGACATTAATGGAGAATATTAGGTCGATGGAGTCCAACGCTATGTGGTGGAAAGGACTAACACCATTTACAGTATGTGTAAAACCTAGCTGACGAGCGAGTTCTAGGATAGGACGTAGCATAACCCAGCATTGTAGGGTCGCTCATAAAAGGTCTGGGAGAATCTTGATGTCAGCTCCATCAAAGTCTATGGAGCCAGCTTCCCATGCTTTACGTAAGCCAGCAAATTACATCATTCGGTCTATTGTAATCCATGGAGCGAGCTCCTAGAGCTCTATGAATCCAGGCGAATTCTAGGTTTGTTGGAGGGGAATCCCTCAGGATCTTGTGGAGAATTGCAATTGCCGTATCTGGTAGGTTTTCGGTTCCGGGGGCATTATGGAGCCCCCAGAGCCGCAGGTTTTTGCAGTGGCTTCGATCCTCCAGGTCCTCTAAATGTAATTGTAAGGCCACCGCAGAGTCTACATGTGATTCCTGCAATGTCTCTAGTGCCGTTATCCTCTGTTTAAGGTTAGCAAGGGTTGTTTCTCCTGAAGATAGACAGTCTGACAAGGACTGCACCTCTGTTTTGACCACTTGTATTTCTTGTCGATGGGCGACTTTAGTGTCTGCCTAATGTCAAGGGAGGTTATGAAAAAGTTTGTATGTCCATCCGAATAGCCGCGGGTGTCTCCGAAAAGACAACAGAGACCGATGAGGGAGTAGATGAGACCGGAGGGTCCTACAAATTAAGAGCCTCATGCTGAGGGCCACATGGTTCTGCCATCTTGGTGTCAGGAGAGACCGCCTGAGAGCTCGGAAAAAAAACGCTGTATTTCTCCTTAGGATTTTGGTGTGTGGTAATCATGGGTTGCTTTATTGTCGGTCTTTGCTTTCCTCTTCTTTGCAGAGAGCATGCCGCTAGAGAACGATCAAAATAAGCTAGGGTAGGTAGGAGAGGGTTCGGAGCTCACAGGAGATGCGTCTCTACTCGGCCATGTCCAGACCATGCCCCCCCCAGTTATTTTTATTTTAATTATCTTTGTCCTTCAGCTATATTTTATTTGTGTTTAATTTTGTTATTTATTAAACACTACCAGCAGTGTGAAGTTGATGGTGACACACAAAAAAATCAGCTCTCTTTTTGCAATGGAGCATGCATTTTATTGTGGTGCAGTTCAGTGCACAAATCACCACAATTTCCATTGCACCCAAGCACCCCCTTCTCCCCCAATACACATTAAACTCCTGCCATAGCTGCTAATAAAAGTAGGGGATAATCTCCATGTTACATAGTTACATACATAGTTATGAAGTTAATCTAGTTGAAAAAGACCATCTAGTTCAACCAACAGAGAACAAAAAAAAGAAAAGAAAACCAACACAGTAAAATAGAAAACCTCCATATACACTGTCCAATATCCACAGTTAATCCAGTGGAAGGCAAAAAAAAAAAACAATAAAGCATGTACCAATTTGCTCCAGCAGGGGAAACAATCCTCTCTGATCCCCAAAAAGGCAATCGGAAATTCCCTGAATTAACTTTACCTGTGCAGTAAATATTAGTATCCAGTTATATTATGTGCATTTAGAAAAGAATTTGGGCCTTTCTTAAAACAATATATTGAGCTGGCCAGAACCAGCTCTTGAGGGAGTCTATTACACACTTTCACAGCTCTTACTTTGAAGAAACCTTTACGTATTTGAAGAATAACACTTTTTTCCTCCAGATGCCCCCTTGTTCTCTGTGATGACCTTAAAGTGAATAATGGGCTGTACACACAATAGGATTTTCCAACAACAAATGTTGGATGTGAGCTTGTTGTCGGAAAGTCCGACCGTGTGTATGCTCCATAGAACATTTGTTGTTGGAATTTCCACCAACAAATGTCTGAGAGCAGGTTCTCAAATTTTCCGACAACAAGACTTGTTGTCGGAAATTCCGAGCGTGTGTACACAATTCCGACGCACAAAAATCCACGCATGCTCGGAATCAAGCAGAAGAGCCGCACTAGCTATTGAACTTCATTTTTCTCAGCTCATCGTACGTGTTGTACATCAGCGCATTCTTGACGTTGGTAATTTCTGACAACATTTTTGTGACCGTGTGTATGCAAGACAAGTTTGAGCCAACATCCTTCGGAAAAAAATCCAGGGTTTTGTTGTCAGAAAATCCTATTGTGTGTGTATATAGCATAACTCTACACCAAGTTTACTACATGGACCACTTATGTATTTATTCATTTTGATCATAAACCCCCTTAATCTCCTCTTCTCACAAGAGATTAAACCCAGTACAGCTAATCTTTCCTCATAGCTGAGCTCCTCCATACCTCTTGTCCATTTGGTTGCACTTTGCTGCACTTTCTTCAGTACCCCAATATCCTTTTTTGTGAACTAATGCCCAAAACTGAACCACATATTCCAGATGAGGTCTTACTATTGATTTTTACAGGGGCAAAATTATATATCTCTCTGCAGTCCATACCTCTTTTAATACAAGAAAGGATTTTGCTTGCTTTGGAAAAAAAAAAGCTTGGCATTGTATGATATTATTAAGTTTATGATCTAACAGAATACCCAGATCCTTCTCCACCATTGATTCCCCCAGTTGTACTCCCTCTAGTATGTATGATGCATGCATATGTATAGCCTCCAAGTGCATAACTTAACATTTATCAACATTAAAACTATTTTGCCACACGGTTGCCCAACTGTACAGTGCATTGAGCTTGGCAGGTAATTTAGGATGTTATTTCACTGCATAGCTTGGTGTCATCTGCAAAGACTGAAATTGTACTTTTAATCCCAGACCCTACATCATGTATAAATATATTAAAACGTAAGGGTCCCAACACTAAAACCCTGGGGTACACCACTAATATTCAGAGTATGAATCATTAAAGTGCTACTAAATTCTATTTTTTTTTTTGCCTAAAATAACATATTATACTTACCTGCTCTGTACAGTGGTTTTAGAGCAGCCTGGATCCTCTTCTTCTCTGGTCCCTCTTCATCTCTCCTGGCTCCTCCCTCCTGACAGATGCCCTACAGCAAGCAGCTTACTATGGGGGCACCCGAGCCGAGCCGCAGCTCCGTGTGTCCATTCAGACATCATCAGCAGTGCTAAAGTGCCCTGTTCTGCCCTCATCCAGAGCTGCTCCTGCCATTGCCTGACCAATCTGGCATGAAAGAGTTGGTTGAGTTATCTAAGCACTTGATGCAAGAGGATGTGCAGAATGTAATTGCATTTGAAGTTGAGGAGAAGATTGATGAAAGCATACAGTACAGTGAAATGACAACAGGCAGGGGGAACCAACTGGCACAGATGTTCCTGCAGCCACAGCCTGCTGCAAGTTTGCTCTGGTTTTGGAGGAAGGGTGATGATGGGGTCTCTGACTAGTGAGCTTGCATTTAACTTTATACACTTGTTGGCCTATGCCAACTGGCAGCAGGGTAACGGGGAATAACAATAAAGCATGACATTCACAATTTTTGCTGACATTTTTCTTTATATACTTTATATACCGTCTTTCTTCTTGCTGGAGCATAATCAAAAAGCAATTATGCTCCAGCCTGAAGAAGGGCATTTTGCACTTTGCCCGAAACTGTTGCTGTTTGGAACATAACATGTAACTTTTGTCTTTTTGGGACTCTCAATAAATTTTAAATGCAGCAATCTCTGTTTGTAATTTTCTATATATGATGGGTGGGATGGTCTGATTGCTTTGCACTCTACTGTAAACCCCTGTGCTGTTCACTGCATCTGCTTTGAATATATATACAAAATATTTATTTATTTTTTTATTTTTTTTTTATTTTTTTTATTTAAGAGTTACAGTAAAGCAGGGCATATACGTTCATTAATAAACTTCTACACGGTATGGTGAACAGTCATATTATCTTTGGTCATATATTAGTTATATGAAATATAGTTGGAAATATAGTTGGAAAGCATTGTTTGATCTTTTCATCTTTTGCAAGAGGATGAATGAGATTTAAATACACTAATGCCCCATACACACTATCGGACTATCCGGCGGATAGTCCGTCCGAAAAGTCAGATCATGTGTACGTGGCATAAGTGACTTCAATTTTAATCTGGAAGGTAGGTAGTCTAGCTATAGTATATTTCTGACAGCTAGGAATAAGATAGAACTTTCCCTGTTGGAGAATACTATGTCTTCAATATCTGCTGATAACGTTCTTACATATATTAGGGGAAGGAGCCTGGTAGACGAACATAGGGGGTCAAAAGAAAGAAGGAAAGGGGAGTTATAGGGAAAAGGGGACATAAAAAAGCAGGTGCATAGGAGGCAAAACAGATAAGATGTCTCCCCATGATGGCAGAGTCACCCTCATAGATAAATGAAGAATTCCCAACTAATGGCCTGTAAGAATTAAGATAAATTTATCTGAATGAATAAATGTAACCCAACTTTTTGCAATATAAGTATGCTTCCTTGCCCTCAACTGTTGCAGTAAGGTCTTCCATCCTTTTATATTGCAATGGAAGGCTTCTTCCTTGCCCTCAGCTGTGGCAGTAAGGTCTTCCATCCTTTTAACCTCATTTATCTGAGCAAATAATTGTTAGCTTAGGGTCTCCGATCAGATGCTACATTGCAGGGATGCAGGCTTTTACTGTATTTAATAAAGTGCAAGGTTTAATTATCCGCTTTGGTATGGTATTCTGGTGTAGTTGGAAGATGGTGTGGTCTCAAGGAACAGAAAAGTTTGTACATTCTTGTGTCATAGCAATAATTACTTTTGTCCAGAAATCTGTAGGCTGTAGACAGGTCAAGAAAACAAGTAGGGTAGTCCCTTTGTCTTCCTCACAGTGCAAGTACACTGAATGAAGAGATACTATGTAGAATATACATCAATTTATAGTTTGCCTCAAGATATTTTTTGTTAGGAGTTGTAGAGTGCAGCAAATTATATATATCATTTTATATTCGTGTTCTGGGGATAAATTGATCTGCCTAGTTTTGGGCAGTGGTGCCATTATCTAAAAGCAATGGTACAGCAATGGCTTCCCTATAAGCCATGGTACAGCCTAGTTTGTGCCTAACAGGGCCTTTCCCTAAGCATAAAGATTAGAAATTATGCAAATGTAGAAGTCTCCAAAACTCTAAGGAAGAGTAGAGTAGATTTTGCTACATATCTAGGAGCAAGGGCCAGGGCCATGTGAATGGTTCCCAAAATGCATCACCTTAGATTTGCCTGCCCACATCAGTCTTTGAAAACCTGGATCTGTTATCCCTAGTGGGAAAGCAATGTTCTCTGCCACTGGATATAATAGAGATGGGGCTGGGGAAGTCTGTGGGAGCTCCCGTCCCAGAGCATCAATCGTGCTGGCCATGGAGAGAGAAGGCAGCTGTGGAGGCATCAACCAGCTGCATGAGCTGTTGCCTAGTCTCTAGTTTCGGCTGCAGTGAGAGGCAGAGTGATACCAACTGCACTCTGCCTCCTTCTCTAATAGTGGGACTGCTAGCAGCAGCTTCAGGTCAGTGTCACTGGGATCTGTATTGGCACAATACTATCTGTATGGGCACAATACTATCTGTATAGGCAAAATAGCACCAATTAGGCCAGGGGTTGGCAACCCATCAATCACAAACTACCCATCGACCGTGGGCACTACTGTAGGAGGGCAGAGTACATTACTGTGGGGGGGGGGGGGGTGTGAAGGGGGGCAAATGATACTACTTTTAAGGGAGGTTCAGAATAAGATATCTATGAAATTAAGATGGGGCTACCCAAGTTTGGCAATAGTTTGTTTCAATGTTTTTTATTTAAGGTTTTACATAAAACAAAGAAGTGAACATACATCTATACAGTAATACAGTATGCATATGGCTGATAATACTGCAAACTAGGTATCAATAAAAAAACGTATAGAACCATAACAGTAGTGTAGCGCCCTGCTCCTAATGAGCAGAAGCTATTGTTTTTCAAATTTAGTTGTCTGAAGCTGCAGTTGGGCTCAGGCTAATTATTCTAAAAAGTTCTGGCTTCTGTGCCAATCCAGCTGGGTTGCATTGGTTTCCACTTGACCATAGGCGTCGCTGTCACTGCCGGTAAGTGTGGAAATGTAGCAAGCTGGATGTATTGAAAACCGCCTCTTGCTCTGAAATAGCCCAGTGGGAGTGTTTTCCCTGCTGTGATTTCTGGGAGAGGGTATTTAAGGTACTGACGCCATTTTGTGGGGTTTTGTTTTTGTCTTTCTCTTTCCAGGGTCCCCTATCCCGACCTCATGGCACTCCTGGCCTGGGGTGGGAATCGCATGATCCTGCGCCTTGGGGCCGGCTGGCCCAGGGCTTTGCAACTAAGAGAGTGGGCCCGGAAAAGTCTTGGGGCTTACAGATCCAGGGATGGTCCTGTGCTGTCTCGTCTGTGAGAGAGGCCAAGAAAACTGAAGGTTCCCGGAGAGGACCAAGCGCAAGGCTGGTATCTCTGGAGGAGCCTGGAAACTCAGTTAGAGGACGCAACCTGGATCAACACCAATACAGTATCGCCGGATCGGCTGAGAGAAACTGGTACTGTATGGCAGCTCTTTAACCACTTGCTTACCGGGCCTATTTTGGCCTATTTTCCTTCATGTAAACATCATCATTTTTTTGCTAGAAAATTACTCAGAACCCCCAAACATTGAGTACGTTTTTTTTTTAGCAGACACCCTAGGGAATAAAATGGCGGTCATTGCAACTTTTTATCTCACACGGTATTTGCGCAATAATTTTTCAAACGCCTTTTTTTTGGAAAAAAAACGGTTTCATGAATTAAAAAATAAGAAAACAGTAAAGTTAGCCCAATTTTTTTATATAATATGAAAGATGATGTTACGCAGAGTAAATAGATACCAAACATGTCACGCTTTAAAATGGCGCACAACCGTGGAATGACGCCAAACTTCAGTACTTAATAATCTCCATAGGCGACGCTTTAATATTTTTTACTGGTTACCAGTTTAGAGTTACGGAGGAGGTCTAGTGCTAGAATTGTTGCACGCTCTCTAACGCACGCGGCGATACCTCACATGTGTGGTTTGAGCGGCGTTTACATATGCGGGCGGGACTTGCGTGTGCGTTAGCTTCTGACCACGAGCTACAGGGGACAGGGGCGTTTTAATTTTTTTTTTTTTTTATTTATTTATTTTTATTTTACTTATTTTTTTTTATTTTTACACTTTTTAAAAAAAAAAAAAATTTTGGATCACTTTTATTCCTATTACAAGTAAGGTAAACATCCCTTGTAATAGGAATGTATGTGACAGGTCCTCTTTATGGAGAGATGTGGGGTCAATAAGACCCCACATCTCTCCTCCAGGCTGGAAAGCATGAGATCGGTAAACAAATTTTACTTCCGGGTCATAACGTCGCGCCCGGGCCTCCGACGGTCATAGAGATGACTGGTGACCATCTGGTCACCGGAAATCTCTATGCTCGTCATCCGGCGGCGAGCGATTCTTTCTCCGGGCCCCCGATGGCACGGGAGAGCCCGGAGAAGCACCGGATGGCGGCGGGAGGGGGGACGTCCCCTCCCGCTGCCTATAAGAACGATCAGGCGGCGGAACTGCCGCTATGATCGTTCTTATGGTGCACAGAATCACCGGCCGGTAAAAATGATATCTGAATGATGCCAATAGCTGCACGCATCATTCAGATATCAGCACTCAAAGTCAAGGACGTCATATGACGTCCTTGGTCGGCAAGTGGTTAAATCTCTCAAGATCTTTCAAAAAAATGCTTTAGTTTAATTGACAAGTCTGTGGCAGAGACTTTGTTGAGCATCTCACCGGCTGCTAGGTTAAGTGAGAGGGATCTATCCGGTGACTGCTGGATCCAGTCTGTGGAGCTGTTTGTCTTCTGGATCCGACCAATACCTCTAACCCGCAATTACCAGGTGCCTGAACTCCCCTTAACCCTTTGACCCTCTATTAAAAGACTTTGTGCTTATTCTAAATAAATAAGTGATAAAGGACTAAGTGTCAGATTTAACATTCTTTGGGCCATTTTCCAACAGGACCCCGGAGACGAAGAAGTAAGCAGGTGAGGTAACGGTAAGCCCAAAATAAAACCGGCAGCTCCTTCAGGGGTTAGTGCTACAGTAGTAAGGTAAATCTTTACATAGGTGCATTTCTGAAAATCCCCAGGAACCTTGGGGGCATATCGGGTAAGCATATTGAGTATTGAGAAAGTAGAGGGACTCCACTAGAAGTGTGTCCCTATTGGGATCAATCTGTGAGAGGGTGGGGATGCACACAGACCAGCCTCATACCAGTTTTCCGGTCGAAGCAAGTGAGTCCACTAATGGATCATGCCCTACCGACATATAGAGGTATCATCTTGGGGATAGGGTACTAGAGATAGGCTCCTTATCTAAACTATGTTTAAAGTTGTGTGTTGTACGCACCCCCGTCCATAAGTGTAGCTTGAAACCTTCGATTTTTATTACTGGAGAGGAGGGGTAAAGGAAGGGAGGTGAATGTGGGGGGGGGGTGGTAAGGTGTGACTCAGTATTCAAATGTCTGGTGCTGGGTGTTCGCCCCCAGGTCAAGCTATGGTGTGGTGGTAGATAAGGTGCGGTACTCCGCAGATTCTTTAAAGTGGATCCAGCAGGCCCATATCTTATGGAATTTTGTCGGGAGTCTCTTGCTTGTTGTATTAGGTCTTCCATTTCAGCAATTCTCCCAGCCCTTTGTAACCATCCAGAAATGCAGGGGGGGACTCTCCCTCCAATGTACGGGTATACAGAGTTTGTCTGCGTTAATGAGATGTAGTGTGTGAGATCGTTTGTAGGCCGATTGGGGCAAAGACGTGTGGTGGAGTAAATATTGGGCTGGAGGGAAATCTGGTGTGTAGGTCGTTATGTGGGAAATAAGGCGGTGTACTTCCCTCCAGAAAGGCTGTACCAAGGGGGCAGTCCCACCATATGTGGAGAAGCGTTCCTTGGGATGCTTCACAATGCCAGCAAGTTTGGCAATATATACTGTATGGCAAACTGCTTTAACACAGTTAGACCATAGGAAGGTGGAAAAAATGATTGACCCCCTTTTCTGTGGAGGCGATTATTAGTACAATAAAATCCCTAACAGTGACTAAGAGCCTTGGGCGGTGGCTTTTCATAATCAATTTTGTGACTCTTTAGTCCCAGTTTTGAATACTACTTTAAAAGCGGTGTCAAATGAGTATCCTTTTCCTAGACAGGCTCAGAAAGCCCAGGCCTCGGATTACCCTAATTATGAAGGAGCAAAGGGCTTTGGCACAGTTTTTGAGTTATAGGCCACTATCATTGATTAATGTTGCAAAAATGTTGACCTCTTGCTTACAACTTTATATATTAAGATACTCACTAATATGGACCAACTGGGCTTTGTGCCCAATTGGGAAACATATACGATAATACAATTAAGATGATATTTCTTATAGACTATGCCCCTAGACATAGGCTCCCATTTTGCCCATTATCTTTAGATGCAGAAAATGCCTTTAATCACCTGGATTGGCAATTTGTGGGAGCTATTTTGGTACAGGTAGGTGTGCCGGCTGATTTAAAAAAAAAAAAATGAATGGTGGCATCTCAATATAATTGTCTAATGAAGTGAATATATTGAATGCAATTCAGGGCATTTGTGTTGGGGAAAATAAACTGTGTTTATGTGCCGTTGACCTGCTGAGATAGCTCAGTTCGGTTTATATAGTAATTTTCAAATTCATGTTTGGAGGTATTGCCCCTTACCAATATAAGAACTGTCAAATGGCAGAGCCTGCAGTCGGTGGTAAGCCTTTTTTATTATTGACAATGGATCTACATACAGGGGACATTGTTTTTTTAATTCTTAGTAAATTAATTGTCAAAAACAGTGTCTGTGGTTTTATTTCTTTTTAACACTTTTTTTGGTGACTGGGTAGGGGTACAATGTACCCCATACTTATTCACATGGAGGGCCAGAATCCGATAAGCCCCCTGCTCACAGACCCCCACAACTACAGCCCAGGGTTGTGGGGAAGAGGGGCTTGTCCCCATCAACATTAGGACAAGGTGCTTTGGGGTGGGGGGCAGAGGCCTCCCTGCCCCAAAGCACTCCCCCTATGTTGAGGACATGTGACCTGGCATGGTTCAGGAGGGGAGATGCTCAAACTTTCCCCCCCTTTCCTGGCCTGCCAGGCTGAATGTTCGGATAAAGGTCTGGTATGGATTTTGTGGGGGACCCCATGTAATTTTAGAAAAAGAAAATTGTCATGGGGTTCCCCTCAAAATTCATATCAGACCTAGGGGTCTGATATGGATTTTTGGGGGGACCCCATGCCATTTTTCTTTTGTTATTTTGGTGTCAGGTTCCCCCTTAAAATCAATACCAGAGCAATGGGGTCTGTGTGAAAAACTGACAGGCAGACGCCTAGGATTGAGAGTCTAGAATGTACAAATTCACTTTTAGGTGAAGTTTGAGATTCCTCCGGGGGGGGGGGGGGGGGGGGGCGGGTGGCCGGTGGCCGGGACGGGATATGGATCCCCAAAATTGATTGGGGTGATACCCCGTCTGGGGTGCGCCGGCTGGCGCCCTCCTGTCCTCAAGGGGTCTCACTCTCCATACCGAGATTGACACAGGATATCCCTGCTGCTACCTCCCACTACCCCACAAGGTACACCCCTAGGCCTCACTTCGCCTTCTTGCAAGAGACGCACTTTAGAACAAGCAATGTACCCAATGAGAGCTTTAATTCAATACCAGAGACAGACCCCTTGATGACATGGGAGGCTCACAAATGTTACATGCGAGGGGAATTGATGAGGGCGGGAGCTAAGCGAAAGAGGGACAGGGAAAAACAGATCTCAAAATTAGTAGATAGAATCTCACAACTAGAGCTACAACATAAGCAATCCCTCACCAAACAGACGGCGACTGAACTACTTGACACCCGAAAAGCCCTACAACAAATATTAGATGCCACCACTAAACGGTTCCTGTTTTTCAGGAAAAAAATATATTACTAACACGGGGACAAAACAGGCAAATTCTTAGCCAGAGCCCTAAAAGACCCCCGCCTTAGCAACAACATTAAGGGTATACGAAACAAACAGGGAACCAGAACACAAGCAATTCATGAATACTTGCGCGGGGCAGAAATGCCCACGCTACACACCACTGACACTGAACTCCTTGAACGGCCCATTGAGGAAATAGAAGTTAAAGCGGCAATAAAAGATATGAAGAATGGGAAAAGACCGGGCCCTGATGGCTTCTCCTCTATATATTATAAGACCTTCCTAGACAACCTGACTGGCCCACTTCTAAAAGCTCTAAATTCATTTGCTACACCCAGGGAAGTCCCCCCGATGTTCCTTGGGGCACACATAACAGTCCTGCCCAAACCAAACAAAGACCCAGAACACTGCCCTAGCTATAGACCAATTTCGTTACTGAACCTTGATGTTAAAATCCTGACCAAAATATTAGCAAACAGACTTAAACCCCTCCTACACACCATCATAGGCCCAGAGCAGGCAGGGTTTATGCCAGGCAGAGAGGCAAAAGACAATGTAACAAAGGCACTAAACCTTATACATGCAGCTAGGGAACGAAAGATCGAGGGCCTTCTTCTGTCTACGGACGCGGAGAAGGCCTTCGATCGAGTAGCATGGGACTACATTTGAATGAAAAAAAAAACTGAATAACAAATAATAAAATAAAAAAAACAGCATGCTGCCCTCTTGTGTTCAGTGTAACAAAACTGATGGCCTAGTTAAAAGACTAGAGTATGTATGTACACTCATTTGTGCGTGTAGGGTAAGATAATATAAAAAAAAAACTCAGTGACTGAGTGATTATTACTGGCTTGAGAATCACAAGAAGCACGTAAATATTCTTTAACCAGTTTATGTGTTCTAAGTAACATTATAAGAAGGGGATCCTATTAAGAAAGCAGTTTTCTTTTATTGCATTAAACTGCCAGATTGGCTAGCTGTAAGAGCATTTAGAAGAATTAGACACTTTATGCCAGCTGCTTTTTGTAAGGAATAGAAAAATTGCTGTGATATTACAGACACGTGACTTCGTAAAAATACATTTAACATAGATTTAGTATAGCACAATGGAAAAGAAACAAAATAAATCAAATCTTGATAAATAAAAGTCATCCACTGGTTGAAACATTGCACTCCAAGACAGTAAAGAGCTAAAAATGGTAACGTCGATACCTAACAAAATCTAATTTATTACTGAAGCAAAATCATATATTTAAAATTATTGTACAAAGCGGCATTAAAAAAAAAAAAAATTGTGTGCATTACTTTGATCTTTATCTAACATATCTCCAAGAGCTGGAAAATCTACTCCGACAATGAATTGTGTGATCTTGCGGTAGCAAGAAAGTATTACTAAAGAAAGATTTAATACAATTAAGCAAGGACTTTCCATCCTTAAACTTAATTATTCCACAACATAACTATAAATAATATACATAAGAAAAAGTTTCAGGTGCAATTGAAAAACATATATCCAGATTATCAGCTAGAGTTCTAACTCCAAAATGCACACATCATTGCTAAATCTCATTCACAGAAATGCTAAGTCCATTAAAATAGCCTCCATTGAGCTTATCATATAACTGTAGTCTGTTGCTAAAAAGTAATCAAGTCCCATTTCTGACTTGCAAAATGGCATGAATTTGCATTTTTTTATTACATTTTTTCCTTTCATTTTGTCAGTGCAAGTTAAAGAAATTAACAGATAAATCAAATTTTTCTGCTCTGGACAACATTGACAATGTACAGTATTTTTCAGATGGTTGTAGTACACGTGACAGGAAAAAGGTAGGATGATTATCATGGGGTTCAGTACAGTATGAGGACCAGTGCTATAGAACTGGAGACAGGAAAGGCCTAATTGTCCTATATTGTTTAGGCATTGACTGAATCATCATGAATGCTAAAGCCATAGCAGATAGGTACAAAGTAAATCACTTTTACAGATGAAGGTTCCACTTAAAGTGATTGTAAAGTCTTTTTTTTAAATAACCAACATGTTATACTTACCTCCTCTGTGCAGTTGATTTGCACAGAGCAGCCTCAATCCTCCTCTTCTCTGGTCCCTCTTCTGTGCTCCTGGCTGCTCCTTCCTGGCGGGTGCCCTCACAGCAAGCAGCTTACTATAGGGGCACCCAAGCCGAGTGACAGCTCCCTGTGTCCATACAAACACAGAGCCCCGACCCAGCCCCGCCTCCTCTCTCACCTGATTGGCAAACTGACTTTGATTGCCAGCCACAGGAACCAATGACACTGTTGCTGTGTCTCAGCTGATCAGGAGGAGAGTCCCTGGTGGCTAAGACACACATGGACCTTGCTGGAGAGAGATGGGGTTTAGGTAAGTAATTATGGGGTGCTGGGGAGGCTGCTACACACAAGTTTTTTTATTTTTTATTTAACCACCTCAATACTGGGCCCTTTCACCCCCTTTCTTACCAGACCAATTTTCAGCTTTCAGCGCTCTCGTACTTTCACTGACAATTGCGTGGTCATTCTACACTGTACCCAAATTAAATTTTTATAATTTTGTTTGCACAAATAGAGCTTTCTTTTGGTGGTATTTATTCACAACTCCGTTTTAAATTTTTTGCGTTATAAGCGAAAAAAGAGTGGAAATTTGGAAAAAAATATATATTTTCTTCTTTCTATTGTAAAAGCAATCCAATAAAATCAAATTTTGTCATTCTGCTATATGTTTTTGGTAAAAAAAATCCCGTTAAGTGTATAATAATTGGTTTGTGTGATCACGGACATATGTACGCAAATGATCATGTACAGATGTGCGCAGGTGATCACGGACATATGTACGCAAATGATCATTGGGGCATGTGATTTTACTGTTATATATGTGGGGGACATGTGTTTTGGGGATCATTACTATGTGGGGACATGTGTTTTGGGGACACTATTTTGGGGACATGTGTGTTTTAATTGTGTGGGGACACTAGACTGGTGATCAGTGAGTAAAAAGCTGTAAAAAACAGCTCATACTAACTGACCACCAGCCGCTGCAGAGATCTGCTCTCCTCTACTCACCGACAACTTCCGTGTGAGGAGAGACGATCGCCTAGCAACCGGCTCTCTGTTTATATCACATGACGGCTGTGATTGGACACGGCCATCATGTGATCAAGAGGGCCAATCGCAGAGCCCTCCTGCTGATCTGAGATGCGATGTGTCCGGGTGACACGAGCGCATGGGGATTGCGCCGCTGTGCGGGATGCGCACGTGCGATCCCCCTCCTTCTGAGGACTTGGAGTATCAGAAAGAACTCTGGACAGCCGCACACCGGAAGAAGATAAAAATTCAATGAATTTATTTAAAAAGCAGGAATCACATCAATCCACAACACGGCAAAGCAAAAAGGGGGGCACAAAGCTGATGCGTTTCGGACTATGTGTAGTGCTTACTCATAGCTTAGTCTGCCCAAAGCACCCCCCCATGTTGAGGGCACGCGGCCTGGTACGGCTCAGGAGGGGGGGTGCTCACTCGTCCCCACCCCCTTTCCTGACCGGCCGGGCTGCGTGCTCGGATAAGGGTCTGATAGGGATTTGGGGGGACCCCACGCCTTTTTTTTTGGCGTAGGGATTCCCCTTTAAATCCATACCAGGTGGCGGGGCTAGTCCCGTCTACCTGGAGTCACGTTCTAAATGAACGGACTTTACTCCGGGAAAAGCCGGGGCGTGTGTGGGCAAGTCCACACGTTCGGAAAGTCCAGGGGACCTCTGCTGGAAAGTCCGGCGGATTGTCCGCCGGATAGTCCGGCCGAAAAGTCCGATCGTGTGTACTTGGCATTACAGTGCCTTGCAAAAGTATTCACCCCCTTGGCTTTTTACCTATTTTGTTACATTACAGCCTTTAGTTCAATGTTTTTTTTTAATCTGAATTATATGTGATGGATCAGAACACAATAGTCTAAGTTGGTGAAGAAAAATTTGAAAAATATATACATAAAACTATTTATCAGAAATAAAAAAAACTGATAATTGGCATGTGCGTATGTATTCACCCCCTTTGTTTTGAAGCCCATAAAAAGCTCTGGTGCAACCAATTACCTTCAGAAGTCACATAATTCATGAAATGATGTCCACCTGTGTGCAATCTAAGTGCCAAATGATCTGTCATTACATATACACACACCTTTTTGAAAGGCCCCAGAAGCTGCAACACCTAAGCAAGAGGCACCACTAACCAAACACTACCATGAAGACCAAGGAACTCTCCAAACAAGTAAGGGACAATGATGTTGAGAAGTACAAGTCAGTGCTGGGTTATAAAAAAAAATATCCAAATCTTTGAGGATCCCTAGGAGCACCATCAAATCTATCCTAACCAAATGGAAAGAACACGGCACAACAGCAAACCTGTCAAGAGATGGCCGCACACCAAAACTTGCGGACTGGGCAAGGAGGGCATTAATCAGAGAGGCAGCACAGAGACCTAAGGTAACAGCAGAGACTGGAGTTTCTGTACATAGGACGACAATAAGCCATACGCTCCAAAGAGTTGAGCTTTATGGCAGAGGGGCCAGAAGACAGCCATTATTTTCAGCAAAAAACAAAATGGCACGTTTTGAGTATGCGAAAAGGCATGTGGGAGACTCCCAAAATGTATGGAGGAAGGTGCTCTGGTCTGATGAGACTAAAATTTAACTTTTTGGCCATCAAAGAAAACGTTATGTCTGGTGCAAACCCAACACATCACATCACCCAAAGAACACTATACCCACAGTGAAACATGGTGGTGGCAGCATCATGCTGTGGGGATGTTTTTCAGCAGTTGGGACTGGGAAACTGGTCAGGGTTGAGGGAAAGATGGATGAAGCTAAATACAGGGATATTCTTGAGCAAAACCTGTACCACTCTGTGTGTGATTTGAGGCTAGGATGGAGGTTCACCTTCCAGCAGGACAATGACCCTAAACACACTGCTAAAGCAACACTTGAGTGGTTTAACCGCTTCCCGACCGCCTAACGCCGATATACGTCGGCAAAATGGCACGGGCAGGCAAAATCACGTACCTGTACGTGATCGTGCATGTGCCTGCCTGTGGGGCGCGCGCGCGCCGCCAGCGGCGCGCTCGCGACCCGGTCGGGAGCTCCGTGACCACGGCCGTGGGACCAGCGGACCCGATCGCCGCTGGTATCCCGCGATCGGGTTACGGAGCTGAAGAACGGGGAGAGGTTTGTGTAAACAAACCTCTCCCCGCGCTTCCTACATTGCCTGTCATTGATCGGCTGTTCCCTGTCATCGGGAAAGCCGATCAATGACGTCAGACGTACAGCCACGCCCCCCTACTGTAAAAAAAAACACAACAGGTCACACTGACTCCTCCCCGCCCCCTAGTGGTTAACCCCTTCACTACAACTGTCATTTACATAGGAATCAGTGCTATTTAAATAGCACTGATTTCTGTATAAATGACAAATGTCCCAAAAATGTGTCAAAAATGTCCGATGTGTCCGACATAATGTCGCAGTCACAATAAAAATCGCTGATCGCCGCCATTACTAGTAAAAAAAAAAATATTAATAAAAATGCTATAAAACTATCCCCTATTTTGTAAACGCTATAACTTTTGCGCAAACTAATCAATAATCGCTAATTGCGATTTTTTTTTACCAAAAATATGTAGAAGAATACGTATCGGCCTAAACTGAGGAAAAAAAAAATTTTTTTTTTTATATATTTTTTGGGGATATTTATTATAGCAAAAAAGTAAAAAATATTGCATTTTTTTCAAAATTGTCGCTCTATTTTTTGTTTATAGCGCAAAAAATAAAAACCGCAGGGGCGATCAAATTCCACCAAAAGAAAGCTCTATTTGTGGGAAAAAAAGGACGCCAATTTTGTTTGGGAGCCACGTCGCACGACCGCACAATTGTCAGTTAAAGCGACGCAGTGCCGAATCGCAAAAAGGGGCCTGGTCCTTTGGCTGCCAATTGGTCCGGGGCTGAAGTGGTTAAGGGGAAACATGTAAATGTGTTGGAATGGCCTAGTCAAAGCCCAGAACTCAATCCAATAAAAAATCTGTGGTCAGACTTGAGAGATTGGTGTCCACAAGTGCAAACCATCCAACTTGAAGGAGCTTGAGCAGTTTTGCAAGGATGAATGGGCAAAAATCCCAGTGGTAAGATGTGGCAAGCTCATAGAAACTTATCCAAAGCGACTTGAAGCTGTGATAGCCACAAAAGGTGGCTCTACAAAGTATTGACTTTGGGGGGATGAATGGTTATGCACATTGACTTTTTCTGTTATTTTGTCCTATTTGTTGTTTGCTTCACAATAAAAAATAAAAATCTTCAAAGTTGTGGGCATGTTCTGTAAATTAAATGATGGCAATCCTCAAATAATCCATGTTAATTCCAGGTTCTGAGGCAACAAAACACGAGAAATGCCAAGGGAGGTGAATATTTTGCAAGGCACTGTAAATGCAGGGGGCTTTGTACAGCAAGTCTATAGCATAAAACAAACAAAGCGTCTGCTCATCTAAGCCACTAACTGAACAAATGTCAGTTCCTGACTAAAATGGCTAACAGGGTGCCTCCTAATGAGTTCCCAAAAACAAACAAGCAGTGCATGTACCTTTTTAGCGTTTGGTTAGCAGTCAGTTTTTGCACCCAGCAGCAGAATCTAATGGAAGAGAAAAAGTTAAATGGAGAGCCTTCTCCATAATGGACACAACTATAGAGCCCCTCATCATGTGTAGGGGAGAAACCTAAGTGACATAGACACTGTCCACAGTCCTGCCAGCCAGGATTAATTTCATAATGTTTTATAGACATGTGCATTCGTTTTCGTCCGAATGCATTTCGTCCGAATTTCAGGTATTTTCGTTATCGTTTTAACAACCGATAACGAAAGTGCAGAATCCGAAAAACGAAAGATCCGACATAAACAAATGCTTTATTTTCGTTGTAACAACAGTTCGATATAGATAGGAGATTCGACGCTGACAATAACAATCTGTGTCCATTGAACATGTGGTCGAATGTGCCTAAACTTAACTGTATTAGTCCTAGATTATTCTACATAGAGAGAAAAGATTCGACGTAGAAAGGAAAGATTCGACGTAGAAAGGAAAAATTCGACGTAGAGAGGAAAGATACCTGCTGGAATTGGGTGGAATTGCAGCTAAACTATACAGAGTCATACAGTTTAGCTGCCCTGTCGAATCTTCTTTGAACATTCGACAGACACCATAAGCCTTCAATGATAGATTCAACCTTAATTCATTTGAATTTTCGGACGAATGCAATTTTTAACGAAAAACGAAATAAATAAAAACGAATTTCGGGAGTAACTAAATAAATTTATTTTTCGGACGAAAACGAAATTCCGAAACGAAATATTTCAGTGTGCACATGTCTAATGTTTTAAGCATTATACCAACAAATATGTTTTATACACAATGTATATATGTTTTGTTTTTTGTAATTTTTCTACAATAAACATGTTAAAGATAAATAAAGCATGATTATTTTCAAACATTTTAACAGAAACAATACACTGCAAAGTATAGTCCATGTTAATTGGAGTTATGACACTCCATTAATAATGATTTCCCATTCCCTGCATCTTTCAAAAGCAACCTTTAAGAATGACATAAAGCTTAATTTGCACTCCACACATGAGCTTGGACTTCAGGCTAAGCACTTTCTCCTTTCTTAGAGACCATTTTTGAAGGTCAGAATGAAAATCGTCCTAAATGTTCACCATATGATATTTAAACGCGATCTTCTCTAGGCACTTGTATATCAAGGATAAAATATAAAACTGCATTTGTTAAATTGTGAAGTTCAGCCTCTAATTAATCTCTCTTTACAGTTAAACTTAAGCATAACACTTAGTTCACTGCATGTTGATCTTCAAACTCTTGTTAAAAATTATATATTTATCGTATTTCTTACATTAAAAAATAGATGGACCTTATGCCAGCAACTATTTTAAAGGTGATCTCCATCTTGAAAAAAAAACAAAAAACGTTGGTTAATAGCTGTAATGATAGGATATATATTGGGCGTTTTTATTTTAAAGGAGAAGTATAGCCAAAGGTTTTTGTTGACTCCTGTGACCCGTTTTCAGCCGATAGTGGACTAAAGTTGTTGGCTGGCATCACAGAGCTGGTCAGTCATATGGTCAGGATCCACTCAGAAGTCTGAACCAGCAGCTAGCGTCTGAGAGCCTGAACCAGGTGCCCCTGCCCACTGCAACGCCCAGTGCTTCAGTGAGCGCTGGAGTGGCAGAGTAGAGAGCCAGTGCTTGATAGTCACCAGCTTTCTGCAGGCTTAATGTGTTGTAAAGGCATAATTTTTTTTATCTTAATGCATTCTATGCTGCTGTGTGCAGCAACCCCCCTCAGCCCCCCAATACTTACCTGAGCCCCATCTAGATCCAGCAATGTTGTAGGAGTGTCTCGGCTGCCCAGGACCCCCTACTCATTGGCTGAGACAGCATCATGGCGCCATTGGCTCTGGCTGCTGTCAAAGTCAGTCAGCCAATGAGGAGAGAAAGGGGGCCAGGTCGTGCGCGGCTCCATGTCTGAATGGACACAGGGAGCTGTGGCTCGGGTGCCCCATAGCAATCTGCTTGCTGTGAGGGCACTCAACAGGAGAGAGGGGCAAGGAGCATCGAAGAGGGGCCTGAGAAGAGAAGGATCTAGGCTGCTCTGTGCAAAACCACTACACAGCTGGTAAGTATAACATGTTTGTTATTTTTAACAAAAAAAAAGACTTTAGTATCACTGTAAGACAGAGAGCTGAGCAATTGAAGGCATTTGTGTTGTACTCAATTAAAGACACATGCTTCTGCAGTTTCTACATGTGTCTGCCATGCACAGAGCTTAGTTTATAGCTAACATTGAGTGTGTATATGTTTAAGCTATCATTCTTTTTACTTTTATTTCATGTTTTCTATTAAGAAGTATGAAGATGACTATATGCTTCAATTTTCCACAGTAAATCACAAACATTTGTACTTAAAATACAGTATAATACGCTACCACTATTTTATTAGGAAAGATTCCCACTGTATATATAGTGCCTTGAAAAAGTATTCATACCCTTTGAAATTTTCCACATTTTGTCATGTTACAACCTAAATTTATTTTTATTGGGGTTTTATGTGATAGACCAACACAAAGTGGCACATAATTGTGAAGTGGAAGGAAAATTATTAATGGTTTTCAATTTTTTTTAGAAATAAATATGTGAAAAGTGTGGTGTGCATTTGTATTCAGCCCCCCTGAGTCAATAGTTTGTAGAACCACCTTTCCCTGCAATTTCAGCTGCAAGTCTTTTAGGAGATGTCTCTAACAGCTTTGCACACCTAGAGTGACATATTTTTGCCCATTCTTCTTTGCAAAATATCTCAAGCTCTGTCAGAGTGGATGGAGAGTATCTGTGAACAGCAATTCAAGTCTTGCCACAGATTCTCAATTGGATTTAGGTCTGGACTTTGACTGAGCCATTCTAACACACGAATATGCTTTGATCTAAACCATTCCATTGTATCTCTGGCTGTATGTTTAGGGTCATTCTCCTGCTGGAAGGTGAACCTCCTCCCCAGTCTCAAGTCTTTGCAGACTTTAACTGGTTTTCTTCTAAGATTGTATTTGGCTCCATCCATCTTCCTATCAACTCTGATCAGCTTCCCTGTCCCTGCTGAAGAAAAACATCCCCACCACATGATGCGGCCACCACCATGTTTCATAGTGATGGGCAATGTTCATTTTCCGCAACACACAGCACTTAGCTTTTAAGCCAAAAAGTTCAAATTTTGTCTCATCTGACTAGAGCACCTTCTTCCACATGTTTGCTGTATCCCCCACATGACTTTTTGCAAACTGCAAACAGGACTTCTTATGGCTTTCTTTCAACAATTGCTTTCTTCTTGTCACTCTTCCGTAAAGGCCAAATGTACAATACACGACTAATACTTGTCCTGTGAGAAAGAGAGGGGTTTCCCCTAGGTGGACTTTAAAAGCACATAGCAGTATATTTAGATGAGTATACAAAGTATTTGTAGTAGAACAAAGATTTTTATTAATGATTGAAGATCGTCAATAAAAATGTACATATAAAGATGGAATAATGGATTGTCTAAACAATTTCAAATATTGTCACCATATTTGTAAACACATAGGACATCAAAGCAACTGCAGCTCCTCCAGAGTTACCATGGACCTTTTGGCTGCTTCTCTGATTAATGCTCTCCTTGCCCGGCCTGTCAGTTAAGGTGGACAGCTATGTCTTGGTAGGTTTGCAGTTGTGCCATACTCTCCATTTTCAGATGATGGATTGAACAGTGCTCCGTGAGATGTTCACAGCTTTGGATATTTTTTTTAAAACCTAACCCTGCTTTAAACTTCTCCACAACTTTATGAAAAAGAAGAAATGTGCACCTGGAGGGTGTATAGCTTCCAACCAGGGCAAATAAGTGGTTAATTGGACAGAAATGAGACTTGTTGAAAAGCACAAAACTTGTGTTTATTAAATATCAATAAAATGAATACTTCTTGTTAGGCACACTGTGTCACAAGGAAAATACATAAAGAAGACTGTTACAATTACAATCCAAAAAACAAACAAACAAAAAAAAAAGAATGAATCACAGAAATATATGTCCAGGAACACTGTGTGAGCTGCATTTGTCAGTGCAGGAACAGCATGTATGGATTTGGGGAGATTAACTCTGTAATGAATGCAGCTCTGCCACTTGCAGCCGACCCAAAGCCCCGGGGGTGTCTAAATAATTAGAGGCTTGCTCACAACTGTAGACTACAATATATGTAGGTACTGTGCTCTACAGAGTTCTCTGATAATAAACCAAAAGGTAAATCTTCAACATGCCAGAAAAATATCAAGACAGAAATCCCACAGATGTATATTCCTTCCAGAAATCAACAAATAAATGCAAGAGCTAGGAGCCGTATGAAGTCCGGGCTCATGGACTGTGGCGTGACTATGCAGGATGTAAGGTTTTACTCCAGAGGCACAGGGAGAGTGAAAGTTCAGGGGAGAAATGATCTTACCCTTCAGGTGCAGACTGACTTTTGAGATAGGAAGTCACTTAACAATAGAGATAAGGGGACAGACAGAGACCTCTGCATATAGGGAATTCCCACAGGGATCCTTCCATTTGTTACAAGAGCTGGGAGCCGTATGAAGTCCGTGCTCTCCTGCTCTCTCTTTAATACTCCCCTTGCCTGTCAGTTTAGGTGGATGGCCATGTCTTGGTAGGTGTCTTGGTAGGTTTGCAGTTGTGCCATTCCTGTTCCAGTACTGGAACAGGAATGAGCAGAGGATATAGAAGTACCTCTGTATGACCGGGAAGAAGGTCAAGCAGATGACTTCTCATCCGAAGAATCGATCTCTGAGGAGCCTCTTTCAGCTTCTCAATCCCAAAGATTGTTAGTTCAATCCCTTACGGAGTTGGTCTGTTCTGGATTTAAATTGCCCCCAGTAGAGGTTTCTGATGCCTCCTTTTCCTTGTTAGGTTCTTTGTGGCCTTCGAAGAGTTCTCATGCTTTCCCTTTATACCCGCTGCTGGAGCAGTTAGTATATGCAGACTTGGATCATCCAGATAGAGTTTTTATCCCTCCTAAAAAATTCACTTTTGTATCTGATGGAGGAAAATTTCACAAAGAGATGGAGTATGCCAGCCGTTGATGCTGCTATTTCTTCTGTGAATAAAAGCTTAACCTGTCCAGTAGACTATGCCCAGGTTTTTAAAGATCCGGCTGATAAAAAGCTGGATTCTTTACTTAGAGCTTCCTTTTCCATAGCTGGTTCAGCAGCACAACCTGCAGTAGCAGCTATAGGAATTTGTCAGTCCTTGAAGGACCAGTTTAAACAAATCATTAAGAGTGTTCCTCAAGAGGAAGCTGCTCGTGAGTTGGCAGACCTGCTGAGATCCTTATGCTTCACAGTTGATGCTCTTAAGGATTCTATTCAGCAAGTGTCACGCTTTGCTCTCTTGTCTGTGCATATGCGCAGAATTCTTTGGTTAAAGAATTGCCTTAAAAGAAGCTATTGCCAGGTTTTCCCTTTCATGGGGAGTGTTTGTTCAGAGACAATTTGGATAAGTATAGCCAAAAAAACTTTTACCTGTTAGAAGAAAAAATAAGCATCCTTCATTTAAGGTTTCAACCACAACCTCAAGGCAGTTTCGACGGCCTCCGTCGTCTGTTCCAAGAGGTAAGCCTCAAGGGCAAGGACAGGGGAATAAAAAGCCCTGGGTTCAGAGGCCTGTCAAACAAGGTCCTAAGGCCTCCTCATGAAGGGGCGGACCCAATAATTTGGGTGGGGGGAAGGCTTCTGCAGTTTTCAGAGGCCTGGGAAAAGGGGATCCAGGATAGATGAATAAATTCCACAGTACCTCTACGCTACAAACTAGAGCTCCGGGAGTTTCCACCATCTCGATTTCTAAAGTCAAATGTTCCCAAGGACCTGTTAAAAATAAAATCTTTATTCCAGGCACTAGACCGTTTGAGGTCACAAGCTGTAATTGTAGAAGTACCGACAGAAGAGCGTTTTATGGGTTTCTATTCAAATGTAGCGCCAACACTTTTTTTTAAAGTGTGCGCTATAGTGTAAATTTAGTTTTTTCAGAGCTGTAACAGAGTTCTGGGGGTTAATTGTTTAGGTCAATTACTATGGCATCAGCTTGACTGGGCTGTACTGGAGTTCTGCCTGGTCATAGGTGTAGTGAAGCACCTGTGACAGGCTGAGAACACACCTTGGTTGGACGTGTTAAGTACCAATCTTTCTCTGAGCCAATCAGTGGGCGTGTCTGGCCCGCTGTGTATTCTGGGATGGGGTATTTAAGATGCTGAAGTCACGTGTTCAGGGTTCGGCTTGCTTTTTGATTCCTGGTTCCGGTCCGGACCGGCCCCATGAGGGGTCCCGGGCCCAGGAGTGTCTGCTGCCCCCGTAAGCCTGGTCACCCTGACCAGCCCCAGAGGCCCTCATGGTCTGGGGTGGGGATCCGTCCGTTCCCGAGCCTCGGGAACTGGCTAGTTCGAGGCTCAGTAACTGAAGGAGGATTCTGAGGTGTCCCAGTGTTCTCTCAGGATTGGAGAGGCACAGCAACTTGTACAAGCGACCAAGGGAGGACTCTTCGGAGGAGGGCCAAGAAGCTGTCTGCTTGGTAAGAGCCTGGGAGCTGAAGTTGTATGGACACTAGTGAATCCGCATTTCTTACGGTATCGCCGAAGCGGCTGGAAGGTCCAAGTAGCGTAGGAAAAGTTCCTAATTCATCTTCAGTTACAACCTAGTCTGTGGCAGAGGTTTTGAAAATCTTTGAGTCACTTGTTGGCTGCTAAATCTACAGTTTTATCCAGCAGTGAAGCGCCCAGTTGTGAGTGGCTACTCTCTGGGTTTTCTAAAGAGACATTCATTTGATGTCAGCAGTTCTAAAGTGCCTGAGCTTATCACCCATACCCTCTATTCCCAACTGAGAGAATGTGTTATATTTGAACGTTACCCTTTGCAAATAAAAATCCTCAAAAGGACTTTTGAGTGTCAGCTTCTGAAATTACTGGGTACTAAACCTGGGAACCCCTAGACAATGAACGACAAGCTACAAGTAGGAGGTAATTGGTAAGCCCAGAAAATACATAGCAGCCCCCAGGGGTTATGGCGTTACACAAATATATTTTCACGGTGCCAAAACCGAATGGAGATGTGAGACCCTTTCTAGATCTCAAAAATCTGAATCTGTTTCTGAACATTCACTCTTTTCGTATGGAGTCAATCCGGTCAGTGGTGTCTGCTCTGATGAAAGGAGAATTTCTAGCATCAATAGACATCAAGGATGCGTATCTGCATGTGCCAAATTGTTTCTGTGGTTCGAGGTAGAGGGGCATAATTTTCAGTTCGTTGCCTTGCACTTCAGGTTAGCCACAGCCCCCTGGGTGTTCACAAAAAGTCTGGCCTCTGATATTGGCAAGACTTTTGCCCCGTACACATGGTCGGAAATTCCGACCACAAAATCCGTCAGATTTTTTCCGACGGATTTTGTCCAACACTGGTGTTGCATACACACGGTCGGACAAAGTTGTCGGAAAATCCGATTATTCTGAACGTGGTGACAGAACTACATAGAGGCTATTAGCCAATAGCTTTGGTCTGATAATTTGATCTGAGCATGCGTGGCACTTTGTCCGTCGGAATTCTCTACACGATCGGAAAAAGTCTGATCGGATTTTGTTGTCGGAAAATTTGAGAGCAGGATCTCAAAATTTTTCCATCGGTAATTTCAGACGGAAAAAGTCTGATGGAGCCCACACACGGGCGGATTTTCCAACAACATGGTCCGATCGAACATTTTCCGTCGGAATTTCCGACCGCGTGTACGGGGCATAAGAGTCCAGGGTATAACAATAATGGCATCCCTAGACAATCTATTACTTATGGATCAGTCGGCTCCAGGCCTAGACCGGAATGTGGCCAACACCGTTCAGTATTTCAGTAACACCTGGGTTGGGTTCTCAACCTAGAGGAGTCGGCCTTATGACCGGTGCAAAGGCTGGAATACTTGGGTCTGATTATAGACACAATCCAAGAAAAAGTATTTTTGTCACAGATGAAAGTCAGTGCCATAAGGGATCTTGTCCAGGTTGTGAAGGGAAAGAAGGGCCCTTCAATATGCCTTTGTATGAGGTTGTTGGGGAAGATGGTGGCTTCATTTGAAGCGATTCCCTATGCACAATTCCACTCAAGATCATTGGAAAACAGTATTCTGTCTGCTTGGAACAAGAAGATCCAAGCTTTAGATTATCAGATGTATCTGTCCCCAAAGGTGCGGCAGAGTCTCAATTGGTGGTTGGTAGCCAGAAATCTGCAGAAGGGCAAATCCTTCCTGCCAGTGGCTTGGAAGGTGGTGACAATGGATGCCAGCCTCTCGGGATGGGGAGCGGTTCTGGAGGAATCCACTGCTCAAGGGAAGTTGTCAGACATTGAAAAAGCCTTGCCCATCAATATCCTAGAGATTCCAGCAGCTCGTCTGGCTCTAGTGTCTTGGACTGCCAGGTTTCAGGGTTGGGTTGTCCCATAAGGATCCAATCCGACAATGCCACAGCTGTGGCTTACATCAACCACCAAAGGGGTACCAGGAGTCAGGCGGCCCAGAAAGAGGTGGACCGTATTCTGACATAGGCAGAGAAACATGTACCTTTTCTGTCGGCAGTCTTCATTCCAGGAGTGGAGAATTGGCAAACGGATTTCTTGAGCCGCAAGCAGCTGTCCCTGGGGGGAGTGGTCCCTACATCCCGAGATTTTTTCAGCAATTTGCCAAAGGTGGGTTACCCCGGACATAGATCTGTTGGCATCCAGGTTCAACAAGAAACTGGACAAATTTGTGTCAAGGACAAGGGATCCGCTCGCATTCAGAGCGGATGTGTTAGTGATTCCTTGGGATCGGTTTTCACTGATTTATGCATTCCCTCCAGTTCAGTTTCTACCGCGACTTTTACGCAGGATCAGAGAGGAAGGGAAGCCAGTAATATGGCCCAGAAGGTCCTGGTATGCAGAAATTGTAAGATTATCAGGCCCAGATTTTAAAAGATCGAGGGCTTTCTGGCTCAGTAGTAACTACCCTGATAAATGCGAGGAAACCAGCTTCTAGGGCTATTTATTATAGAATTTGGAAGTCCTATATTTCCTGGTGTGAGGCAAAAAAATTGCATCCCCAAAAGTATGTCATAGGAAGAATTCTTGCTTTCCTGCAGTTGCGGGGTAGAAGTGAAGCTGGCTTTGAGTACAATCAAGGGTCAGATCTCGCCTTATCAGTATTTTTTCAAAGATCAATTGCTTCACATTCCTTGGTCCAAGCCTTTATACAAGGGGTAGTTCGTATAACTCCACCAGTTAGGCCACCCTTGTGTCCCTGGGATTTAAATCTAGTCTTGGCTGCTTTGCAGAGATAGCCTTTTGAGCTTATTCGGCATATTCCTCTGATCCTTTTGACAAGTTTTTTTTGGTCGCAGTGACTTCGGCAAGGAGAGTGTCAGAGTTCGCAGCTTTTTCTTGTAACGAGCCATATTTGATTATTCATCAAGACAAGGTGGTGTTGCGTCCTCATCCAGCTTTTCTGCCTAAGGTGGTGTCCGGTTTTCACCTGAACCAAGTTGTCACTTTGCCTTCCTTTTCCCCAGAACCTCATTCTGCAGAAGAGAGATTGTTGCATTCAATGTGGTGAGAGCTGTCAGAGTCTATCTGAAAATAGCAGCTCAGATGCGGAAGACTGACTCTTTATTTGTGCTACCAGAAGGGCCCAGGAAGGGGCAGGCAGCATCAAAATCGACTATTTTGCAGTGGATTCGCCAAGTTATAGTTCAGGCTTATGGGTTGAAAAGAAGAGTCCCACCATTTCAGGTGAGAGCGCACTCTACCAGCGAAGTGAGTGCCTCATGGGTAGTGAGTCATTAAGCCTCTTTGGCTTAGATTTGCAAGGCCGCAACTTGGTCATCAGTGCATACATTTACAAAATGTTATCAAATGGATGTAAGGCGGCAGGAGGATGCTGCATTTGGGCGCAGTATAGATCCTCACGTCTGATGGCGGTCTGCATTTTGTGTGTATCCCTCCCCTCGGGGGCATTGCTTTGGGACATTCCAGATAGTAATTACTATAGCTGCTCTGTGTACCGTGATGTACGATAAAGAAAATTGGATTTATCCTACAGCTTACCTGTAAAATCCTTTTCTTGGAGTACATCACGGGACACAGAGGTCCCTCCCCTCTTTATTGGGATATTCATCGCTCTGCTACAAAACTGAGGTACTTCCTGTATGGGTGGGGTTATATAGAGGGGGAGATCCTGTCTTTTGGGTGTGCCAGTGTCCATTCACCTATAGGTGGCGTATAACCCAGATAGTAATTAATATAGCTGCTCTGTGTCCCGTGATGTACTCCAAGAAAAGGATTTTACGGGTAAGCTGTAGGAAAAATCCTATTTTTAGGCCTGAAGATTAGTTAACACCCCACACATTATTATCTGAAAACAAAAACCCCATAGAATAAAATGGTAGCAATTCCAATTTTTTGTTTATATCACACAATATTATATAACTTGTTTTGTTTTGTTACACAAAAATGCAATACATTTCCCATTTATTATTTCTTTTTTGGTAAAATATGGAAGCTGAAGCTGCGCAGAGTAAATAAATACAACCGCAAGATCATTTCCATCTAAAAGCCAATAGGTGGCTTGTAAAGTTTACATGCATTCAGCAGGAGGAAGGAGACATGTACAGTGCCTTGAAAAAGTATTCATACCCCTTGAAATTTTCAACATTTTGTCATGTTACAACCAAAAACCTAAATGTATTTTATTGGGATTTTATGTGGTGGACCAACACAAACTGGCACATAAATGTGACTTGGAAGGAAAATAATAAATGGTTTTCAAAATGTTTTACAAATAAATATGTGAAATGTGTGGTGTGCATTTGTATTCAGCCCTCTTTACTCTGATACCCCTAACTAAAATCTAGTGGAACCAATTACCTTCAGAAGTCACCTATTTAGTAAATAGAGTCCACCTGTGTGTAATTTAATCTCAGTATAAATGCAGCTGTTCTGTGAAGCCCTCAGAGGTTTATAAGATAACCTTAGTGAACAAACAACATCATGAAGGCCAAGGATCATACCAGACAGGTCAGGGATAAAGTTGTGGAGAAGTTTAAAGCAGGGTTAGGTTATAAAAAAAATATCCCTAGCTTTGAACATCTCATGGAGCACTGTTCAATCCATCATCCGAAAATGGAAAGAGTATGGCACAACTGCAAACCTACAAAGACATGGCAATCCACCTAAACTGACAGGCCAGACAAGGAGAGCATTAAACAGAGAAGCAGCCAAGAGGCCCATGGTAACTCTGGAGGAGCTTCAGAGATCCACAGCCCAGGTGGGAGAATCTGTCCCCAGGATAACTATTAGTCATGCTCTCCACAAATCTGGCCTTCATGGAAGAGTGTCTAGAAGAAAGACATTCTTAAAAGAAAGCCATAAGAAGTACCGTTTGCAGTCTGCAATAAGCCATGTGGGGGACACAGCAAACATGTGGAAGAAGGTGCTCTGATCAGATTCGACCAAAATTTTACTTTTTGGCCTAAAAGCCAAACGCCATGTGTGGCGCAAAATTAACACTGCACATCATTCTGAACACACCATCCCCACCGTGAAACATGGTGGTGGCAGCATCATGTTGTGGGGATGATTTTCTTCAGCAGGGACAGAGAAGCTAGTCAGTTGATGGGAAGATGGATGGAGCCAAATACAGGGCAATCTTAGAAGAAAACATGTTATGCGGCATACACACGGTCGGAATTTCCGATGGAAACTGTCCGATGGGAGCTTTTCATCGGATTTTCCGACCGTGTGTATGCCCAACGGTCTTTTTCTGTCGGAATTTCCGACGGACTTTGAATTGAAAACCTGTTCTCAATTTTTCCGACGGAAAACCTTTCTATCAGATTTTCCGATCGTGTGTATGCACTTCCGACACGCAAAATTCCGACGCATGCTCAGAAACAATTTGACGCATGCTCGGAAGCATTAAACTTCCCTTTTATAGTGCTGTCGAACGTGTTTTATGCCTCTGTGTTATTGACCGTCGGAATTTGGTGTGATCGTGTGTAGGCAACACAGCATGTGCGGAATTCCGTCGGAAAAACCGTCAGAGTTTTTTCCGACGAGAATTACGATCGTGTGTACGCGGCATTAGAGTCTGCAAAAGACTTGAGACTGGGGCGGAGGTTCACCTTCCAGCAGGGGGGTGATCCTAAACATACAGCCAAAGCTACAATGGAATGGTTTAGACCAAAGCATATTCATTTGTTAGAATGGCCCAGTCAAAGTACAGACCTAAATCCAATTGAGAATCTGTGGCAAGACTTAAAAATTGCTGTTCACAGATGCTCTCCATCCAATCTGACAGAGCTTGAGATATTTTGCAAAGAAGAATGGGCAAAAACTTCACTCTCCTAGATGTGCAAAACTAGTAGAGACAGACCCAAAAAAACTTGCAGCTGTAATTGCAGTGAAAGATGGTTCTACAAAGTATTGAATCAGGGGGACTGAATACAAATACACACCACACTTTTCAGATATGCATTTGTAAAAAAAAAAATGAAAACCATTTATCATTTTTCTCCCACCTCACAATTATGTGCCACTTTGTGTTGGTCCATTTCATAACATCCGAATAATATGCTAATATGGTGCAGAAGCATATGTGACCAACACACTAGAGGGAGATGGCTTGGAGGCTTGGAGGGTCTGGGTGAGGTGGAGGAGTGATTTCAAAACACTGTAATGCAGCACCTCCCAGGAGACTGAAGATTTTTTTTTTTATTCCATGCAAAAAATGTTTGAACGTCAAAAACATAAGAACGAGCATACATGACGTGGTACATAAGTTGAGAAATACAGAGAAACAAGCATATCTTGTATGTCCACAGGTCATATCAAAAAGGAATGTCCGCAAACATGTACATAAAAAAATTGCAGTTATACCTACATCAACATAACACACCTCTGTATAGAGTAAGTGGTATAAGCTTATTGTGTTTACAGGTATAACAAAAATTATTACCGCAAATGTTGTTTTTTAGCTTGGGGTGTGTCTATTAAAAGAATTTTAATATTTAAAGGCCTAAGAACCACACTGTGAGGGGCAAGGATGTACAGCAAAAGTAAACAGTTAAATAAGGCATTAGATCCTTTCTGTGGGTCGATCCTATGTGGCATTGAGGTAGTGATTCAGAGTATATAACAGTACCAAAAGGTATGCTTCAGGGAAGAGGAGATATGATATGTTGGGCTAAGAAAATTATCTATTTAAGGGGGTGTTAGGACATGGAGCGTGTATTTCGAACCTACTGGACAGTTTAGACGGTGTATGTGAGGGGGGGGGTCTCTGTATATCTAGGAGGGGATTAAGAAAGAAGTACAGGTGGGTGGTGGGGGGGGGGGGTGGGGAGAGGGGGAGAAAAATAAATTAAATTATAATATATATATATATATATATATATATATATATATATATATATATATATTTTGTATTATATAAAATAAAAAGGGGGAGGGGGAGGGGGGGGGTAAGGGGTGGTGTGGGTTATTGGGGGGCTCCATCTCTCACTCCCTCTGTTGGTTTTGGGAGTAGGATGGTGCCTATACAGGCTTCTAGTGTTGTTCAGAGTATGAGGGCCCAAAATTAAATATTCAGTCACTGTGGAAGTCTATTTGGAAGCTACGGTAAGGAATTAGTTAAGTCAAAAGATTTTCTATCTCAATGGATAAGGGTAGCAGAGAGCAGTTCTGAGTGTAGCAGTATAAAAACAAATTTATTACAAAAGGGTTGGCAACTTACAAGACAATGTAGTGATATCAGACATTAAGGGTCAGCTTCCAGGGATGGACCTTCGTAGAACAAGATGAGCTTCCTTGTGAGAGATTGCAGCACCTGTAGCTGTAATGCAAATGAGACACCACCAGGGGCAGCAGACAAATTGTATCAAGGTATGTAAATAGAAACTCACAGAAGAGCCTTATAACATGTGAGTCTTCCACCCCATGTTGGTCCAATTGTCCAATTATCCTCCAGATGTAGAAGAGCCAAGTAGGGTTCAGCTGTCACTGGAGCCTATGGATGTGGATTGGGGCCCTGGAGAGCACTGTGAGACCACAAGATGGTCCTACCCTGGTGAACACATGGCTAAGGAAGTGATGTCACGTGCATGGGCATGGTTATGCATTTCAAGGTGGGCCTGCCTCTTTCTCAAACCGATAGCTTTGGCTCTTCTACATCTGGATAATTAATGGCTGATCGTAACCATGTGAGGTGGAAGACTAACATGTTATAAGTCTATAAGTCACTTAATACTTTACTTCTAAGTGTCACTTTTTTTCATAACTTGTTTTTCATTCACTTATTGCTACACTTTGTCTGCTGCTCCTGGTGGTGTTTCCTTTGCATTACTTGGGTAATCATTTTTTTCCCTCACAGATGTGTCAATAGGCCTTGAAAATATAATTCATTTTCTGAATTTAATTATATGAAAAATGGGAATATGCAACATCATCAAAGACTTATCAGTAAGGGTACAGTTTGTAAGTCTCCTTTCATATTAAATAGGAGCAGCGAATGCTTAAATGTAATTTTTCAGAGTTCTTATGATAATTCTTGATTTTAATTCAAAAAGTGATTTCAAAATGTAGTATTAGCAGTTAAGCAGCTTAATTTTAGGTATTAAGGGCTTAGAATTAAAGTGCACATCGGTTTAGGGTCTGGTTCAGTCAGGTTCAGTTTATTAAGGTCTCTTTCACATGGACGTGTCCGTGTACGGAGCCCGCTCTGCACAGCGGGGGATCGCTCCGTCGATCCCCCGCTGAGCAGGAAGATGACAGGTCTGTCTCTGCACTCTGTGCAGGGATGGACCTGTCAGAGCACCGCTCTCCCCTATGGGGGATTAAATGACGACGGACCGTAGAGTCCGTCGTCACCCGATCCGCAGACGGATGGAAAAATAGGGTTTTCCTCCGTCACACTTTTTCGGATCGGAGCGGGTCGGATGTCAGGTCGGATGTCTATGGAGCGTCCATTCAGGTCTGCCTAAAAAACTGACAGGCGGACTTGAATGGACCGTCCGTGTGAAAGGGGCCTAAACCTTGTTGAGTGGAAGAGAAGCACCAAGCACAATCCACTTTCAGCACTTGTAAAAAAAACTTCTAAATAAAAGGATAACAGTGAAAATAAACACCACAGCAAATCAACCCTGTGAGACTTTGAGCATCACTAACAGCAGGAACAGCTCTTTGTAACTTGTCAGATTTCTTTACATAATTATCATAACCATTGTCAAAGTGGTTGGAGAACCTTCTCCCCTCTAGTAGGAAAGGGATAGGTTATACTGGTTCCCAGTGGTGGACACCGGACGGATGGATTCCTATGGCGGGGTGGGAGGGGGTGGTACTTTTTGAAGCACCTGATTAGAGCCAGAGGCTCTAATAGGCTTCAAAATAGGGTGGGCTCGGGGTGCAGAGAATGCGCCCTGATCCCACCCAATTGTGTGACAATAGCGAATACATTTTCGCTATTTTCACACTAACCTTCCGTCAATCAGGAGGCAGGACGGCAGACCAGTCCTGATTGGCCAAAGCGCCAGGCCACCCTATTGGATGCCTGCACTTATGAAGAGGAGCAGAGAAGATACGTTGGAGGAGCTGCTGCAGTAAGACCCCTCTGCCAGAGCTGCACACACGGGGGGGTTTGGTGCTGCCAGAGTCGCGCTTGCGTGGGAGGGTGTGCTGCCAGAGCCCTGCTCGCGGGGGGGTGTGCACTGCCAGAGCTGCGCGGGGGGTGCTGCCAGAGCCGCGAGTGGGGGGGTCGGTGGGCACAGTGGCTGCATATGATGGGCACAGGTGGCTTCATATGGTGGGCACAAGTGGCTGCATATGATCATTAGAGGCAGACGTGGGTTGAAATTTTCTTAGATTATCACATACTGCAGATATGCCACTACTGTATGTGGCTACACAAAAGTTTTTTTTAATTGAATTTGAATCTTCAACTCCTTCCGGTACTTGCATTTCAAGCTGAGAATTCTAAAGACCTCTTACAACATGCATGACCTATTTGCCTGCCAATCAACCCCAGAATTATGAATAGATAGCTTTTATTCATAATTATAGGATCATGAAATCCACATTTTTCATCTGTCAGCTCTTGAAATAAGGTCCTTGATTCAACATATTTCTTTTCAATAGTAGAACGTAAAATAACAGTGGGATTCATTAGTATTTATCTGCTGACTTAACATGTGAGCTCCATTTGTTATTCACAATAGGCTTTTGAAATAACATTTATAACACATTTTCCCCTACCTGGTAATACAACAGTTTTACCCTTATTGTTTCCCTACTATTTTAGCTCCAGCAACTCACCTGCAGGGAATCTCCATTTTCCTCCTGGCTGGAGACAGTTTCTTTTCTGAATCATGGCATCAACTTGGCTTGACCTAATACAAAACAAAATCTATGTTTCTCACAGATAATATGCCCTTTTTTTGAGTTTAGATAAAACAACAAAATCCGTTTTTACAATTTCACCATTTGCCATATGCTAAATTGTTTTAATAATCATTGAAATTATTGTGCTGTGAGTAACCCTGCTTTTATATAGCCTCACTGGACCCCACCAATCTTAACAACCTAAGAGCCATCTCCTTACTCCTTTTTGCCTCCAAACTCCTTGAACGTTTAGTCTACAACTGACTGAGCGGCCAATTTCATTGAGAATAACCTTCTTGATCCCCTTCAGTCTCAATTTTGTCCACAGTATTCCACAGAAACTGCTCTCCTAAAATTCACAAACTACTTACTAACAGCTAAAACCAATGGTCATTATTTCATACTCTTACTCTTGGACCACTCCGCTGCCTTTGATACAGTTGATCACCCCCTCCTCCTCAAAAAACTCAATTTACGTGGTATCCAATGCTGTGCTCTCCATTGGTTTGAATCTTACATCTCTCACAGCACCTTCAGTGTCACTTACAACTCTACTTCCTCCACTCCAACACCTCTTACCATTAGGGTCCCCCAAGGTTCTGTCATTGGACCTCTACTATTCTTGATCTACACATCCTCCCTTGGTCAGCTGATAGCCTCCCATGGTTTCCACTACCATTTATATGCCGATAACACCCAAATCTATCTTTCTACCCCTCAGCTCACCCCATCAGTCTCCTCACACATCAATGATTTAATAACAGACATATCAGCCTGGATGTCACACCACTTCCTCAAACTGAATCTATCTAAAACTGAGCTCATAATATTTCCTCCCCCACATGCCCCTTCCCCTGAATCCTCTGTCAAGATCAATGGCACAACTATCAGTCCGTCCCCACATGCCAGGGTGCTAGGGGTGACCATAGACTCTGAATTGTCCTTTCAGGCCCACATCCAATCCCTGTCCAAATCATGCCACCTTATGTCGCGTACACACGGCCGGACTTTGCACCATCCAAAACTCTGTCTGCATTTCTTACTGAAAAATTAAGAACAGGCTCTCAATCTAAAGTCCGTCGGAAATGCCAACAGAAAAAGACCGATGGGCATACACACGGTTGAAAAGCTCCCATCTGACTTTTTCCTTCGGAAATTCCGGCCGTGTGTACGCGGCATTAGCCTCCGCAACATCTCTAGAATATGCCCCTTTTTAACCAATGACACCACCAAGCTTCTAATTCACTCCCTGGTCATCTCTCGCCTCAACTACTGCAACTCACACCTCATTGGACTACCTTTACATACACGATCGCCCTTCAGTCTATAATGAATGCTGCTGCAAGACTCATCCAACTTACCAACCATTCGGTGTCCTCCACCCCTCTCTGCCAATCCCTGCACTGGCTTCCACTCACCCAACAAATAAAACTCAAAGTACTAACAATAATTTACAAAGCCGTCCACAACTCTGCCCCCAGCTACATCACTAACCTAGCCTCAAGATACCAACCAAGCTGCTCTCTTCGGTCCTCCTAAGACCTCCTACTCTCTAGCTCCATTGTCACCTCCTCCCATGCTCACCTACAGGATTTCTCCAGAGCTTCTCCCATCCTTTGGAACTCCCTACCACAATCTGTCCGACTGTCCCCTAATCTATCCATCTTTTGATGATCCCTGGTTTCCGATAATAGTGGTCTCTGTGGTGGATTCACCGCAAGATCACTTTTATCGGCGGCGGGAGAGGGCCCCCCCTTCCTGCCACACTCCACCACTTACCGGAGCCATCGGCAAATGAGGGGAAGATGGCCCCCACCCATCTCCATACCATTGCAGGGCGGAAACGACGTCAAAACGTTACTTCCACCCATAGTTCTTAAAAGGAAATGTTTTTATTGCATTTTAGTGTAAATATGAGATATGACGTCTTTTTGACACCAGAATTCATATTTAAGAGGTCCTGTCATGCTTTTTTTTTTTTCTATTACAATGGATGTCCTGCCGAGCTCACGTGCAGAAGCAAACGCATACGTGTGTAGCGCCCGCATATGAAAACCGTGTTCAAACCACACATGTGAGGTATTTTTCGCGATCGGTATAGTGAGAGCAATAATTCTAGCCTTAGACCTCCTCTGTAACTCAAAACATGCAACCTGTAGAATTTTTTAAATGTCGCCTATGGAGATTTTTAAGGGTAAAAATTTGTCGCCATTCCACAAGCGGGCACAATTTTTAAGCGTGACATGTTGGGTATCAATTTACTCAGCGTAACATTAGCTTTCACAATATAAAAAAATTGGGCCAATTTTTAGGCTTGTGCAATTTGTTTCGTAACAAATCGAAATTCGGACGCATCCAAATGTCCGAATAAAAAGATAAAGAATTTCAACGAATGCGAAAGAAATTATAGTGGCTATAACGAATTAATTCGACATGATTCGGTAATTTGTTAAAGATCTAATGAAACAAAAGGTCAACTCAAAGTACATCTTACAGTCCAATCAGCTGATTAATTTTGTGCTGGAGGTTGGATTACTGGAAACGTGCATTCCTGAGAACTGAGTGAGAAGGGTGTTGTATTGTATTTGAGCAGAGGAGAAGAGATATTGTCATTGTGTGTGTTAAAAGATTCAATAAACAAACAACTTTCCAAACTACGAATCATTATCAGGAATATATATATACATACATAAATATCGAATTTCAACGAATACGAAAGAAATTATAGCGCATATAACAAATTAATTTGACATGATTCAAGATTCAGTATAACGAATATCGACACTCTACAGAAATAAGGAATTATACAAAAACGTATTAACGTAACATAACGAATATAACAGAACGAAATTATGTATTTTACGAATGACAACGAACCGAAACTAAGCAAAATTTTCCGTTGTGCACAAGTCTACAAAATTTACTGTAGTCTTATTTTTTAATTCAAAAAAGGTATTTTTTCCAAAAAAAGTGCGCTTGTAAGACCGCTGCGTAAATACGGTGTGACAGAAAGTATTGCAACGACTGCCATTTTATTCTCTAGGGTGTTAGAAAAAAATGTATAATGTTTGGGGGTTCTAAGTAATTTTCTAGCAAAAGAAAATGGTTTTAACTTGTAAAAAACAAATCTCAGAAAGAGGCTCGGTCCTTAACCACTTCAGCCCCTGACCAATTGGCAGCCAAAGGACCAGGCCCCTTTTTGCGATTCAGCACTGCGTCGATTTAACTGACAATTGCGCGGTCGTGCGACGTGGCTCCCAAACAAAATTGGCGTCCTTTTTTTCCCACAAATAGAGCTTTCTTTTGGTGGTATTTGATCGCCCCTGCGGTTTTTATTTTTTGCGCTATAAACAAAAATAGAGCGACAATTTTGAAAAAAATGCAACATTTTTTGCTTTTTGCTATAATAAATATCCCCAAAAAATATATAAAAAAACATATTTTTTTTCTCAGTTTAGGCCGATACGTATTCTTCTACATTATTTTTGGTAAAAAAAAATCGCAATTAGCGATTATTGATTGGTTTGCGCAAAAATTATAGCGTTTACAAAATAGGGGATAGTTTTATAGCATTTTTATTAATATTTTTTTTTTTACTAGTAATGGCGGCGATCTGCGATTTTTATTGTGACTGCGACATTATGGCGGACACATCGGACATTTTTGACACATTTTTGGGACCATTGTCATTTATACAGCAATCAATGCTATTTAAATGCATTGATTCCTGTATAAATGACAGTTGTAGTGAAAGAGTTAACCACTAGGGGGAGTGGAGGGGTTATGGGCTGTAGCGAACATATTACAGCGCACACATTCAAGAATGACGTTTCCTGCAGGGCTAGTTAAAAACACCTGAACATATTCCAAAAATACGGGGGTTTGGTCACACTATATGGTTATATAATGCTAAGCCCACTTACTGCGACAAAGTACCCCGAATTAGTGGGTCCTACCCTAGTAATAGAATGAAAGATCCTGCGTCTCAACCATGGGAGCCAAACTCCTCTATGTGGGAGAACTGAAAGGATACCTCCTATATACTGGTGGCCACTAAATAAGAGGTAATGAAGAGGGGGAGGGGTGCTCTAACCCAAAAGAAACCTGGTCAGGGTTCATTACAACATACAAAAACATATTTGGGAAGCACTCAGGACCGTTTGAAGTGGACACCAGGACATTAAAGGAGAGGGTGAGAGTTATACAGATCCTGTGTGCTACACCTCGAGTCCGCCGTGACCATATCAACAAACAGTGTGGTTTTAAAGTGGAGCGTGCAGTGTGGAGTGATACTATCATTGCTGGCTTTGATTTGGGAAAATGTGAGTGGATTCTTTGGAGTTTTACGTGTGATTTGAAATAAACTTTTTAATTGATTTACACTATTGAAAGCACTTTTTTCATTTGCATGAGGAGTTACCCTGCTGCACGATTGATGTTGGGAAAGTTCAACTAACCCCCTCCCTTGGTGGGATCTTTATGCGCAGCAGCCTATCACGAGAGTGTGGGCATTTAAATTTTGTGAGTGCGTTTCTTTTGGGGAGAGGAGACACATATCACAGCGGTGTGGTGGAAGGACTAAGAAGAATTGAATTAATTGAAGCACGTTAATAATTATTTGTGGACTTTACACTAATTTTTATTTTATTTTTTCAATATCACTTGGTTTGCGGCAATTAGAAAATTGATCACATCAATTTAATTCTTTTTTGTGTTTATGATTTATTTAATTTGTATGGTTTATATTATCACTGAGCACTTAGTGGTGTTTTATTTACTATATAGAGTTTAGTTTTACTTTCATATATTTTTGCATTCCATTGTTTGCATAGATATCATGATACACCTTTAGCGCCACTATTTACTTTAAGTTTTTTATGTTTAAAAGATTTGAATGTAAATTCACTCGAAGAAAAATTACCTGTTTTCAAAATTTTATAACAAACTATTAAACATGATTTTTTTTTTTTTTTTTTAATTCTCCATTTTTTTTGTTTGTTTAGCAAAAAATAAAAACCCCAGCTGTGATTAAATACCACTAAAAGAAAGCTCTATTTGTGGTAAAAAGAATATAAAAATTTCATTTGGGTACAGTGTTGTATAACCGCGCAATTGTCATTCAAAGTGCGTCAGTGCCGAAAGCTGAAAAGTGGTCTGGGCAGGAGGGGGGTTTAAGTGCCCAGTAAGCAAGTGGTTAAAGAAGCTTATCCTGCTTCTAACTAATACACTGTTTTACTTTCTCCATCAGCTCATTTTCCACAGCTATTACCTTTTGTATCAATTGACCCTCCCTCCTAGATTGTAAGCTCTAGCAAGCAGGGCCTTCTGATTCCTCTTGTACCAAATTGTAACTATAATGTTTGCCTTCATTTTGTTAAGCGCTGCGCAAACTGTTGGCGCTATAGAAATCCTGTACAATAATAATAATAATAATATATATATATATATATATATATATATATATATATATATATATATATATATATATATATATATATATATATATATATATATATATATATATATATATACTTTTCAAAGTAGAGGAAAGCCGCACCCAGTCTTCAATTAGTGCAATGCGATCTGGTCATCCCACTGACCAAATAAAGGAAAAAGTCCAGAGGATCGCTGCACTTAAAATGTCTTTATTGAACCAAAGTTCAAACAAATATTACACGATGTGTAAGTTCATTACATTTCGGGCTCACAAGCTTACGCTCTTCTTTATATCAAACACACATCTAAAGTCAAAGTTACACACGTGGCTTAACCACTTCAGCCCCGGACCAATTGGCAGCCAAAGGACCAGGCCCCTTTTTGCGATTCGGCAGTGCGTTGCTTTAACTGACAATTGCGCGATCGTGCGTCATGGCTCAAAAACAAAATTGGCCTCCTTTTTTTCCCACAAATTGAGCTTTCTTTTGGTGGTATTTGATCGCCCCTGCGGTTTTTATTTTTTGTGCTATAAACAAAAATAAAGCGACAATTTTGAAAAAAAAATTTATATTTTTTGCTTTTTGCTATAATAAATATCCCCAAAAAATATATAAAAAAAAATTTTTTCCTCAGTTTAGGCCAATACATATTCTTCTACAATATTTTTGGTAAAAAAAAAATCGTAATTAGCGAATATTGATTGGTTTGCGCAAAAGTTATAGCGTTTACAAAATAGGGGATAGTTTTATAGCATTTTTATTAATATTTATTTTTTTACTAGTAATGGCGGCGATCAGCGATTTTTATTGTAACTGCGACATTATGGCGGACACATCGGACATTTTTGACACATTTTTGGGACCATTGTCATTTATACAGCAATCAATGCTATTTAAATGCTTTGATTCCTGTATAAATGACACTGGCAGTGAAAGAGTTAACCACTAGGGGGAGGGAAGGGGTTATGGGCTGTGCCATGTGTGTTTTTTTTTACCATTAGGGGGCGGGGCTGATGTCTGACGTCATTGATCGGCTTTCCCTATGATAGGGAACAGCCAATCAATGACAGGCAGAGTAGGAAGCACGGGGAGAGGTTTGTTTACACAGACCTCTCCCCGTTCTTCAGCTCTGTGACCCGATCGCGGGACACCAGCGGCGATCGGGTCCGCTGGTCCCGCGGCCGTGGTCACGGAGCTCCCGACCGGGTCGCGAGCGCGCTGGACCCACGGCTAGGCTCTTAAAGGACCACGTACCGGTACGTGGTTCTGCCTAGCCATGCCATTCTGCCGACGTACATCGGCGTTAGGCAGTCGGGAAGCGGTTAAACACCATCATTTTACACATTTGGAATCAATTATGTGATTAGCAATCGATCAAATACAAATTAGATCCTTTTCTTATACATCCTTATATCACAGGTGGGGAAATGGTTAGCAAAACGTAGAGCCCTCCTATATTTCAACAGAAGTCTTCAACTCTTTTAATCTGTCAACAGAAACATGTACACAATGTATCACTATCTGGCCTTCACATCAAATGAATTATCTAAATAAACAAATATAAATCCAGATCTGTATTCATCCCCTTAGGGGCAATAGTAGCAAGAAAATTAATCCAATGTACCTCTCACTTTTTTAGAATGGATTATCGGTTACCACCCCTCCTATTTTTATTAATTCCCTTCAGTACCATGAATTTTAATTGGGAAATGGAATTTTAACTACTTCAGCCCGGGAAGGATTTACCCCCTTCCCGACCAAGCCCTTTTTTGCGTTATGGCACTGCATCGCTTTAACTGACAATTGCGCGGTCGTGCGACGTTGCACCCAAACAAAATGAATGTCCTTTATTTCCCACAAATAGAGCTTTCTTTTGGGGGTATTTGATCACCTCCTGCGTTTTTTATTTTTTGCACGATAAACAAAAAAAGAGCGACAATTTTGAAAAAAAGCTATATTTTTTACATTTTGCTATAATAAATATCCCCAAAAATATATATAAAAAAATGAATTTCTTCCTCAGTTTAGGCCAATATGTATTCTTCTACATATTTTTGGTAAAAAAAAAATCGCAATAAGCGGATATTGATTGGTTTGCGCAAAAGTCATCGCGTCTACAAAATAGGGGATAGATCTGTGGCATTTTTATTATAATTTTTTTTTATTAGTAATGGCGGCAATCTGCAATTTTTATCATGACTGCGACATTGCGGCAGACAAATCGGACACTCTTGACACTATTCTGGGACCACTGACATTTATACTGCCATCGGTGCTATGAAAATGCACTGATTACTGTGTAAATGTCACTGGCAAGGAAGGGGTTAAATACTAGGGGGTGATCAAGGGGTTAACTGTGTTCCCACAGTGTGTTTTCTAACTTTAGGGGGGATGTACGGGTAGGTAGTTTTGTGCACCCGTGCCACTTTGCCAATGTATAGCGGCGTGAGCCGATCGGAAAGTGGTTAAGTACAGCGATCCTCTGGACTATTTCTTATTGTAATCTATTCTTCATCTAATCCCCACTCAAATCTATCATATGTAAGTATATTTCACCATATTATCATATCTGGCTACTTTTAGACATACCCTGTTACACAGAGTCTGTCATTTATAACTACACAGTTAAGCACTATTTAGCAAAGTCCATCTTCTAGGGGCTCCATTTATTACATTATGTTACATCCATAGGTCTCCAAGACCGACAGACAATTTGATCCCTTCACCCTTCCCTGGTGCTGAGGTAGGTCAGGTCCACCTGTTTACTCCCCTCATATGCCATCATTTTCTAGTACTATGAATTCCCACTTGTCTGCTCCACCTGGAGTTAGAGTATTACTTATCAGGTCTGCAATGCTGATACATTTAAATTAACGGCCTAGCTAAACAAGTGCAAAAAAAAAACATATAGAAAAATACAAATATATAATAACAGATCTTGTGACATGAACTGTATATCACATCTATTAGCAGGTGACAAAGTGACTAGTATATTGAACTTATCATCACGCATACACTGCACTAGAGATGTGTCCAAAAATTTGAATCAAAAACTATAAAAATGAAATTAAAATAAAATTGTATAGAAAGTCCTTAGAAAGTGTGCAGAAAGTCCCAAGTGTTTAATCAGAGACTTGATGATCTCTAGACCACCATACCAAAGGATGAAACTTGCAACCACCAGTGTGACAGCACCACCACCTATGAAGATGTAGGCTTACCAGATGATTCAGACCCAAAAGAACATACTTTCTATGAGTCAAGAAAGCTTTTTGTGTCAACCGACAGCTGGGATGTAACCTCTGGAATTGTGTCCCCAAACCTTTGGAAGGTCCGTCCTAAAATTAAGCCCTTCAGCGTCTTTATTATAAGCTTAACTGTGGATGTGGCTGGTCACACTGACACCGTGCTTCTACTGCAACAAGCCAGCTTCATGAAGCTGGCTTGCTGCAGTAGAAGCACGGTATCAGTCTCTGGCACTTCACCTCTCTTGGGTCACTCCCTTGTCAGCATTCGTTTCCAGTTTCCCCTCCCTCTCTCCTTCTTTTTCATACTTACCTTTTTCTTTTCTCTTTCATTGAGTATGCCCCTTTATTGGCATACTGACCATCCTGACCAGGACACACCTCGGATCAGTTATACGCTCTTTATTTTCTTTTATTTTAAGAGACTTCTAATACAAAAATAATATATACAGTGGTGTGAAAAAGTGTTTGCCCCCTTCCTCATTTCCTGTTCCTTTGCATGTTTGTCACACTTAAGTGTTTCGGAACATCAAACCAATTTAAACAATAGTCAAGGACAACACAAGTAAACACAAAATGCAATTTGTAAATGAAGGTGTTTATTATTAAAGGTGAAAAAAAATCCAAACCATCATGGCCCTGTGTGAAAAAGTGATTGCCCCCCTTGTTAAAACATACTATAACTGTGGTTGTCCACACCTGAGTTCAATTTCTGGAACAATTGAGAAAGAAAGTAATTGAGATCTATCAGTCTGGAAAGGGTTATAAAGCCATTTCCAAAGCTTTGGGAATCCAGCGAACCACAGTGAGAGCCATTATCCACAAATGGCGAAGACATGGAACAGTGGTGAACCTTCCCAGGAGTGGCCGGCCGCCCAAAATTACCCCAAGAGCGCAGCGACGACTCATCCAAGAGGTCACAAAAGACCCCACAACAACGTCCAAGGAACTGCAGGCCTCACTTGCCTCAGTTAAGGTCAGCGTTCATGCCTCCACCATCAGGAAAAGACTGGGCAAAAATGGCCTGCATGGCAGAGTTCCAAGGAGAAAACCACTGCTGAGCAAAAAGAACATCAAAGCTTGTCTTAATTTCTCCACAACACATCTTGATGATCCCCAAGACTTTTGGGACAACATTCTGTGGACCGATGAGACAAAAGTGGAACTCTTTGGAAGGTGTGTGTCCAAGTATATCTGGCGTAGAAGGAACACTGCATTTCAGAAAAAAGAACATTATACCAACAGTAAAATATGGTGGTGGTAGTGTGATGGTCTGGGGCTGTTTTTGCTGCTTCAGGACCTGGAAGACTTGCCGTGATAAAAGGAACTATGAATTCTGCTGTCTACCAAGAGATCCTGAAGGAGAATGTCCGACCATCTGTTCGTGTACTCAAGCTGAAACGAACTTGGGTTCTGCAGCAGGACAATGATCCTAAACACACCAGCAAGTCCACCACCGAATGGCTGAAGAAAAACAAAATGAAGACTTTGGAGTGGCCTAGCCAAAGTCCTGACCTGAATCCTATTGAGATGTTGTGGTATGACCTTAAAAAGGCCGTTCATGCTCGAAAACCCTCTAATGTAACTGAATTAGGACAATTCTGCAAAGATGAGTGGGCCAAAATTCCTCCAGGACGCTGTAAAAGCCTCATTGCACGTTATCGCAAACGCTTGGTTGCAGTTGTTGCTGCTAAGGGTGGCCCAACCAGTTATTAGGTTTAGGGGGCAATCACTTTTTCACACAGGGCCATGATGGTTTGGATTTTTTTTCACCTTTTAATAATAAACACCTTCATTTACAAATTGCATTTTGTGTTTACTTGTGTTGTCCTTGACTATTGTTTAAATTGGTTTGATGTTCCGAAACACTTAAGTGTGACAAACATGCAAAGGAACAGGAAATGAGGAAGGGGGCAAACACTTTTTCACACCACTGTATATACACACACACACACATGTATGAGAAAGTGGGCCGCAGGCCGGCCTGAGTTTGTAGGAGGAGTCGGGGGGTATTTAAACCCGCCCTCCTCCTCCTTCTTACTCCTGTCGGCCTGGTGTTTTTTTTTGAGTCTACGTCGCGTCATCGTCACTTCCGGTCTCTGCTCCACAAGGTCCCGGCTAGCTTCGGCTGTTTCCGGCGGCGTTCGGCTGTTTCTGGCAGCGTTCGGCTGTTTCCGGCGGCGTTCAGCTCTTCTCGGCGGCGTTCGGCTCTTCTCGGCGACCCCCGACTCTTCTCATCAATTTTGCCGCTTCTCGGCTCCTCTCGGCTCCGCACAGCACATCGGGGTCATTCGTGGAAAGGATCAGGTATCACTCTGGCTCGCTAGGATGAGGGGGGTGGGGTGGTTTGACGGTTCTAAGATGGGGAAACGCTGGGCAGTCAGGAAGGGGTCTGGGGTCCTTCAAAAAAGGGGGATACTGATGGGTCGGTTACGCTCTTCACTGCCAGGGGCATGCAGGGGGGCTCCAGACACGCAGGTCTGCAGGGAGGGGGGGGGACTTGTTCCACCCACATTGCTGCAGGCAGGGGAGAGAAAAAATTAATAATAGGGATAATCTGTTAAAAAAAAATAAGGGAGGGGGGGACTGGGATCTCTGGGGTGCTGCAGGTGCTTTGGTGCGGTCCTCTTGTGCACTTTCCCTGCAGATGGGGCGGGCATATGGGCAAGCTGGGGGGTGGCGGGTTTTTCATGCGCAGTCTGCATTTTTTGGTTATTTCATGTCATTTCTCTGCAGGTTAAGTTGTACATCTGTTGTTTTTCCTTCCTTCCCCCATGCGGGACGATTGTTAGGTTACGTCTGCCAAATCTGTCTTTCTGTTTCAGTAAGTGGCAGGTGACGGTCACCCACGACTGTGGTGCGCGTTTCCACTCCCGGGGGCTCACAGGTTCTTGGTGTTACGGATGCACGGGGGGTCAGATTGGATGGGGTAGGTCTGGCCCGTACAGGTATCATCAGTTCACGGCCCATGGGTTAGGGGGTAGTCGCACCACTGAGGTATCACCCACCACGTCTGTGGGTGTCACACGGTTTGAGATGTTTTGTTTTTAATTGTCTTGTACAGTGGCAAGTCTCCTCAGCTGTTTTTAGTCACGTCATGTCATGATCTTGCTTCACAATGCAACACTCGTCACTTACCTGACACGTTTCGGGTCTCGTAGGGGGATTACGTAGTATCATCTGCTTGCTTCGGATGCTCATTGTTTTCTAGGGTCTGTCTTATTCAGTCCCGTTCGTACGTTTTATTGCAGGGTGGGCATCGGGTGCCAGACGCAGGCCTTGTTCGGTCAAGGTTAAGGATTTTTCGAAGGTAAGTCAGGTTGCTGGGTCATTCCCTTTATCTCTCATTTTCCTTGCTGCATCGGGGGCATTCGCCACTGCGGGTTACCTATTTCGGTTTAGGTCTTTGCTGGTTGAGGGATTTTTTTTTTAAATGACTTGGGCAGTGGCAAGTCTCCTCACCCGTTTGGGAAATTCCCCTCATGTTAGGCTTGTTCATTCGTCATGGTTCAGCACGCTTTAGTCACTAGGAACCTGTCACGTTTTCAGGTTCAGGAGGCCTGAGTGTTCGTTTTTAATTGACCTGTGGTTCACAGGTTTCTCGGCCTCCTTTAGGTTGGGGGGTGTATGCTTTCTTGGGCCACGTTCAGGGGGGTTCCTCAGGCGCAGGGGGGGCGGTGGGAGGGGGGTGGCGTATTGGGTTGGTCGTTGGTAGTTGGTTTCTGTTGTCATGCTTACATTTTGTTTGATCATTTAGGGCATGTCTCAGGCTGCAGATATTGATGACTTTGCCTCCGGTTCCCCTTCCCCAGCTGGAGGTTCGGATCAGGGCAGCACGCCTTCCATGACTGTACACTGACTTCACTGTATATATTTATTTGCTGTCCCCTCAAAATAGCATAACACACAGCCATTAATGTTTAAACCGCTGGCAACAAAAGTGAGTACACCCCTAAGTGAAAATGTCCAAATTGGGCCCAAAGTGTCAAAATTTTGTGTGGCCACCATTATTTTCCAGCACTGCCTTAACCTTCTTGAGCATGGAGTTCACCAGAACTTCACAGGTTGCCACTGGAGTCCTCTTCCACTCCTCCATAATGACATCACGGAGCTGGTGGATGTTAGAGACCCTGTGTTCCTCCACTGTCTGTTTGAGGATGTCCCACAGATGCTCAATAGGGTTTAGGTCTGGAGACATGCTTGGCCATCCATCACCTTTACCCTCAGTTTCTTTAGCAAGGCAGTGGTTGTCTTAAGCCCCATACACACGGTCGGACTTTTTCATCAATTTGGTCCGATCGGACAAGGTTGTTGAAAAATCAGACCGTGTGTATGCACCATCGGACAGTGTACAAAGTCTTATCTCCTGCTGGAAAGATTTCCCATCAACCCGGTCCGATCACACCAAATCCGAGCGTGTGTACGCTTGTCCGACCGGACAAAGTGCTACGCATGCTCAGATCACATTACAAGACCAAAGCTATTGGCTACTAGCCTCTACGTTCAGAATGATCGGATTTTCCGACAACTTTGTCCGATCGTGTGTACGCAAAACCAACATCAGACAAAGTATGACGGACATGGTCCGACGGACCTGGTCCACGGATTGTCCGCGCGTGTGTATGGGGCTTTAGAGGTGTGTTTGGGGTCGTTATCATGTTGGCATACTGCCCTGCGGCCCAGTCTCCGAAGGGAGGGGATTATGTTCTGCTTCAGTATGTCACAGTACATGTTGGCATTCATGGTTTCCTCAATGAACTGTAGCTCCCCAGTGCTGGCAGCCCTCATGCAGCCCCAGACCATGACACTCCCACCACCATGCTTGATTGTAGGCAAGACACACTTGTCTTTGTACTACTCAACTGGTTGCCCCCACAAACGCTTGACAACATCTGAACCAAATAAGTTTATCTCATCAGGCCACAGGACATGGTTCCAGTAATCCATGTCCTTAGTTTGCTTGTCTTCAGCAAACTATTTGCAGGCTTTCTTGTGGATCATCTTTAGAAGAAGCTTCCTTCTGGGACAACAGCCATGGAAACCAATTTAATGCAGTGTGCGGCATATGGTCTGAGCACTGACAGGCTGACCCGCCCACCCCTTCAACCTCTGCAGCAATGCTGGCAGCACTCATACGTCTATTTCCCAAAGACAACCTCTGGATGACGATGAGCACATGCACTAAACTTCTTTGGTCAACAATGGCAAGGCCTGTTGTGAGTGGAACCTGTCCTGTTAAACCGCTGTATGGTCTTGGCCACTGTGCTGCAGCTCAGTTTCAGGGTCTTGACAATCTTCTTATAGCCTAGGCCATCTTTATGTAGAGCAACAATTCTTTTTTTTCAGATCCTCAGAGAGTTCTTTGCCATTAGGTGCCATGTTGAACTTCCAGTGACCAGTATGAGAGAGTGAGAGCCATACCACCAAATTTAACATCAGTGCCTTTCAGTGTCATCTCATCAGTACCCATAAGTGCCGCCCGATCAGTGGACATCAGTGAAGGAGAAAAGACACCTGTTTACAAAAAAATGTTAATTGGGTGAACAGGGATAGAAGCAGGGGATTATAGCGGTACTACGTACAAATTGGAACACTCGTGACTTTTTGTAAAAAAATTTTTTGAACAATTTATTGAAAATTTAGTTAATAAAGACATACAATAAAGAAAAAAAAGGGTGCATATGAATAAAATTAATCCATCAATAAGTGCCGCCCGATCAGTGGACATCAGTATAGATCATGGGTACATTTGAAGCTGGAGGATAGAATTGACCGACATGTTTCGCCAGACTATGGCTTCTTCAGGGTCACTTGTATCAGTTTGTACCCGCAAATGAGTCTAATGAGATACAAAGAAGCAAAAGAAAAAATATATAGTTATACATAATCAAAAAACATATGTGGCCAAACTATCGTTCATCATACATGTCACTTTGAGGCTACAGGTCTTTGCACATGACCATATTGCGATTTTTTTGCCTGGCGCTGTCATTGGCTTTGCGGTACGTATTGCCATCCTCGGCTGGGATCTGGGAGGGACTTGACCTGTATGAGCTGTGGGGGCATGCAAATAGCCTCAAAGTGACATGTATGATGAACGATAGTTTGGCCACATATGTTTTTTGATTATGTATAACTATATATTTTTTCTTTTGCTTCTTTGTATCTCATTAGACTCATTTGCGGGTACAAACTGATACAAGTGACCCTGAAGAAGCCATAGTCTGGCGAAACATGTCGGTCAATTCTATCCTCCAGCTTCAAATGTACCCATGATCTATACAGTTGTATAGACTTTTTTAATTCACCCTTTAACATATATGTGTTTGTACATGTATGATCCCTCGATCGCCCTGGTGGTCCTATTTCCCACTTCCCAGTGGACCCCATTTCGATTGATGGATTAATTTTATTCATATGCACCCTTTTTTTCTTTAAATTAAAACAATCCACGAGTGTTCCAATTTGTACGTAGTACCGCTATAATCCCCTGCTTCTATCCCTGTTCACCCAATTGCCATTTAATCGGGATGAGGTACATTTATATTTGAGTATCCCAAGCCTCCCTGCTCCAACTACAAAAAAAAATGTTGGGAAAAAGAAAGCACTAATTGTGGGAAATAAGATTATAAAAAATATAATTTTGGTACAGTGTAGCATGACCGCACAATTGTCATTTAAAGTGTGACAGCGCTGAAAGCTGAAAATTTGCCTGGACAGGAAGGGGGTAAAAGTGGCCAGTATTGAAGCGGTTAAGAATTTACTTTGCGCTAGCAAGAACGAAGCGCGCATTTGGTTGGACTTGGCAGGTCTTAAACAGTATGTTCATGAGAAAATGATCCTTTTATCGCTTAAGATTGAAAAAGATACCTTCCACTGTTTATTCAGATTCTTTTGTAAAGGAATGGAAAAATATATTATCGGACTGTTCTTTGGAGTTAATGAAATTAACCACTTACGGACCGCCTGCCATCGTTTTACGTCGGTATTTGAAGAGGGATATTGTTATTATGGCAGCAGATAGCTACCATAACCCTGGTATCCTCTTCTTAAATCGGGCGGTCCACTTTCAGATAAAAGTGGCCTCTGCAGCGGATTCGCTACAAGATCACTTTTATCGGCGGCGGGAGAGGTGCCCCCGTTCATTTTTGAAAAAGAGGAGAAAATATAAACATAGGAAAGATGGTAATAAAAGAAATGTCAGCTTTAGTTCGATGGAGGTACAGTCTGAGGTATCAGATCAGGAATCATGTAGACCCTTTTCAGATTCTAGACATTCAGCCAATAAGGTGATGTAGACAACCCCCAAAAAACAGGGTTATTTCAAGTTAGCGAAACAGAAAAAAGGGCAAAAAGAAACAATTCTTAAGTTTCTAATATGGTTAATATTTCTGGCTTCCATTTGACATAGGCAGATCTGTTTTTATTGTCCTAGGGTCTATTCTTTTCCCCAATTTTTCATTTTAATTTATTCTCCACACTATTAATTATTATTCACAATTTATATAGCGCCAACAGTTTACGCAGAGCTTTACAATTGTAAATATTACAATATTGCACTAGAAATATAATATTAATATAATAAGCACTATTGGATATCAACAGATTTGTTAGAAATATAATTACCACGAAAGTTTTTTGCAGATACAGATGCTAGTAGTGCCGATTTTTTGGATGATAGTGATGGGGGGGATTTAGATGTTCCTTTTCAGAGTGAAAATAACAATTTGTTCAGGGATATGCATGCAAAGCTTGTTTTGGAGCAGCTCCAGTCTTCACAAGGTGTGTTTGGTACTCCCAGCAGTGTTCTAATGAGAGGGGATAAATATTTTTACCCTTTTCATAGCAGATGCACTGATGTGGAGGTGTTCCAATACATTATGGACAAAGAACTGATTCTTCTAACCCTTTTACTGCCAAGTCTGTACGCCGTACGGACCTACAGAAGTGCCTGCAGGTGACCAAGACAGTACGGAGTATGGACCTTTTTTCTCCCTCTTCTATATGCTTATGGTCAATTCAATGACCATAAGTTTATATCAGATTTGATCAGCAGACTCTGCTGAACAATTCTATAACTCTGATTAGGTGGAAAGGATATCACTTAATAAATCTATAAATGGATCAATAACTGGATCTAGATATATGTATCCATGAATAAATAAATAAATAAATCAATAATCCATAATAAATAGTCAATAATAAATAATAAATAGGGGGTAAAAAAACAGATCGATCAATGAATGAATAAATAAATTAATCAATTAATCGGTATTAGACGAGAGTCCATTCATTCCACGGTGACTAATAAATTAATTAATAAATGAATAAATTAAAGTCCCGTTTTCTCCATGATGAGGTAATAAATACAAGGTGATATTGCAAGCTCAGTATTCAATGTGTCGCAGAAAACTGATTAGTCCATCCACCAGTGTGCTCCACCACGTGATACAATGTTCCTCTTTGGGGATGCACTCACCAGAGCTAAAAAGAATATGGGCATATATACACTCTCATCAGGATCCTGTGTCTCTCTCTATCGAAGTCCTCCAATTCTCCTCCACAGCCTCCTATTCAATAGCTCACCATTGGCAGGTAGACCATCTTTCAATGGCATTGCATGGCTTTGTAGTGACTTGAAAAAATACTTGTAACTGGTTGTGCTCTTTTGTCCTGATGGGCCTCAAACGTATGGGAACTTCCTTGTGCAGGCTTTCAAAGTTCCAAAAGACGTCAAACTCTTTAAAATATACAGCATCAAAAATCGAGCGGTTGCATGTTTGGCAAACATATGCGTCCTGGAGCCAGGGCTGGAGGAAGTGTGCAGCTTGAACACAGAGGAAAAACTGACAAGCATGGAACAGGTACCGGGGGCTGTCAAGAGCACGTACCTGTTCCATGCTTGTCAGTTTTTCCTCTGTGTTCAAGCTGCACACTTCCTCCAGCCCTGGCTCCAGGACGCATATGTTTGCCAAACATGCAACCGCTCGATTTTTGATGCTGTATATTTTAAAGAGTTTGACGTCTTTTGGAACTTTGAAAGCCTGCACAAGGAAGTTCCCATACGTTTGAGGCCCATCAGGACAAAAGAGCACAACCAGTTACAAGTATTTTTTCAAGTCACTACAAAGCCATGCAATGCCATTGAAAGATGGTCTACCTGCCAATGGTGAGCTATTGAATAGGAGGCTGTGGAGGAGAATTGGAGGACTTCGATAGAGAGAGACACAGGATCCTGATGAGAGTGTATATATGCCCATATTCTTTTTAGCTCTGGTGAGTGCATCCCCAAAGAGGAACATTGTATCACGTGGTGGAGCACACTGGTGGATGGACTAATCAGTTTTCTGCGACACATTGAATACTGAGCTTGCAATATCACCTTGTATTTATTACCTCATCATGGAGAAAACGGGACTTTAATTTATTCATTTATTAATTAATTTATTAGTCACCGTGGAATGAATGGACTCTCGTCTAATACCGATTAATTGATTAATTTATTTATTTATTTATTCATTCATTGATCGATCTGTTTTTTTACCCCCTATTTATTATTGACTATTTATTATGGATTATTGATTTATTTATTTATTTATTCATGGATACATATATCTAGATCCAGTTATTGATCCATTTATAGATTTATTAAGTGATATCCTTTCCATCTAATCAGTTTTTTCTGATACCCAAGCGCTGCTACAATATTGGTACAGGTTGGATGCATGTAATTGTTTCATTCAATTACTTATTCCGTGACACTTGTTATTTATTGTACATCTATATACTATGTCTTTTTTAAGCAGCTGCTACTGGTGCACCTATGCTGGGTTGCACATCTAACTAAGTATATATATATTCAGTGACTAATATACTATAGAAATCTACCTAAACATATACTAAGACAGTCTATCCCTTTGAGCGCAGAGAGTTGTTTGATAGAGGCGGGCCAGAATACCAAAACAACCTTATTTGCAATTCTATAACTCTGATCAGCGGATTACATTATGTAAAAACCCATGCCGCCGCTTACCTGTCCCCTGCCTCTCCACAGCCACCGCACCCCTCCATCTAAAACTGCCCCCCACTCTCCTCGCCAGTAGAAAACAGGCACTTTTGTCCTGCCAGTAAATTGCAGTGACAGGAAAAAGTTGCCAGCAAAAAAAAAATGCTATGACGCTCAGCATGCACAGTTCTGGTCCAGGGCCATCTGAGACCATCCGAGTGCCTGCTACAGTGTGTTTGGCCGGTTCCAGCGGGTCTAGCGGAGGCAGTGCCAGTGTGTTATGTGATGTCATGGTGCAAGGGAGCCAAATGGAGCAGTCAGAGTCATGTGTGCAGGTCTGCAGGACGGGAGCACGGTAAGCCTGCAGCGGGACTGTCAGTGCTATTTGGACTGGAGTGGACTGAATGGACCACCTGGAGTGGAGATAGACTGTCACTATTAATCAGGAGGGGACGTGTCATGTCGGTGAGGTGTCATCATCTGTGCTGCTGCACACTGCTGTCATTGTCACTGTAAGAGTCAAATTCACGTGTGTGTGCCTGCCCATTCAAATTTCTTGTCCTGTCCCTGAGCTACTTATTTACTATATCGAAAATAAAATAAGAAATATGTTTTTTACATTTAATATCTATATAAAATCACATTGTTAATTGCATATTGTACTTGTTTGTAGCCTAAATACTGACATTTGCACTTAAAACTGTAATTTTGTAACTTTTGGAAATGTCAGCAAAGACCTGGCTGTGCCAGTAAAGTTTGGGTGTTGTGTCAGTAAATTTTAATCTGGTAGGTTGGCAACACTGAATGAACATTCACTTCATTTTGTATGTGAAATTAATCCAGCATGGGTAATTTGCTTGGATTTAGCAGAATTTTCTATTTCTAAGTATTCCATTATCTCTGATTGTAGAGAAAGATATAAAACTGTGGCAAAAAGCACACACACAAACACCCACTATAAAATACCTTTCAATTCTATTTTAACAGTTTACATTTTAGATATAAGAAGTGTGAATGTGAAAAATATGCCTCATTCCACCACTAGATGGAGATAGTGTTATTATGCTGAGTGATATTTAAATCAGTATGACTTTAGAAAAAAAGTATGCTAATATTAACATCCGCAGTGTGTGTACTATCTGTGTGTGATTTAGATACTGTATGCAATAGTGACACAGAAGGTACAGTATAGAAAGATGGTAACTTCTCTTTTACTGAGTTCATGAAGTGCCATATATCTCAATTAAATATTCAATTTCGAAAAGAATAACTCTCCCCATGTTTTTTACACATTTCTCAGGAAAAAAAAAATATGTATGCATGGAGTGAAGATTTGTCTGGCTGTCTCACAAATTGAACATAGATGTACTACACTGAAAATCATTAAATTGCGCAGGCAGGGAATGCACATCACCACAATTGCAATGCAAATTGTATTTATACAAGAGAGTTTCATAAAATGTTTCCAGCATGGTTTTAAATATTTCATATAATCTCATATAAAATTAATATTACACAATTTTGAAGCCTAATTCAGAGCAGATACAAAGGACTCAAATTACCACAGCAATTAAATGTATTTTTTAAAATACAAGTAGTGTAGGTACCCAAATTTCACTTGATACCAGCCTCTTACAGTCTATTGTTGTAGAACAGAAATCAGAGTACTAGTAGGAGGTGAGAGCAGTATGACAGAGAAGCATGTGAATGTGAAGATACAGAGTGCTGTGTAGCTGAGCTGTGTATATTTCAGGACTGGATAGACAGTCCATTGAATAGACAAATCCATTGGCAACTAAAACGGAAAATTTATATCAAATACTTACCGCAATTTTCCTTTCCTGACGGACTCCATGGCAGCTTACGTATGGGTTAATCCCGCCTCTCATACCTCATAGGACCCCACTCCCATAAATCTTTGCTCCTGGCCAGATACCGTGTTCCATAACTTAGCCTACTCCAGCAAAGGGGAGGGAGACTCCTGCTGCCATTGAGTACATCAGGAAAGGACAATTACGGTAAGTATTTGATATAAATTTTCCGTTTTCCTGACTGACTCCATGGCAGCCTACGTATGGGAACTAGCTAGCCATACAAACTCGGGTGGGCACAATTTGCTGGTTCAACAAAAAAAGGTTTAATTGGCACCGTTTAAACAGATAAAACATTTAAACCAAAATTAACAGAGGAAAGAGCCGCTGGCTCCACACAATAATGCCTCATGAAAGTGTTTATTGACGACCAAGAGGCTGCCTTGCATATCACCTCCGCCGATACGTGTCGGGAGGCCGCCCATGATGTTGACATACTCCTGGTAGAATAAGCAGTCACTGCTTCTGGAGGAACCAGTCCTTTAGCCGCATATGCCCTTTGGATAGCCTGGACAATCCAACTCGCAATAGTTCTAGAGGAGGCACGCAAGCCCCTGTTCTTCCCATAGAAGTAGACGAACAGATGGTCTGATCTTCTGAAGGGTGCAGTAGCTTCTAAGTAGCTTCTTAAGACCTCACCAATATCCAAAGGATGGTTAGCTGAAGAATCCTCTGACTGAAAGGTTGGGAGAACAATTTCTTGGTTCTCATGAAAAACTGAAGAGACTTTTGGATTTGATCCTAGCATTGGAATCAGAACTACCCGATCAGGGAAGAAGGTAAGGAAAGGCTCTTTAGAACCTAGGGCACTGATCTCAGACACTCTTTTAGCCGATGTAATGGCCACTAGAAAGGCTGTTTTGAGGGAAATGTCCTTCATGGATAGTTCATCCAACTGCTGGGAAGAATCTTCTGAGAAGAAATCTAGCACCAGAGGAAGATCCATTTAGAGAACCTTGGTTTTCTCTGAGGCCTAAGCCTTGCTGCTCCCCAGAAAAATTGTCTAGTCAGTGGATTCCTTGCCCAGGGAATCCCTGTAAAAGCAGATATTGCCGAAACTTGGACTCGTAGGGAGCTCACGGATAACGGAAGATCCAATCCTGTCTGGAGAAACCCTAGAATATCTTTTATTTCTGGATTACTGCAGGAACCCCCGGAAGAGGAGATATAGTCCATGAATTTAGACCAAATTCTCTGATAAACTTTATTCGTACCTTGCCTTCTGGCATTCAGCAGGGTAGTTATTGCAGAACTTAGGCAACCTAATGCTTCCAGCCTCTTCCTCTGAACCACCAGACCATCAGATGAAGATGGGATGGACATGGATGGAGCGATGTTCCCTGTAGGAGAAGATCTGACCTGGAGGGAAGTGGAACTGGGTCCCGGTAACTCAACTGCAGCAGGAGCGGAAACCATGGCCTGTTGGGCCAGTATGGGATGATTGCCACTATCTCCGCCATCTCCTGTCTGAGTCTCGAAAGGAACCGGAGAATTACCGGAACTGGTGGAAAGGCATAGGCCCTGCGGAAAATCCACTGATCTGTGAGAGCATCCACTCCCATGGCTTGGGGACAGCGATACCTGGTATAATAATTCTTCATCTTGGCATTGCAGGGGGATGCAAATAGATCCACTTCCGGAATCATTCCCAATGTCAGGATCCAATCGAAGACCTCCGAGTGGAGAGACCACTCGTTGTCCAAGGAGATTCTGGACAGAAAGTCTGCTTGAACGTTCTGCACTCCAGGGAGATACACTGCCGTCAGGTCCACCAAGTTCTCCTGAGCCCAGGACATAATTGGACTCACTTCCTTCAAAAGGGAGAGACTGCGAGTGCCCCCCTGTCTTTTGATGTACGACACCGCCGTCGTATTGTCCAATCTCATGAGGACTGAAGCTCCCTCCATCAGATGGAGGAAAGCCCGAAGGGCCTGGAAGGCAGCTCGAATCTCCAATATGTTCGAGACCACCCCTTGGGCAGGAAAATCCCACCTGCCCTGGGCTACCTCCGACCGACACAGAGCACCCCAGCCTCTGCTGCTGGCATCTGTCGTTACCGTTATCCAGGAAACTGGAGCTATTGAATGGCAGTTGAGAAGATTCTTTCGCTGTAGCCACCAAGGGAGACTCTCCCGCATGGAGGGAGTTATCCGAATCCAGTGATCCTGTAGACTTGGATTCCATTGTTGGAGGAATCCTTTCTGAAAGGGTCGCATTCTCCATTGCGCCCACTATCAGGAACTAAAGTACTCACCGAGGCCAAGATGCCGAGAGCGGTTGCCCTTGCGACTCAGCGCCCACTGCCCCTGAAGGTGGTACAGGGGGCAGTTGGCACCAAGAGGCACAAGCCACCTGTAGGGTAGTGGCTAGGCGTGGATCCAGGTATCACGGAGTAGAAGCTGGAAGACTGGCGGAGACTCCAACACAGATAGGTGGACAGGCAGCAGGCTGAGGATCAAACACAAGGTAAGTTAGGTACAGGTTAGAGGATCAAACACTGATGGGCAAGTCCAGGTAGAATGGTCAGGCGTAAGCGGAAGGGTCAAGGCAGGCTGAGGGTCAAACACTGAAGAGGCAAAAGCGGAAGTCCAGTAAACAGGCCGAGGGTCAAACACAGGAGAAGGGAGATACGGAAATCCGGGTACACAAGCCAAGGGTCAAGTCTGGAGAAGGCAGAGAGGTCCAATACAATCCGGGTCGGCAACGGGTAGGCGAGTAGATACAGCAGGCACGGGTACAGGTACAAGGGAACAGCTGAGAGACGAACCAGCGTCTGTTTGGGTCCAGGGGCCTCTCTTTTATAGGCCGGCTGGAGGTCACATGGGACGTGCACTAGCGCGCATGCGCGCGCGCCGTTCAGCTGGGCCGCGCACGTTCGTGCGCCGCCACATCGTTCCTCTGACTCCTACTGTGCGCCGCAGCGCCGGACCTATGCGCCTGCGCACTGGGGCGCGCGGCGGACCAGGTCCCTGATAGTGCCCCCCCCCCGAGGGGCGGACTCCGGACGCCCAGGCTATCCATTAGTTCAGGATGCTCCTGCTGGAAAATCTTAATTAGCCTTGGTGCATGGAAATTTCCCGATGGCTCCCAGGAATTATCCTCCGGCGGGTACCCCTTCCATTTCACTAGGTATTGTAGCTGACGACCCACCTTTCTGCACCCTAGAAGTGATTCCACCTCGAATTCTTCCATACCATCGATTGTGACGGGTGGTGGAGGAGGTTCCTCCCTGTTTGGGAAGGGACTTGGAACCAAAGGTCTCAATAGCGATGCATGAAAGACAGGATGTATCTTGTACGCCTTAGGTAGCGAAAGCTCAAAAGCCACGGGGTTTACTGCCTTCTTGACCTCGAATGGCCCAATGAATTTGGGACCCAGTTTCCGTGAAGGGCAAGAGAGCCTGAGATGAGCCGTTGACAACCACACCTTTTCTCCGATTCTGAAATGGGGGTTCTCCCTCCTTCCCCTGTTGTGATACTTCTCGTACCCTTCTTGGGCCTGTTGCATGGTCTCCTGGAGTTTTTTAAAATTGGTTTGGATGGCCTCTAGACGTTCTTGTACAGCAGGGACTGGTGATTCAGGAAACGAGTTTGGGAGGAAAGATGGGTGGAAGCCCGAATTTGCCCAGAAGGGAGTTTGGTTGGTGGCTGAGTGGGAGGAATTGTTGTACGCGAATTCCGCGTATGCCAGCAGGGAGGACCAGTCATCTTGTGCAGAGGAACAAAAACAACGTAAATATTACTCGAGCGTTTGGTTGGTACGCTCCGTTTGACCATTGCTCTGTGGGTGGTATGCCGAGGACAGACAGGCCTTAATTTCTAAGGTTTTGCAGAGTTCCTTCCAGAACTTTGAGGTGAATTGAGAGCCTCTGTCAGAGACAATGCTCCTGGGGACCCCATGGAGCCTGACGACCTCCTTAATAAAAATGTTGGCAGTTTCGAGGGCAGAGGGAGTGCCCACCATGGGCAGGAAATGACCCATTTTAGACAGTCGATCAACCACTACCAGTATGGTGGAAAAGCCTTCTGAGGGGGGTAGTTCCACAATAAAGTCCATTGAAATGTCTGCCCATGGACGTTCCGGAATGGGTAATGGCTTCAACAATCCCCAGGGCTTGGTTTTAGAACCCTTGTTTCGTTGGCACGGAACACAGGAAGAGATGTATGTGCGGCAGTCCTGCCTCCAGCCTGGCCACCAGAAGGTGCGTGAGATGAGTTCAGCCGTCTTTCGGTTCCCGAAGTGACCTGCCAGTTTGTGGTCATGGAGCGTCTTCAAGACTAAAGGTCTTACTTCTAGGGGTACAAAGATCTTATCTCGAGACCAGAATAGGTCTTCACGTTTCTCCAGGGTAGACACAATGGGATCCTGGCAATGGGCTGAAGCAGCGAGGAGAGAAGAAGATAGATCTGCTGGCGAAAGGAGCAGAAAATTTTGGGGGGCCAAAATGGTACTTGGTTCCGGCACTTGAGAAGATTCCGGGGAGATTCGGGAGAAAGCATCTGCTTTACCATTTTTGGACCCCGGCCGGTAGGAGATGTGAAACGTGAATCTTGAAAAAAAAAGTGCCCAGCGGGCTTGACGAGGCCTCAACCGTTTGGCGGTACGTAAATATTCGAGGTTACCTCGAGAAGGTACCTCCATTCTTCTAAAGCGGCCTTAATGGCTAATAACTCACGATCACCGACGTCATAATTTCTTTTGGACGGGTTCAATTTCCGAGAGGCAAAGGCCACTGGGTGAAGGAGGGCTTTTGGCCCGTGACGTTGTGACAGAATGGCACCCGTGGCTGATTCCGAGGCATCTACTTCTAGTACGAAGGGAAGTAGCGGATCCGGATGTCGAAGAATAGGAGCAGTGGTGAAGAGGCTCTTTAATTTGGAGAAGGCATCCTGGGCTTCCTGGGACCACTGGAAACGGCCATTTTGTTGGGTTAGGCGGGTGATGGGTGCAACAATAGTAGAGAACCCGACGATGAACCTCCGATAAAAATTAGCAAACCCGATGAAACGTTGGACGGCCTTTTTGTCCTTGGGAGCTGACCACTCTATTACTGCCTTGACCTTTTGGGGATCCATTGCAGTGCCTTTGGTAGAAATGATAAATCCTAGGAACTGTACCGTAGTTTTCTCAAATTCACACTTCTCGGCTTTAAGGTAAAGTTGATGGGTTCTAAGGATGGAAAGTACTCTCCTAACGTGTTTCCGATGCAGATCCAAGGTGGCGGAAAAAATGAGTATATCATCCAGGTATACGACCAAAAAGTCGTCCAGGTGTTCCCTAAAGATGTCATTCACCAGATGTTGGAAGGTAGCTGGAGCATTGCACAGGCCAAAAGGCATCACTAAATATTCATAATGGCCAAACCTGGACCTGAAGGCTGTCTTCCACTCGTCACCTGCGCGGATACTGACAAGATTATAGGCGCCTCTTAAGTCAAGCTTGGAGAAAATCTTAGCTGATCGAAAACGTTGGAGAAGCTCAGGAATTAAAGGTAATGGGTACCGGTTCTTTACAGTGATTTTATTAAGCTCCCTATAGTCGATGCAGGGTCGGAGTGACCCATCCTTCTTCCCTACAAAAAAAATGCCAGCCCCAGCCGGCGAGGTAGAGGGCCGAATGAAGCCCTTTTCAAGGTTTTCGTCAATGTAGATTTTCAACGCTTTTAATTCGGTCTCAGATAACGGAAATATGCGCCCGAAAGGGATCACAGAGCCAGTCAATAACTCAATGGGGCAGTCAAAAGCCCGGTGAGGTGGTAGATGGTCGGCCTTCTTTTTATCGAACACATCCTTGAAATCCTGGTAGACTGGCGGAATGTGCTGGAGGTTCTCTGGTGCCGAGATGACTGCCAGGTGGCAGCTCGGAGCCGGGGAGATGCAATGCTGGTGACAATAGGGAGAAGAGAAGGAGACTTCCTTCCGGTCCCAATGGATTTGGGGATCATGGGCCTGTAACCAGGGGAGTCCAAGTATGATGGGAAACATCGGGGAGGAGATCAGGTCAAATCGTAACAGTTCCTGGTGGCCGGAGTCTGTGGTGGTAAGGATAGGTGGGGTCTCCTGGACTACTGGTCCTGAGTGTGGAAGGGACCCGTCAGCTAAGTGAACCAGTAAGGGTCTTTCTTTATTCAAGCAAGGAATATGCCATTCGTTGGCGATGGAAATGTCCAGAAAACAACTGCAGGCGCCCGAATCAACTACGGCCGGTAGCCGAATCTTCTTTCCCGCCAGCTGTAGGGAGACAGAAAGAGTCACATAAGCCTGGACAATGTTAATGGACTGACAGTTGATAGTGGGTTGAGGTGGCAACTTACTGGGCCGAATGGGACAATTCAGTAGGTAGTGTCCGGAACCCCCGCAGTAAAGGCACAAATTAGATCTGCGTCTGCGTTGTCTTTCTTCCTGGGAAAGCCGGGGGCGCACTAGGCCAAGTTGCATGGGCTCCCCCTCTGGAGCCGGCATACATGGAGGAAAGGAGGAGGCAGGGTATGTAGGCGGAGGCCTAGGAGGTACCCACACTGGTCGGGGATTTTGTAGGCGCTCGGAACGCCGCTCCCGAATGCGTCGGTCCAGTTTGGTGGCTAGTTGTATTAACTCCTCTAGAGTTGTGGGGGTCTCCACACGAGCTAACTCATCCTTCAGGGTTTCGTTCAGCCCCAGCCGATATTGATAACGGAGGGCAGCCTCATTCCAGGTAGTGTCAGCTGACCACTTGCGGAACTCTGCCGTATAGTCCTCCACTAGCCTTTTACCCTGGGAGAGGGTATGTAGTGTGGCTTCGGGTGTGGCAGAACGCTGGGGATCATCATAAAGTTGGCCCGTTGCTTCGAAGAAGGAGTCTACCGTGTTTAACAGGGGGTTCCTCTGCTCCATGAGGCCGTGGGCCCAGGTCTGGGGTTCCTCGGATAGCAGTGACATGATAAATCCTACTTACGATTTCTGAAGAGAAGGTGCGGGGCTGTAAGGCAAGGTATAAGGTGCAGGCGTTTTTGAAGGACCTGAACTTCCTGCGATCGCCTGAAAATCGCTCAGGTACTGGTACCTTGGGTTCGGGTACGGCCATCATCATGGCTGGTGGGCCTTGGGCTGGTGGTGCAGAACCTCCACTGGTTGGTCCAGGAGCTGGGCTTGCCGGAAGGGAAGCTGCTGCCAATTGTTGGAGGCGACTGTCCACTTGTACATAGCCTTCTTGTAGTTTTTGTACAGCTTCCATGAGGGTGGATACCTGTTGGCATAGCATCTCCAGAGGAGATCCCGCTCTGTTGGCCTCTGTCATGGCTGGTTCGTACTATCAGGAACTAAAGTACTCACCGAGGCCAAGATGCCGAGAGCGGTTGCCCTTGCGACTCAGCGCCCACTGCCCCTGAAGGTGGTACAGGGGGCAGTTGGCACCAAGAGGCACAAGCCACCTGTAGGGTAGTGGCTAGGCGTGGATCCAGGTATCACGGAGTAGAATCTGGAAGACTGGCGGAGACTCCAACACAGATAGGTGGACAGGCAGCAGGCTGAGGATCAAACACAAGGTAAGTTAGGTACAGGTTAGAGGATCAAACACTGATGGGCAAGTCCAGGTAGAATGGTCAGGCGTAAGCGGAAGGGTCAAGGCAGGCTGAGGGTCAAACACTGAAGAGGCAAAAGCGGAAGTCCAGTAAACAGGCCGAGGGTCAAACACAGGAGAAGGGAGATACGGAAATCCGGGTACACAAGCCAAGGGTCAAGTCTGGAGAAGGCAGAGAGGTCCAATACAATCCGGGTCGGCAACGGGTAGGCGAGTAGATACAGCAGGCACGGGTACAGGTACAAGGGAACAGCTGAGAGACGAACCAGCGTCTGTTTGGGTCCAGGGGCCTCTCTTTTATAGGCCGGCTGGAGGTCACATGGGACGTGCACTAGCGCGCATGCGCGCGCGCCGTTCAGCTGGGCCGCGCACGTTCGTGCGCCGCCACATCGTTCCTCTGACTCCTACTGTGCGCCGCAGCGCCGGACCTATGCGCCTGCGCACTGGGGCGCGCGGCGGACCAGGTCCCTGATACCCACTTTACCATGGGGGCTGTTGCCACCATGGTGCCTATTATCCTGAGGCACTGGGAAGACCTGAGAAGAGGAGCTGACATCGCTAGATGGATCCTGTCCCGGACTACTGGGATCTTCTCTAGAGGAAGAGAGATTGTGCTCTTCACTGTGTTGAACTGTGCCCCTAGGAAAACCAGGGACTGGGTTGGCTCTAGATTACTTTTTTCTTGATTCAAAAGCCAGCCAAATTCTGTCAGGGTTGATATGACTTGCTTCCGGTGTGACAGCAGCTGGTAGGTCGTCGAGGTAATGGTGTAATCGAATACCTCGGACTCTGATCAAGGCGACCACCGCCAGTAAGAGCTTGGAAAACACCCGCGGCGATGTCGTAAGCCCGAACGGGAGACATATGAATTGGAGGTGTCTTTGACCCACCGAGAACCGCAGATATTTTTGGAAGTCCTTCGCTATGGGTACATGGTAGTACGCGTCCTTTAAGTCTATTGACACTAGCCAACCGCCTGGTTGGATTGTCTGGTGAATAGTCAACAACGTTTCCATTTTGAATTTCTCCTTTTTTATAAAAGAGTTTAAGTATGTCAGGTCGATAACCGGCCTCCAAGAGCCGCTCTTTTTGAGGACCATAAAGAGGGGTGAGTAGATCCCCTGAAACTTTTCCTCTGACGGGACTGGAATAGCAGCACCTTGGGTGATAAGTGAGTCCGTGTAGGTCAGCAGAACCTCTCTTTTCCCTTCCGACAAATGAAGGTTTGTGGGAACGAAGTGATGTATGGGTGGATTGTTGAACACCCAAGTATGTCCCATAGAAACTGTCTTTATGACCCAGTAGTCTTGTATCGAGGCTGTCCAGACGTGGCAGAAGCGTAGTAAACGTGCCCCTACTTGTTTCGCCTAGACAGGCGCTATATCAAAAAGACTTTGCCGCTTCGCGGCCCCCAGAAGATGTGGACTTTGAAGGCTTCTGACCAGAAGGCTGGTTCCTCCTCCAGTTCTTCCTAAACTCCCGACCTGGTCTGTAGCGACGTGCATCCCTAGCACGCTCTGGATCTGACCTGGACTGGACTTTCTGGGGTAGGAACCCCGACTTCCCACCGGTAGCACGAGAAATGGCCGAATCGAGCTTATTCCCAAAAAGAGAAGAACCCTCAAAGGGAATCTTGCACCAGGCCTGTTTGGAGGCCGGATCCGCCACCCAAGGGCGTAGCCACAAAGCTCGTTTGGCAGTCACGGATGACAGCATAACACGTGCCACCAGGCGGATTATATCTAGGGAAGCCTCACCCAGAAAAGCCGATGCCATTTTCATCTCACATATTGGAGAGCTCTTGAAGGCTTCATCGGACATACCTCTCAGGGCTGTCCCCAAATCATCCGTCCAACATTCCATTGCCTTGGATAATGCTGCCAAGGCCAGTGCTGGCTTGCAGGCCATTCCAGCTGTGATGTAGATACGTTTTAAGTCTGTATCGATTTTTCTCTCAAGACCGTCTTTAAACGATACGGTATCCTCTAGTGGAAGAGTGACGTGTCTCACCAAACTCATTAAGGCTGCATCAATGAGGGGAGCAGACTCCAGATGTTTAACTTCCTCATCTTTGAAAGGGTACATTCTGGACACTTTAGAGATAAGGGAATTCTTCCTCTCTACTTTGCTCCATTCGTCCGAGATAATTTCTCCCAGCTCACCCAGGAAGGGAAAATTTGAGCGCTCCTTTTTAAGGTGTTTAAAGTACTTCCTCTGTTTAGAGGGTGCTTCTACTGGCTCCTCCCACCTCAGTGCATCTTTCACTGCCCTTACCAGATGAGGGACCTGGGAAAAATCAAATCCTGCACTGGACTCCTCTACTTCAGCTTCGCTGTCTGAAGATCCACTAAACGAGAAGTCACAGGAGGGTCCTGGAACCTCAAGGTCTTCCACCTCAACCACTGAAATTGGATCAGAGGGAGGGATAGCTGCATGAGCGGACTCTGGTTTGTTCAAGGATTCCCGAACAACCTTCCTGACCAATGCCTCCACTTGCTGGTCACTAACATCCCTTTCTTTTGCAGCTCGGGAAAAACATATATCGCAATGCGATTTGTCTTCTGGCACTTTTGCTCTACAACCCCAACATGATCTTCCTTCTGAACGACCAGACTGGTGGTGGGAAGAGTGCCGAGACCCCAACCTTGATTTGTCAGAGCGGTGTCTGGAGGAGGACTTAGGGCGTCCAGAACTGGACCTAGAATGGTCATGTCTTGACCCAGAATTTGAATTATCTTCGCGTGCTGAAGGCCGAAGATCCGGTATAGAAGGGCTAAAATAGATAATAAGGAGAAAAAAATTTCCCTTAAAATACACCCCATACCAACCAACACAGGTAGAAGGAAAACAAAATTCTTCCCTACCTGCGGCGTAAAGGCTGGCCACAAGGGGGCGACGAAACATCCATAGTCACAATTCAGACAGGCTGCAACAATAGCCATAGTAAAGATATTTACTTAAAATCCACTTTTTTCCCATTTTTTTTTTTAAATAAATTCAATTTGCCAAACATATTTACCAATGCATATACATCTAATAAATCAGCAGAGAATAAGGCCTAAGCCTCTTACCTCAGTAAAGCAGAGAAAGCAGCATTACAGCATTTGTTTGGATGCAGCAGCAAGCCTGTCTAAATCTGACAGGCATTTAAATCTGCCGCCTGAATGACGTCACAACGCCGTCAGCGTCAACCCCACGGCGCTCGTGCGCATGCGTGGGCGCCGCTACTCGTCCGTACTGCGCATGCGCCGCCCAAGCCTCGTTCTCAATCGAGACTATGCGGCTGCGCAGTACAGGAAAGCGGCGGTCTGGGACGCAGATGCGCTCCAGCCGCCATACCCCGGAAATGGCACATACAAACACATACAACAGGCTGCCATACATTACCACTCTAGCACGCAGACCACCCGACCTGGCTCCCGACCACAGGCACGTCACTTGGGGGATTACTTCAGGGAAAAGGCCTCCTGCTAGTAGCTAGGACGAATGGCCATACTGCGGCTTTCCAGCCAGTGGCTAGATAGTAAGCTCTTCATGGCAACGCTCTTTATCCCCATGTCCACCCTGCTAGTAGCCGGGCTAATGGACTCCAGACACCAAATCTTCATCATGCGTGCAGCGGCAACAGGAACCAGACCCGGATTCACGACCCCTTGAAGGTAAGATCTACTACTTTAGTCCTTAAGGAGGAGGACAAAAAAGGAACACGGTATCTGGCCAGGAGCAAAGATTTATGGGAGTGGGATCCTATGAGGTATGAGAGGCGGGATTAACCCATACGTAGGCTGCCATGGAGTCCGTCAGGAAAACAGCTTTCCTATATGTTTTTGATCAGTGTAGTTCCGCTTTTATTGTATGCATTGACATAACATTATATTGTATGTATTGACATAAAATGATCTGCTGATCCAGCCAAATATGGTAAGATCATTGGAGATTATTATATTATTGGGTACCAGCACCAACACCCAGATGATCACTCAGTAAAATGGATAAAGAAGATGTATCATTATATTTTTACAGTTCTGCCCTCTACTGCGACAAACTACATGTAGTACTTTTTGTTTCTAAGTGCTTTTTAACTCTAGTTATGAGGTTCGACCTGCCCCCCCCCCCCCTCCCTTGTTGCTGTGGCCAATCCAACAACAGTTATGAAGGATAAGCCTGATCCATTGCTGTAGCTTGTCTCAGCTGTGAACACCTTCCTGAGACAAGCAATGGCAAGAGGAATGCAGAGGCTGACATATCCCTCCTCCCTCTGCATTTTTTCAACTGTAGCTTGTCTCGGTTAAGTGCTCACAGCCAAGACAAGCTCCTTCATAACTGTTGTGGGATCATATATGGCAGGAAGAGAGGGGCAGGTCAGAACTTATAACTAGTGTTAGAAAGCACTTAGAAATATGGGACAAATGCTACATTTAACCGGTTCCCGACCGGCGCACACAGATATACGTCAACAGAATGGCACGGACAGGCAGGAGGGCGTATATATAAGTCCCTCCTTAATGCCTGCCGTGCCATCGGGAGCGCGCCTGGAGCGGCACGCTCCCGCGCCGGTCGGGATCGCCGCGGGGACACCTGCAATCGTCTCACGGGAAGGCTGAACGGGGAGATGCCGAGATAAACAGCATCTCCCCGTTTTGCCTAGCAACTAGTGACGCCGATCTCTGCTCCCTGTGATTGGAGAAGAGATCAGCATTCACTAGCTGACAGCCACGCCCCCCCCCACAGTAAGAAACACACCCCTAGGCATACTTAACCCCTACACTGCCCCCTTGTGGTTAACCCCTTCACTGCCAGTGTCATTTATACAGGAATCAATGCATTTAAATAGCATTGATTGCTGTATAAATGACAATGGTCCCAAAAATGTGTCAAAAATGTCCGATGTGTCCGCCATAATGTCGCAGTCACAATAAAAATCGCTGATCGCCGCCATTACTAAAAAAAAAAAATTATTAATAAAAATGCTATAAAACTATCCCCTATCTTGTAAACGCTATAACTTCTGCGCAAACCAATCAATAATCGCTTATTGCGATTTTTTTTTTTTACCAAAAATATGTAGAAGAATACATATCGGCCTAAACTGAAGAAAAAAAAAGTTTTTTTATATATTTTTGGGGGATATTTATTATAGCAAAAAATTAAAAAAGAATGCGTTTTATTTTCAAAATTGTCGCTCTTTTTTGTTTATAGCGCAAAAAATAAAAACCGCAGGGGCGATCAAATACCACCAAAAGAAAGCTCTAATTGTGGGAAAAAAAGGACGTCAATTTTGTTTGGGAGCCACGTCGCTCGGCCGCGCAATTGTCAGTTAAAGCGACAGAACTGTTCAAATATAATGATAGATCTTCTTTACTCAGCCATTTTGGATTCTATTATATAACAACTGAATTCCCCATAAATTAAACAGAAAACATACTATAAACTAGAGATGGGCCAACCCCCCCCCCCCCACACACTCTGGGGTGTTCGGCCAATCTAGCTCTAACCCGAACGTCAAATCCCATTGAAGTCTATAGGAGCAAAACAGGAAAAATCAAAAGTGACCATTTTTGAAGGCTTATATGCAAGTAATTGTCCATAAAAGGGGTATGGGGTCTGGGTACTGCCCTGGGGGACATGTTTCAATCCAAACAATGTTTATTATATTTTTTTCCAGGAGCAGTGATTTTATTAATGCTTAAAGTGCAACTCTAAAAATTAAAAACTCCTTTAAATATAGTGCATGTGGGGTCCCCTTAGTCTGCCTGTAAAGTGGTGCATCTGTAGCACATATTAATCTTATTAAATACTGCTACAGTGTATTTGATCAATATATGTAGTGTGCTCCTACAAATACACCTAGCTCAGCTCCTAGTATACAAATGAGTGCAAAATAAGCAATGTGCAAAAAATAAAAATACAAAAAAGCAATATGCAAAAAAGCAATATGCCAATGGCAATGATGTGCAAAAAATGCTGTGCATAAATTAATGTGTACAAACAACAATGCACTATGTAGCAGTGAAATAGTCACAAATAAATAAATATTACTGATTGTAGTGTATCATCTAAAAACACTAAGGGACTCAAGTGAAAGCGATCTCTCCACCAAAATGCACATGCACATACACTTGCCAATCAATCGGCTTCAATAAGTGGAAGTATTAATAGAACGGGGGTAAAAATCCTTATAAATGTCCTCTTGCTTCTTACAAAATATAATATAATTTCTCTGCATATGTAACTTCTTTCTCTTCTGGTAGTGGTTACTTTTTGCAGTTTTTTGTCAATCTCCAAAGTAAGCAGAAAACAAACAAAAGAAGATCATCACACAACACTGTGTGTATCAAGCTGTTTTAGTATTTAAACTCAGCCGATTCACTCACATGTACCCAGCTTCAACCGAACTAGTGCTGAACAGTCAGGCTCACAGGCTTACATCCCTGCTCCTCCTCACTTCACCTCCGTGCTGTTCCGAACACTAGCGGTGACGTCACTGGCTCCTCCTTCTAACACGTTGCGTCACAGGTCACGTGACTTTCTTAAGGGAATTCCTTTGATACATTTGTATACTAGGAGCTGAGCTAGGTGTATTTGTAGGAGCACACTACATCTATTGATCAAGGACACTGTACCAGTAATTAATAAGGTTGATAAGAGCACACTAATTGTTTACAGCATTGTTCACATTTTTTCACTTATTCTTGAGTGTGAGAGCACTTTTATTGGTTGCAGCTTTGTCATTTAGATATCTTTTAAATGTTTTTATAGTGTCTGGAATTTTAAATTTATCAGCGCTTTAGTAATTCACATAAATTCATCTGTAGCACATATAGAACATGCTGCAGCACAAATCAGGGACAGTCCCTCCAAAATGTGACCAGCGTACGAGGCACAAAGGGCAGTGCTACTGGGCAAGAGTTTATATTGGGAACCAGTATTAGTACTACTAAAAAACATATCAACTCATTACATAACTAACTTGTGAACAGGTCTTTTTAAGGACTCGAATAGGGCATTAGTTATCATCAGAAAATCTGTTTTTACAGTACTAGAGTAGCACTAACTCTGCATGAGCTGCTGGAAATTGAGGGTTCTTCTATCTTCTCCAGTGATGACCCACCCTGTAACTGGACCCATAGTACACTGGCACACCATTAACCAAGGTATAAGCTTTATAAAAACAAACAGTTTGTTTTCACTGATCGCCACAAACTCTCTCCTAGCTCTCCTGGGGTCTAGTCTTTGGTGATTTAACCTCCTTCCCTGCAAATCATTCTATGCTGTTCATTTCCTTGTGCCCCTCATGGCTCTCTTCCACTGTCCAGCCTGTTTTTCTCTCTACCCACATTCTAGGCCGCAAATGCAGTCATCCACAGTGCCTCTTCTCCATCTTTTCTGACAGCCTGTCAATCAAGAGTTGATGGAAAAAAGGCATAAAATCCTATGGCTTGGCTTCAAAGATAATAGTTTTAAGGCTGTACAGATCCCATCAGCCAGGGCTAAATTAGTCAACGCAAACAAAAAATCAGCTTGATGCATCTTAGAAGATGGACAGTAGTAGGTTAGAAGTCAGAAAAAATTTCACAAACTGATCTCTAATGCAAGCTGAATATGCATGAAAGCCCTAAATCAGGGATATGCAATTAGCGAACCTCCAGCTGTTGCAGAACTACAAGACCCATAAGGCATAGCAAGACTCTGACAACCACAAGCATGACACCCAGAGGCATGATGGGACTTGTAGTTCTGCAACAGCTGGAGGTCCGCTAATTGCATATCCCTGCCCTAAATGTTTCTATTTTAGGCCTTACAAAAAGTATTTATTTTGCTTATTTATTTATGTATTTATTATTGCTAAATAGCAGCAGGGACTACAGTGATGGCTGTTCCTCAACCATGTCTTGCAGTGTTTTTATCACTAGTTATCACTTGTTAATCACTAGACATTGCGATTTGTTGGATACCCATAAAGTAAAATTCCAGAACAGGAATGCCTTCTACTGTCATTTCTAGAGTTAAATGGCCCCTTGCAAAAGACATAAAGTCTGTGTGTGTGTGTGTGTGTGTGTGTGTGTGTGTGTGTGTGTGTGTGTGTGTGTCCTAGAGGCTGCTATGCTGAAGTATTCTTGTTTTAAAACTTCTAAGCAGCCCCCACCTACAAATATTCCCATATCGGTACACTTTTAGTCCTCTAGTGTAAAAACCTTCTCTTACCATCAAACCAATATTTCATCAGTCATATATATATATATATAAATGCATACGAAAATGTATAAAAATTAAATTACAAACATTTGTGAGCAATCAATCAAACCAACATCAAACGGAAAAAAAAAGAGCAAAAAAAAACTCATAAACATCTTATCAAAGAAATATCCACCGTGTCTTAAACAGTGCTTGTTATACTTCTTCCAGCCACCAATAATGTGTATACATCAATTTGATTTGTAGATAAGTGATCGATCGCTAAAAAAATAAAACAAATGAAAGCATAAAAGTCTCTATTAAAGAACTGTCAATTGTCTCTTCAATAGTTTCTTCTATGCTTTTTCCAACCACCAAACCTAATATTAAGTTTCACAGTGTTGATGCATTGCATGGAGTTTAACGCACGAGTAATAAAATATTTATTTGATAAAAACAAACACTGTTTTTATCAAATAAATATTTTATTACATACTACACTATATGGGCATTCCCCTTCTTCCCTCTATGTCCCTTTCCCCCTTTGGGTGAGAGTGGGATTACATTATAGAGGAACTACCATCCATTACCCAACATTGATTCTTGGGACAACGAGAGGAAGACCCTGAAAGGAAATCGAGATTTTCTCAAACCACCAGCAATTTATATAAAGACCCCCCAGAAGATATTGTAACCACTGGTTTTCCTATGCTGTTACCTTACAGCAGTAAGGCGAGAGGCCACTTCACACTAAGGTGTCATTGCATGAAATGAAGAGACACCCGTTTATATTTATCAGTTTGCACCGTTAAGACTGTAGCATCACACTTCACTGTTTTTCACCTTAATCCTAAGAAGATCCTTAGAGACTTGTTACTTGTCACATTTTCACTTCACTATTTAGTGTATGTCGATCAGCTTGATGAGCATCCATTGACTAATCACCCACGTTTGTTATATATGTCATATTGTTTATTGTACAATTAATTTGTTATTTGCTTGATTGTAAGGAATTTGTTATTTTAAGAGCTTATTTGCACGTTTGGTTTACACTGCCACCTTGTGCACACGTTTATCATTGCCTTTTCATTTCAAGTACATTTATTATTTTGTGACAGATTGGTTCAGTTCAACAACAGCGCAAGACCCCAAAGCATTGTTTACTTGGGCAACTATGTGGCAAATGAGGTTCAATGTGAATAAATGTAAAGTTATGCCCTTGGGGGCTAGAAACATGCATGCATTATACATACTAGGGGGAGTACAATTGGGGGAGTCAATGGTGGAGAAGGATCTGGGTGTTTTGGAAGATCATAGGTTTAATAATAGCACGCTATGCCAAGCATCAAAAGCAAGCAAAATCCTTTCTTGTATTAAGAGAGGCATGGACTGCAGGGAAAGAGACATAATTTTGCCCCTTTACAAATCATTAGTAAGACCTCATCTGGAATATGCAGTTCAGTTTCACTTTGGACTCATCACAGAGGACAAGGGAGCACTTTTTACATCTGGAAGAAAAGAGATTTCATCTCCAAATACGGAAAGTAAAGAATACTTCACAGTAAGAGCTGAGAAAAATGTGGAATAGACTCCCTCAAGAGCTGGTTCTGGCCAGCTCAGTAGATTGTTTTAGGAAAGGCCTGGATTATTTTCTAGATACACATTATATATATATAATTGTATATTTTTTTTTCCCTTCTATTGGTTGAATTGGATGGACTTGTGTCTTTTTTCAAACAGACTAACTCTGTAACTATGTAGTACCCTCAAATTACATAGAAAATATTCACTCAAAATACAGTATGATCACATGTGTAACATAGCATTTAACACTGCATGCCTGTGTGCATTCTCTATTTCCCTATTGTGTGTATCCTTACCAAAAACACCAATTTCAAATTGCAAATCAATCCACAACAGCAAGGTGCTTCAAATATGCTCCTCTAAATCTTGCCAGACTCCTGAAACAAACTTGTTATATGAAACAAAACAACAAATCAATAATTATTATGTGTATTTGTGCTCACATAAATCAGTGCTCTGATTTGTACAAAACCAACTTTCCCTTACTTCCTCATATTAACACCCCTGGCGATATTCCCAAGTCTGGCTCGGGGTGGAATTTCAGTACCATTAGCGGTAACCCAGAGCCAGACTCGAGATCGCATTGCAGGATATAGGGAGAGATACTTACCTTGTCCCCTGGATCCTGTGATGTCTCCCCACTGTGTGTGCGAGCTCCTCCGCTCGATTCACACAGTGCCCGAATGCCGCTGAGCTCCGTTCCCTGCGACGTTGCTATGCACGGGAGCGGAGATCGGCGCCAAATTCAAAAAAGTAAAAACACACAATACACATACAGTACTGTAATCTTACAGATTACAGTACTGTATAAAAAAGATTACACATCCCCTGTGTCCCTAGTGGTCTGTCCAGTGCTCTGCATGTAGTTTTATATTATAAATACTGTTTTTTTCTGCCTGGAATTTGGAGATTGTCCATAGCAACCCAAAAGTGTCCCTTTATGTCAAAAGTGGTTTTAGACCAGCTAGAAAAGCGATAATAAATTTAGAATCTATAACAAGGTGAACAAATATCTGCGCTAACCCAAAAAAACACACACATCGGCTAGCACAGTTTGCTGATTCATCAAACAAAAATATAAAGTCCAGTAGTGCAGCGCTACACAGCAGTTTTAAATGTGATTGTCCATGAAAAACACATGTGAATAAAAGCAATGATTGTCCATACAAAATAAATGTGAATAAAAGAGCTTTAAATGTGATTGTCCATAGTTAGGTGACGGAAATCTTCCACCAAGTTTCAGAGTGCATATTTGAAGCACACTACATCCTTGTGCCCTCAATCTGCTTACCAGAATGAAAAGAAAAACAGGCGTATAATCATGCCATCAAAGATGGCAGATGACACACTTGGATAGCCCCCTCCAGACTTGGTAGATGGATCACAGGGTTGCCCAGGTATATCAGTGTCAGGTGGAACATCATAACTCACATCAGGGAATGGATTTAAGCAATCTCAGCGCTCTTTTCCAGCTTCCTTTTTCCAGCCCACAGGCTTGGACCCTCTGTCTGCTCTGACAGATAGACCTGTGCAGACCATATATGCACTCTAAATCTTTGTGGAAGATTTCCGTCACCTATCTATGGAAGCTGTTATTCACATTTATTTTGTATGGACAATCATTGCTTTTAATCACATGTGTTTTTTATGGACAATCGCATTTAAAACTTCTGTGTAGCACTGTACTACTGGACTTAATAAATTAGAATCACTTGCAGAATTGAGCGATAGCGATTTGTGGGGAAATCCGTCAACAAACTCTAAATCTAATGACGGCGACAATTCTGCAACTGAGCAAATTTCAGTGTTTTTGATTTGATTACATTATTGAATAATTTTTATCATTATTATATTATTATTTGTTATAAATATTTATAGTTATTTATATTATAATTTATGATTTTGTGTTTCAAACTTTATCATACCCGGGATGTCTGGTTTGGACAGATTTAAGTGAGTTATTCCTAAGAATTGCCGGCCTACAATATAAAACGCCAAATTTCCATGCAAAATAATTGTACCTCTTTCAGCACCTAAAATCAGAAATAATCATACCGCCAGGGAGGTTAATGTGATTCTTCCTCCATACACAAAACACCTTACCAGACTCAATCCCTAAGACACAGGGTTAGGTAGATTCACTCAAAATATCTGGTATTTCACGCAGATCACTTCCCCATGGTAGGTAGCATAAGGACAAGTAGGAAGAAGATAAGCCAAGTTGTGTATAAAATCCCACTTAAAACTGTTTATTTAGACCAGCATTGCTTACATTGGCTGATAGGTACAAAATTCCATTTCCAAAGATGGTGGATTGGGCACTTCCGGTTCGAGTCTGAATTCACTTTCTAACATGTTTAGTACTATCGACATCATCAAAGGAGCCTTGATAATGATATATGAGCTTATAAGTTAAAAAGATTTACATGGGGGCGTGGCCTGGACGGAGACTGAGATGGCTGCTTGACTCGTGAGCTCCTGCGTGCCCGGGACATCCTAGCCTTTAAACGGGAGCCTACCGCATCTTCCCTGCTATGCACAGGACCACTAGGAGCTCGTCCACCCCCCGCACCCCCAAAGACCCCCATACTCACCTGGGGAGGAACATTCCCGAGATCTTCCGGGCCCAGAAACTTCAGGCCCTCGCTCCACCACACGCGCCGACACAGGCCCAAGCCGCGGCCTCGCCTGACAGACCGCCAGCTATCATGCCGGGAGCATCCTCCCCCAACCCCAGCGGGGCTCTACCCCCCAGCCTTTTTGATTTGGAAAAGGTTGCATCGGACATAAAGAGCACAGTCACAGCGGCGATTGCAGATCTAAGGACGGACCTCCTGGCAGTTGCCCACCGTATAGACAACGTGGAACAGACTTCACAGACGCACGCGGCAGCCATCCGCCAGGTACAGTCTGCCTACGACTCGCAGTTAACTCAAGTTTTTGAACTCCACAGACACGTGGAGGACTTGGACAATAGGGGACGGAGGCATAACATCAGGGTGAGAGGGATCCCTGAAACGGTGGAGCCGGGCGCCATCCAACAAACCATCAGCGCCATCTTTAATGACCTGATCGAGCGCCCAGCAGACTCCCCCATTGATATGGAAAGGGCACACCGCGCTCTCCGTCCCCCCCCTCGAGACAACGAACCCCCCAGAGACATAATATGCTGCATTGTCAACTTCCCCCTCAAAGAGGAAATCCTTCGCAAGGCAAGGGTAAGAGGGCGCATACTCTTTAATGGAAATGAGGTGAAACTCTTTCAAGATCTCTCCCAAATCACCCTCCAGAATAGGAGAGCACTCAGACCACTGTTAGATGCCCTGCGGACAAGGAATATACAGTATCGCTGGAAATTCCCGTTTGGTCTTTCTGCATCCGCCAGGGGGCGCTCTGCACTACTACGCACGCCGGAAGACCTTCAAGCTTTCTGTGACCAACTTGACCTGCCCAACATTGAACTTCCGGAGTGGTACGCGCTTTATTTCCCAATAGAACCCTGGCTTCCAGTATCCCTCAACCCGTCGCCAAAGTCCGCCCGCCAGAGATCAAGACGACGTAGACCAGATCCGCTGTCTCCGAACGACCGCTCTTCTCGTCGAAACCTGCACCAACGCAGCCCGTCACCCCCTCGCATGTGACGCGCTCCGCTAGACGAAGGAATGCCTGCTACCCGGACTGCACGCTGCGGACTGTGAGTAACCCTCTACACCCCCCAAGCGATCCTCCCCTGACCCTACCCCTTCAGGGTCCCCCAGAGACTTCCCTTGCCTCTTCACTCACCCCCATCCCCCTGCCCGTGGACATGGACCCCACGTCACGGACCGCGCTGTGCCGGACTGGCCTCGCCGAAATGCTGCTCTCCCCCTGCCCCGACCATGGAGCCACAGGACAACGTCTTCCAGGCACGTAGATGCCATATCACCACACAGCAAGCGGACACCCTGGAAACGCTTCCTTGCATTTTTACCTTACCACAGGCTCACCCGGATCCACACCAGCGCGGTGTCCCGCAACTTCTCCTGCCCCGCAGCACAAACCCCCCACGCTGGAAGGACGCCCCACGCCTGTGAAGATGGGACTTCCTCTCCTCAGACATGGGTGCTGATCCTAGGGACTGAGAATCCCCCGCCTTATGCCAGCCTCTCAAGAAGGACTACACCGAGTGGAAGCCCTACAGATAAATAGACTCAGGCTGCTGCCCTCCACCCTTGATCCCCAACCTGTTGTGCCACAGCCTCGAGACACAGACCCCCCTCTGATTTGGGGACCCGCACCCACATCATAGCCCTACCCCCCCGATGCTGACAAAGCACCTGCTGCCCCACAGGCAAAGTATTGATTCTAATATATGAAGCCTCTGCTAATTCCATTGTGATTCATGCAATTACAAACGTTGTTCTTTATGTGTCTTCCTTGTCTGATCTTTAGCTCCGGCCTGCGCTCTGCCAGCCCCTTGTGCTGCTCCGGTGGAAACAGGGCTTGGTCCAGCCCGACCAAACGATGTTACCACACGCCAAGATCCAGAGCGCCTTTATCCTCACTTCAGACTATCACCAGGTGCCAAGGTAACTCAATTCCCCCCTTTTCTCCCAAAAGCCCTCCTCCAATGTAGGAATGTTCCCCCTACCCTTTCAATCCTCCCTTCCTCTGCCCCCCCCCCCCCCTCTCCCCCCCCCCCTTCCTTCTCTCATCCCCCTCCTTCCCCGCCCTGCCCTGTTTACCCCTTCTCCACTCCCCCTCCCTCCCCAATCCCACTCTCCCTCTCCCCCCCCCCCCCTGTCCCTCACTTCCCCCACCCCATAATTTCCCCCCCGTGCCCCCTCCACTTCCAATACTACTTTAGGCCAGGATGTGCCTGACTTGGTATGGAACTGTTTCTCCCTAAGGGCTCTTCTCACAGGCTGCTATTAACATGAGTAATGTTTGATGTGCAGGGGTTGCTTTTCTTTTCTTTTTGTTTTGTTCCGCTTTTCTTGCAGGCAATGTTTACTTGACTTACCTAGGCCCCATAAGCGGGTTACAGTACAGTATTAGAACGTTCCCCTTCATAGGGGGTTTTTGTATTTGTATTTGTATTTGTATTCGTTTTTGTATTTTTACTTTTATTTTTATTTTCTTGTATGCAACCACGTAATTGTACATGATATGAGTGGACCTCCCACATAGGCTCTTCCCCATAATGGTAGGCTCCCCACTAAGCTACACTGACTCCTATTTCAGATAGGAAATTGCTCCCTCACACACTCTGGACCCCCGGGCCGCGGCCATGCTGTGGTTCCCGTTCATACCATATACCCCCACACGGCAGTCTCTCGGAGACGCTGCCGACACACCAGGAACTCCTCTTTGACCCTATAGGTGGGTAGTTAAACTACTTCCACCCCTGGTACACCTTTTCTTTCCATCTCTTTCCCCCCTCCCTAACTAACCCTCTACGCCTCTTCTCCACCCGCCTAGTCTCATTCTCCTTGAACCCCCTTTCATTTCACTTCACTTTATACCACCCTCTACCCCTCTCACCCTCCTTTCCCTCTCACCCCCCCCCCCCCCCCCCCCCCAACCGGCCTCTCACCCACAAACCCCCCGTACTCCACCCACTCTTTCCTCTACTCCAAACTAACCCTAGGGGAGTGACCCTCACCCCCACCGTCCCATTTAGCTGGGCCCTACTGCCATATTAGGTTCTTTCCCCAGCCAACACCTACCCCCCCCCCAAAATGGGAGAAAGTAACCCACTGACTCTGAAATGCCTCTCACTCAACGTGAAAGGCCTTAACATCCCAGAAAAGAGATCGCAAACACTCTCCGCTCTCTCCAAGCACAAAGCGCACTTCATTTTCCTACAGGAAACTCACTTTCGCTCTGATGCCATACCTAAGCTCTCCAACCACACATACCGCACAGCCCTACACGCCACCAATCCTGACGCTAAGTCAAAAGGCGTATCGATCCTTATCTCGAAGCATGCAAACTTCCTCCTGACTGACTCCCTAGTGGACCCAGCAGGCAGATATATATTTCTTAAAGGAACATACGCCTCTAAGCCAATCACGTTAGCTAATATTTACTGTCCTAACGAGCACCAAGTATCCTTCTTTCGAAAAACCTGTGCACTTTTATCTTCATTCCAGAGCGGCTTAGTTCTCCTGGGCGGGGATTTCAACGTCCCCCTAAACCCCCTCCTTGACACGTCAACGGGTTCGTCCTCTCTCACCTACGCGGCACTACGCCAAATTAAGGCCCAACTCCAGACTCTGAACCTACACGACGCCTGGCGCATCCTTTACCCCTCATCCAAAGACTATACCTACTTCTCGCCTCCCCACCAAAAATATTCTAGAATAGACTTCTTTTTTCTCTCCCAGACCGACCTGTCTACCTTAAGCCAATCGTCCATAGAACCTATGTTCCTGTCAGACCATCACCCCATTACGATCACTTTATCATTCCCGGAAACGTGTCCCAAAGCCAAGATTTGGCGGTTTAACCCCTCCATACTAAAGGACCCAGTTGCCCTTGAATCTATACGCTCGCGAATCAAACTATACTTTCAGGAAAACACTAACCCAGACATCTCCCCCATAACCCTCTGGGAAGCACACAAGTGTGTGATACGGGGCGAACTAATCACTTTGAACACGCAGTTCAAAAAGCTTCACCAAGAACGAGTAAACACTCTCCTCAAGAAACTGAAAACACTGGAACTCTCCCATAAACAGACACAGGCCCAAAACACACTACAGGACCTGATCCAAACCCGCTTACTCCTCACAGAAGAATTAGGGAAACGCACAAGACGACGTTACATTCTAGGCCAACGTATATTTTACGAACAGGGCAACAAGAGTGGACGCCTACTGGCACGCTCAGTCCAGAACGCTAAATCCTCCTCTACCATTCACTCTTTGCGAGACTCCAAAGGCTCCACCATAGCCAAGAGTGAAGACATAGCGAAGGAATTCGAGACTTTCTACCACAAACTGTATAACCTCCACCCCACTTTGCCGCCCCGATCCTCGGGTGATACCCGTCAGTCACTCATAGAGGATTTCATATCCCAACACGGCCCCAAACCCATAACCTCCCAACAGGCACAATCCCTAGAGGGTCAATTTTCGACTCTAGAATTAGATTCTGCGATGAAACAGATGAAAATAGGCAAGAGCCCTGGCCCTGATGGCTATACCCTTCAATACTACAAATCCTTCGCAGATGCCCTCACTCCGAACCTATTACAGACCTTCCATGCCCTGTCCACACCCCAAGATCGACCGAACAGACTATTAGAGGCGCACATAACTGTGATCCCCAAGGAGGGTAAAGACCCCTTACAAGTAGCTAACTACAGACCAATATCACTCCTCAACGTGGATATTAAAATCTACGCAAAAATTATCGCCAACAGACTACTCCCCCTAATTCCTGACCTTGTCTCCACCGACCAGGTGGGTTTTGTCCCGGGCAGGGAAGCCCGTGATAATACTACCCGAGTCCTCAACCTTCACCACTGGCTCACATCGTCCAAACTTCCGGGATTTTTCCTTTCACTTGATGCGGAGAAGGCATTTGACAGAGTGGCCTGGGACTATATGCGGGCAGTCCTGAAAGGTATCGGCCTTGCGGACCGAATGCTTACCTCCATAATGTCACTATACTCTAGCCCCACAGCTGCGGTGAGAGTTAACGGCCACCTGTCAAATGCCTTCCCCATCAACAACGGTACGCGTCAGGGATGCCCCCTCTCTCCTATGATATACGTCCTCTCCCTTGAACCCCTCCTGAACAAACTTAGAGGGAACCCAGATATTAAAGGACTGCAAGTCAAAGATAGGGAATTTAAAGTAGCTGCTTTTGCAGACGACAGCCTTCTCTCCCTCTCAGCCCCACGCACATCCCTGCCATCTCTCCTCCTAGACCTTAAAGCCTTTGGCTCTATCTCGAATCTTAAAATTAATTATTCCAAATCCCAGGCCCTAAATATCTCCCTCCCCACCCAGGAAGTGGAGCACTGCCAAGAGGCCTTCCCATTCCACTGGGAAAAGACTGCCATCACCTACCTCGGGATCCGGATCCCCACTTCCCTCTCGGACCTGTACTCCCTCAACTTTCTCCCTGCCCTGACTGAAGCACAAAAACACCTGAAAGAGTGGTCATCACTTAATGTTTCCTGGTTTGGTAGAGCAGCTCTGATCAAAATGATCATACTTCCACGCATATTGTACCTAATCCAAACCATCCCAATGGCAATCCCAAAGGGATTTTTTTCCTCATATAGGAAGGCTTGCTCCACCTTTCTTTGGAAAGGGGCCCCCCCTAGAATTAAATACACCAGACTCACACTTCCTAAACCCATGGGGGGTATAGCACTCCCGGATCTCTACAAATATTATATAGCTTGTCATCTCACGAGGATAGCTGACTGGAACATCCACCCCCATGTGAAGGTCTGGGTCTCTCTCGAAAACGCGTTCTCACCTACCCCACTACATCTCCTCCCATGGCTACTCCCGAGACAATGGCCCACGACCTTAACCCCACACCCCTTTATCTACACCTCTTTGATGCTCCTTAGGAACCCACAGGCTAGCAGACTCCTAGCTTCCTCCCCCGGCCCATTGACCACACTGAGAGGAAACCCAGACTTTCCTCCAGGGGAGAATCCCTCGTTCCTTAAACAGGAATGGCCTTTCCAAGAAGTCCTTGCTACCCAATTCTTCCCCGAAGGCAAGCTTGCCTCGGTAGAAGATCTCAGGAATATTTCGAATACATCATCCTTTTCCTTCTGGACCTACAGGCAAATTTGCCACTTCCTATCCATGCATTCCAGAACTGCCAACTGGACAAGACTCCTCACCCCGTTCGAGGCTCTCTGTCACAATAAGACTCCTCAGAGACACCTTATCTCCCTCCTTTACAACCTTTTGAATGAACCTGGGGACCTCCCCCTCTCCCCATCTCAAGAGTCTTGGAATAGGGACCTATCTCACCCCCTGACGCCCGCAGAATGGTCTAGAGTGTACGAATACGCACATAGGGGCTCCTTGAATATCGCCATCCAGGAGAATGGATACAAAGTGCTCACTAGATGGTATAGAACGCCATCCCTTCTACACAAATTTTCACCATCTACCCCCAACGTGTGCTGGAGGTGCAATACTGAAGTTGGGACCATGATTCACATATGGTGGGAATGCACCCACATCCAAACCTTCTGGAGAGAAGTCCACAGACTTACCTCCTCGATTACCACGTACCCCCTCAATTACACACCAGCACAGTTCCTCCTGCACCACACGTCACTCCCCAGGAGAACATACTACAAATCTCTAACCATGCACTTGATCAACGCTGCTAGAGTCTGTATTCCCAGACACTGGCGCACCACCCAAAGCCCCTCGCTGAAAGAATGGTTTCTGACGGTCTCTAGAATCTGTGACATGGAGGAGCTGATTCACATTTCCCAGGAGAGAGTGGAGACTTTCTCAACCACATGGGCCTGTTGGTTACATTTCAAAACAACACCCGAATATAAACAACATATCCCCCCTGATTAGGCGAGAATCACCCATTCCCTCACCCTCCCCACTGTCGTAAGTTATCTGCCCGAGTGGTCACTCCCCTGGATCTCCCCTCCCCTGCATTTCCCCCCCCCACCTTCCCCCCTTCCCCATATCCCTCCCCGACCCCCCCCCTCGCCCCCTCCGATGTCCTCCCCTGCCCTGTCCCCCCCTCTCTAATTTCCCAGGCTCCTCTTCCCTTCCTCTTCTATCTCTATCTTACAGGTGCCTCGCACTAGGTACCTAGCACACCAAAGAAAATAGCCAGGATACTTGTTAACCAGACTCAAACGATTATAGCTCCATCTAACGGACTCTCCCTTTATGCAACTGTAGAGGAGCGCGTGCTACATTTATACTTACTAATGATGTAAAAACTGTACAGCACTCATATGCGTTGTGTCTTCCATGTACTAATCTGTACTTTGTTTCATCTTTACTTGTTCCTGTACCATGTTGAAAAGTTTAATAAAATCTTTATGGAAAAAAAAAAAAAAAAGATTTACATGTCCACGAAAATGTGTGACTCGGGAACAGAAAAGTGTGAGCCAGGTTTAGTGAAAGTACAAAAACATATTTGGGAAGCACTCACCAATGCGTTTAAATTCAAGATGGTGCTGCCATAAGACCAACAAGCAATAGCGAATATATTACAGCGCACACATTCAAGAATGGCGTTTCCTGCAGGGCTAGTTAAAAACACCTGAACATATTCAAAAAAATACGGGGGTTTGGTCACACTATATGGTTATATAGTGCTAAGCCCACTTACTGCGACAAAGTACCCCGAATTAGTGGGTCCTACCCTAGTAATAGTGAAAGATCAGCACTGTTGAGGAAATTGATGTTTATGTGCTAAATTAAGCATATAATTACAATTCTTTTTACAGAGAAATTCCATGTCACTGCGCTTACAAAATTCTGATCTTGCTTTGGCAACAGTCTGGTCAACTTTATGTGTGTTTTATTAGTGTGTTTTAATATTCATAGTATTGACTCTATGCACTCCTGAACAAATTATACTCACCTGCTCTGTGTAATGGTTTTGCACAGAGTGGCGGGGCGGTGGATAGAAAGCTATAAAACATTTTTTATCTTAATGCAGGGAATGCATTAAGGTTAAAAAAAATTAAAATAAACTTTTGCCTGACAACATTTAAAGTAACTGGACAATTGTTCTGATTGGTTATGCCTTTACCTTAATGGAGGATATAACAAAAACTCGTTATTGGGTCAATACAACTTCTCTTTTTTTTCTTTTTTGCACTGGTCTTAATTGCTTATTTGTAGAAAAAAAAGATTATGTGATTTTAAAGAAATATTCTTCTTGTATGAAGTGCCTCAAAAGTTCAGCCTGTTCAATTTAAGGATGTGGCATGGTAAATAGGGCTTATATAGATTAACCACTTAAGGACCAAGCCTCTTTTTTACACTTGTTTTCAACAAATCATTGTGAGTTGATCAGTTAAAATCATTTATTTTTGCTAGAAAATTAAATAGAACCCCCAAACATTATATATTTTTTTTCTAACACCCTAGAGGATAAAATGGCGGTTGTTGCAATACTTTCTGTCACACCGTATTTGTGCAGCAGTCTTACAAGAGCATTTTTTTTGGAAAAAATACACTTTTTTGAATAAAAAAATAGGACAACAGTAAAGTTAGTTTATTTTTTTTTATATTGTGAAAGATAATGTTCCGCCAAGTAAATTGATACCCAACATTTTATGCTTCAAAATTGCGCATCGTGGAATGGCGACAAACCTTTACCCTTAAATATCTCCATAGGCGATGTTTAAAGATTTCTACAGGTTACCAGTTTTGAGCTACAGAGAGACAGAGAGGTCTAGGGCTAGAATTTTTGCTCTCACTCTAACGATCGCGGAAATGCCTCATGTGTGGTTTGAACACCGTTTTCATATGTGGGCGCTACTTACGTATGCATTCGCTTCTGCGTGCGAGCTCGGCGGAATGGGGCACTTTAAAATCTTTTATTTTTTTTCTTATTTATTTTACTTTTATTTTTTTATTTTGACACTGTCTTTTAAAAAAAAAATGATGTCACTTTTATTCCTATTACAAGGAATGTAAACATCCTTTGTAATAGAAAAAAAGCAAAAAATAAAAATCTCCTTTAGCCACTTTCAGACCGGACCATTTTGCTTGCTTAAGACCAGACCACTTTTTGCAATTCGGCACTGCGTCGCTTTAACTGACAATTGAGCGGTCGTGCGACGTGGCTCCCAAACAAAATTGACATCCTTTTTTTCCCACAAATAGAGCTTTCTTTTGGTGGTATTTGATCGCCCCTTTTATTTTTTGCGCTATAAACCAAAAAAAAACTACAATTTTGGAAAAAAAGCATTATTTTTTTACTTTTTGCTATAACAAATATCCCCAAAAATGTATAAAAAAACGTTTTTTCCTCAGTTTAGGCCGATACGTTTTCTTCTACATATTTTTGGTAAAAAAATCGCAATAAGCGATTATTGATTGGTTTTCGCAAAAGTTATAGCATTTACAAAATAGAGGATAGTTTTATGGCATTTTTATCTCCCCGCTCAGCCTTCCCATGAGACGTCCACGGGACCTGCGACCGGACTCACGGGGGTCCCGACCAGCGCGTGCGCGCGGCGGTGTGCACGCGATGGCATGGCGGCAATCTTAAAGGGATGTACCTGTACGCCCTTTTGCCTGCCTGTGCCATTCTGCCGACATACAGGACCTGAACCACTTTCAGACCGGACCCTTTTGCTGGCTTAAGACCAGACCACTTTTTGCAATTCGGCACTGCATCGCTTTAACTGACAATTGCATGGTCGTGCGATGTGGCTCCCAAACAAAATTGACGTCCCTTTTTTCCAACAAATTTTGGTGGTATTTGATCACCTCTGCGGCTTTTATTTTTTGCGCTATAAACAAAAAAGAATAAAATTTTGAAAAAAAAGCATTATTTTTTACATTTTGCTATAATAAATATCCCCAAAAATGTATAAAAAAAAACGTTTTTTTTCCCTCAGTTTAGGCCAATACGTATTCTTCTACATATTTTTGGCCAAAAAATCGCAATAAGCCATTATTGATTGGTTTGCGCAGAAGTTATAGCATTTACAAAATAGGGGATAGTTTTATGGCATTTTTATTAATAATTTTTTTTTTTACTAGTAATGGCGGCGATCAGCGATTTTTATTGTGACTGCGACATTATGACGGACACATCGGACATTTTTGACACATTTTTGGGACCATTGTCATTTATACAGCAATCAGTGCTATACAAATGCACTGATTCCTGTGTAAATGACACTGGCAGTGAAGGGGTTAACCACTAAGTGGCAGTGTAGGGGTTAAGTGTGTCCTAGGGGCGGCGGCGCGCCACTGGCGACACGCACGCGATCACACGCAGGAAAATTTAAAGGGACGTACCTGTATGCCCTTATGCCTGTCCGTGCCATTCTGCCGACGTACATCGTCGTGCGCCAGTCGGGAAGCGGTTAAGAGCTATGGGCTCAAGGGACGCTTGACATCGCTTCCACCCTTCCATGCTATGGAGCCGAACGGGGGCCATCTTCCCCATCCAAGGGAGAGGATGCGATCATCTGCGATGCTACCGGCGGGTCCGGTATGCGGCGGAGACGACCGGAGCTCGGGGGAGGGTGGGTGGACGCCTCTCCCGCCACCGACAAAAGTGATCTTGCGGAGAATCCGCAAAAAGTGCAGTGCAGAGAACAACTAGAGTGTAGTGGGCAAGGTAAAAGAACAGTATGTGGGATACAAATAGTTAATAAGGAAATATGATCAAATAGATTCATAATCATGCAGTCTTCCTATTTAACCTGAAACTTAGACCTGAGATATTTGTGGTATGAAGGCTCTTGTGTTACATCTAAAAAAATACAACCACTTTAATAATTTTATGTTGATTTTTTTTTATATCATTAATTGTAACAAATGATATATGCGATTATGCTTATTTAACTCAATCAATACTTAAAGCTCAACTCAGAGGGGGAAATCCTCCCTTGCTGTGGGGTTCCCCCAACACAGCAAGGAACATGTACTTTTTTATGTATAGGGTAACTGTAAAAAGGACTTTTACTTGCCTAATCCCTTACTCCTGAACACCCCTCCATGCTATGTGACTAGCCCCCCACAGCCTTTTTTTTAGGGCACTCCAGTGGTCACAGACACTCTGATGTAGGATCAATAGCCTTCCATTGTATGTGAAAATGTCGAGAGACCATCCACTATCTGGCATCACAGAGAAGAAGAGGGCAACCATTTGCCTGGGGAGAAAGGGAAGAGATAAATAAAAGTCTGTTACTGGTATCCTAGGTAGAAAAGAGGATATAACCACTGTAGTGGAGCCCCGCTGCAGGAGAAGATTATTATATTCCACAGAGCCCAGCTTTAGGAAACTGTTTAAAAGATAATGTTCACTTAAGCATATTTCATTGAATCTTTAATTATTTATTTGATATTCATTTTCCAGTTTTTGGAAACAAGAAGGTTCTAGGATTACTGGGACAGTTGCTGATGCTGTACCCTATGTATACAGACCTGCAAGATTTGTTTGAGGTATGTGGACTATCTCGGTACTGGGTAGTAAATCACAAATCATAGGTAATAGAAAAATATACAAAAATGTTATGACAACAAAACATATATATATATATACACATATACAGTCAATTGATTAAAATCATATACACCGCAACTTAACAACTTCTATCGGGTTTCCCTGTAGGATTTGTGTTGAGGAGGGGTGTGAAGAAATTCCTCTACCGGTTTCGCTGCAAACCGCTTCTTCAGGAGGGTGGTCCACACAGGCAGAAGCAGTAGATCACAGGACCCATCAATTCCCCCTAAGGCGAATGCGGGGGATTATGCAGGACAGACTCAAGTAATCAATTTAACCAGGCTCTATGCATGGGCTGATTGGTTAGACGGGCAATACAGGTATAGCATGTAAGTTAATAAGTGTAGCTGTCCTGGAAAATACAGGAGCCACTCGCACACCGGGGTATTAGAACAGGCCTGGAGAGCATCGTGATCTGTGTTTTTGGTCATCTAAAGTAGCAGCCCAGCATACAGGGTCCTCATTCTGCTCGAATATTCATTTTCCAAATAATCCATAATGGGTAATGTCTATGCTTTACAGGTACTGCATTTTACTATAAGTAAATCCAATTCAGTTTGTTCCCTCATGCAAGTGCTAAGATCAGCTGTCAGGTCCCACCCTAGAGGTATTCTTTTTATGCATATTTACTTTGCATATTGTCCAAAAAGATCCCAGATCTTACGGAAATATGTCTTCTTTGTGGATGTATAATAATTTAAAGAGTTATGTTTTAAACATTTGTATTAAAGTACAGGAAGGATATAAACAGAATTCCATTACTGAGGAAAACAGCCGGGAAATAGTATGTCAGCCGTAATATGTCAGGTGACCTCAGTGCTTTGATTTAGCTTTGCATAAAAATATTATGTCAAAAGAAATACATTGGGTCCCATTTTTAGCCTTTTAAATACTGTATATGCAAATAAGTAGTGAATATGTTTATCACTAAGATGTTAGATCAATGATTAGCTTTAAATATAAGGTGCAGCCACAAATCAACTTATAACTAGGCAATCACTGCAGAACATTTAAACTTCAGGACCCATACTAAACCTTTAAATGTGTTAAAATAACAGCTTCCACTCCAGTTAAACATTTCATTTTAAATTGTAAGTATAAAATAAAGCACAAGTCTAAAGAAATTCTTCAATGGAATTAACACCAGTTATCTGTATTGTTTAATAAAGCGTACATGCAAAGAAGTAGATAACAGTAGTAATGCTGAATCTGCTATTTGCAATTTATTGTGAGTAAACTATGCACCAATGTTTCTGGTCCTCATAAATACCCTTTTGTCCCTACACACGTGTCTGTGCATTCCAGCTATTGCATGTATTTTAAGGCCTACAATAGTTGGTACTAAGCCAGAGTGGAACTATATTTTTATAGCTGAAAGAGATCAGCGTAATAAAAATAATTTTATCACTGGGAGTTACAATAAATAGGTGGCTATTTTTTCTAATTTTCTATCAAGGGGTGGCTATATTTTCTAATTACTTACACCACATTTGTCTTTTAGTGCATTTTTATAATAGCAGGTTTTTGTGTTTTCTTAATTAATTATTCCATCTGCAAATGCAATTTCTTGCACGCCGTGTTCTGCTACATGCTAGTATAGAATATAATGATAATATAAAATATATAATAGTATACTATATATTATTTAATAGTGCTTGCAGCAGCACACAATTAAGCCTCAGAGTTATCTGGTTCATTGATTGTTGGATTTTTTTCCAAGGTAATATATTTGAATTGCTATAAAAAGCTATGCATTTTCTTTTAATGTGTAATTTGATTAAGATTGGTATTTGACAAATGATTTTTTTAATGTGCTAGCTATAGATGCAATTCTGGTAGCTATGTGATTAGGCTCTCCACACTCTGTGCTCAAACAGACACAAAGTGCACTCCAGCAGACAACATCACCCTATATATTGGGCCACATGGACTCTAAGTTGGACGATGCAAAGCAGGTCAACCAGTCTTCCCCAAAAAAAGGCTTCAGGGAGCTTATAGCAGTGCATGAGGCAGCAGAACAAGTTGCCTAAGAGGGCACTGAGACCAGCAAGAGGGTGTGGTGATTCACTCAATTTAGCAGCGGCACTAACCAGGAGGTGGCAGAGAGGACAGAGCAGAATTTCCCTCGAATTTTCCCCGGTCACCTGGCTGAAATTGCAGAACTAGTTTTAGGTCAACCAGTTCAGAATACAAACTTCATTACTACTACTACTCTCTTCTAAATATCCCCTGTGGATAAAAACATGGGTGAAATAGCAGAACTAGCTTTGAGCCAAATCAATTTGGTACATGAACCCCAGGGTATAATTTCTCCAGCTTTTTCCCCAGATGCAGTTCTCAACAAGAATTAACCAAAGCATAGCCACATCAGGTGTGTGGCAGCTTGATATTTCTTTTGGACCATATGCAGAGTAAGTCAGAATACTAAGATAATTACTACTGACCTGCAAACCCAACTATACCAGGTTAATGCAAAGATAGAAAATCTGAAAAACAGATTAAGACAAACAGTGATCTGTATAAGGGACTATCTGAAACAGCTCCAACGTCAAATGGGCTTTCTAGAGACATAACTGTGAAACCTCATTATTACAGAGTTAATGAGAAGCTAATGCAGGAGGCAAGAGTTAAGGACAGCAGCAGTCTGATGGGACACTGAATATAGCTATTTGCTGATAAAGCCCCATGGTTCAAAAATGTTGAGCATTAAAAACTCTCCTCGCCCATCTTGTAAATCACAAAAAAAGGCATTCCGATTTTGAGTTGTCTTTATGCATAACAATACAGAGGAGAGAAGGTGGATGACGGAGGCACATAAACTGACCACGGTGTCAGTGCACAGCAACCATGATAAACTTTGGTCAGTTACAGAGGGAGGGCAGAACCAGGCAGGATCAGCCAGGTATTTCAGGTCATAGAAAGAGCCAAATTACACAGCACATGGTTTTAGGGTTACAAACGCTTTATGTTTACAGTGTGGGCAGGAGTGGACACACACACCACTCCATGTGAACTTGTTGCCATCTTTATGATGGAAACAACTCCACACCAATGATTTCAGGACTTGTTTCCTGACAAAGCTAAGGACAATTTCATGCCACTGAGCTTTGTATCTCTAAAAAAGTCACATTATTGTCCTTAATGCATAGGGAAAGGCCAGTGAAGTCAGTACCAGGAAGTCAAGTAATTAACCATGAAACTGACTAATGCCAGGATTAAATGCCATTATTTTGTTGTGCACCAGATATCAGTGCACAGTAAACTGTGAGTACGTTTTTTTATATTTTTAATAAAATATGTCATTTTTTTGGACCGAAAGCACTATGATTTTTTTTTTTTTGATCATTTAAGAGAAGAAGGTGGAGGACTTTGTATATAAAGCTATTTTGTTTGAAGATGATTTCAAACCTGCAAGTTGACCTTTATACCTGGGCGATAATCTGAAAGTGTAAGACCCTATCTGGAAGAGCCCTGAGGTGTATAAATCTTTAAAGGGGAAGGCTATATTTTACCTATTTAATGTATAGATCTATAGAACAGAAGGTGAGAGCATGATGTGAAAGGTGGGAGAGCACAGATGATTCACGTAGGAACTGTTCCTGAAAACGTTTGAATTACATTTTGCTTATTTGGCACTAGTATTACTATTTGTCAAAGATACCAGCAGTGCCTTGGTCAGATCACTCTCTGGTTTAAATGTCTAATTCAGAGCTTTGGTCTAAACCTCAGTCTACTTCATGGAGTCTGAATGCTTCTATACTGAATGATCCAACTAACTACAGAGAAATTGAGACACAACGTCATCAATTGTTTTGAGTCAATCTATTAGAAGATAATTCTCTCATTACTACCATCATACAGCAACCATTAGGGGGCAACTCCTTCAGGCTGGGTTCACACTTAGTGCGGATGTGGCTCACAGCAGGGGTCCAGTGCGTCCCTGTTCTCCATTTCAGGGATGAATCAGACCCAAATTTTTGCCTGAATTCGGACCTGAAATGGAGCCAAAGATGCACAGGACCCCTGTGCTATCCTCTCCTTGGCTGCCACGGAGATGTGTGAAAGGGCTCCATTGAGAGCCAGGCACACTCTCCTGTCATGCCAATTGGATGCAGGGAAACCCCCACATCCAATTCGCACTAGTGTGAACCCAGCCTGAGTTAGCATCCAGGACTAAAAAACAACAAGAAATTTAACCCTCACAAGAAGAGAGGCACACAAAAAGATATGAGAACAGAAATAGAAATATTATTAGAAGTAATATTATCATATATCATTTAAAAACAAAAATAACAGCATTTAGAGACAATTCCAGAAGTGGGCTTAAGTCGTTGGCTAGGAAACCACTGTAAACTGTTTGTCTGCAGTCTAAAATGTAAACATGCCTATATATTATATTGTGTACATGACCTTGACCTGTTTTTAAACAACAATTAAAAACTATTGGTCAAGAAATAATGTTGTTTTTTTTTTTTTTTACACAAACAGATACGAAAATAAAGAGTTAAAAACTCCTGGTCTGCTGATTGCTTTCTCTTTGAACATTTTGTTCAGAGAACAAGGATTGTGAACTACCATTTTGCGCATAACATCTTAAAGTCTGTTTCTTATTGTACCTTTATATCTAATGAAAACAGTAGGCAAGTTCAAATGACACAAAATACCCTCCCAGGGGCTATGCAATCTGGTCTAGGTTTTAGGTAAAATAATGAAAACTCTGAATTATATTTTAGCACCCCATATGTTTATCTCCCTCCATATATAGCCCAAGACTTTGTTTGCTTTAACAGACACTTTCTGTGAACACCAGTGTTCCCAAGTCCTTCCCCTATTCTATCTTACCCAGCTATATTTGATTTAATGTATAGGAGGCCTCTAGGTGCACAACTTTACATTTTCAATATGCATTTACTAAGATACTGGGTACTTGCTGTCTTGATATTATCATAGCTCCCAACTGTCCCTGATTTTGAGGGACTGTCCCTGATCTGGAGCAATGTCCCTCTGTCCCTCTTTCCCCCTCATTTGTCCCTCATTTTGGTCTTTTTTGTAAATTTTATAAGCCAATGTAAAGGAATTGTGGTGGTAAAAAAAAGTCCCTTGTTTATTTAATTAACCTTTTTTTGGGTTAATTCTCCTTTAAGGGGGTGTGGCAGGGGGCGCGATCTATGCCTACATACGTTTGCTAGTAGGTGTCTCTCATTCCCATCTCAAAATGTTGGGAGGTATGGGATGAAAGTTTACAAATAAAAATTACATAGACATCTAAATCTATGTTTTTTTTTTTTTTTTTTTTTTAGTTATATAGTTTCATAATTTGACATTAAAAATTGAATGAATAGTGTTGCCATGTATTTCAGAATAAGTATAAAAGGTTATTCAATTTTGCCTGTACCTAATATAATAAAAATCCTTCTAGTCAAATAACACTTGACCTCTATCCAAGGTCAGTGAAGAAATAGGGCAAAGGTTATAATGATCACTATGCTAGATATTTGATTGACAACATTAGCGATCCCACTTAGCTGCTGCCTTTTAGTTCCTGTTTTAGTTCCATGATAAGTAATGAGATATAAAATGTTGTCTGACATATTAATTTAATACATTTTCTGTATTCATCACAGTTATAAGCCTATTTTCCTCTATATAAGACTTCTATCTTGTTAAAAAAAAAGTCCCTGTCCTAACTGAAAAACAATAAATACTAATGAGAAGTATTGTAACCTCATTACCTACTACCTTGTTTAAAAAAAAAAAGTGCATCTCTGTAATGCATTCACACTTCTTCATGCTTTATCCTTTTAAAAACCCTGCAAGTACAAAAAATTACCTCTTCATCTCCAAAATCTTGTTCTTAGCTTCATGTTTGAGCTGACAACACAGTGCATTTGGGATATGTAGGTCAGGGTGCATGCCTATGTCAGTGTAAGGAATGGGCTCCTGCTACAGATCTTTTCTTTCAGTACTCAGAAGCTGCTCAGCTGTCAGTTAATTACCAGCCACTCGTTGTTCTCACAGTGGCTCACCTGGTTAAATTTAACCTGCCTCATTAGTCCAGCCTACAGCCAGGCCCTTTTTGCTATCTAAACAGCTTAGCTAATTTCTTCCTTGCCCTTTTGTGGTCTATGATCTTTAAGTGCGTTCTTTCGTGTGCTCCTGTGTATGTCTTGGCCCGGCTGACTTCCCTTCTGATTCCCGTTCCTGATTTTTGCTCCTGACTATGCTAACTTCTGGTTTCCTGACCCCAGCTCATCTGATTACTGGCTCTGGCATCCAAACCCTGACTTCTGTTTTTTGACTACGTTCTTGAACTGTGTTATTTTTGCAATTTCATTAAAGATGTGATTTTAACTGCACTTTCTGAGTAGCATACAAACATTGTCATGACATATGACTAGTAACACTGAAATATAGAACACTGATTTAAGAAGTACTTACAGCTTATAGATACCTACAACATGATATAATTTTGAATGTACAATATCTCCCAAAAGTTAGTACACCCCACACATTTTTGTAAATATTTTATTATATCTTTTCATGTGACAACACTGAAGAAATGACTTTGCTACAATGAAAAGTAGTGCGTGTACTGCTTGTATAACAGTGTCAATTTGCTGTCCCCTAAAAAAAAAACTCAACACACAACCATTAATGTCTAAACCACTGGCAACAAAAGTGAGTACACCCCTAAGTAAAAATGTCCAAATTTTTGTGTGGCCACCATTATTTTTCAGCACTGCCTTACCCCTCTTAGGCATGGTGTTCACCAGAGCTTCACAAGTTGCCACTGGAGTCCTCTTCCACTCCTCCATGACGACATCATGGAGCTGGTGAATGTTAGCGACCTTATGCTCCTCCACTTTCCATTTGACGATGCCCCACAGATGCTCAATAGGGTTTAGGTCTGGAGACATGCTTGGCCAGTCCATCACCTTTACCCTCAGCTTCTTTAGCAAGGCAGTGGTCGTCTTGGAGGTGTGTTTGGGGTTGTTAAAACAAAAAAGAAAAAGTCCCCCCAAGAGGGATTGGTGGGGTTTTTAGGCAGCGTTTAGAAAATTCTCTGAAAGATATTGTTATATTCAAAATATGAATCTTTATTAGATTAAAGATGTCGCATGTGACATATAAATGAAGATAAAAATAGGAGACATGGGTCCCAAATGGATAAAACAATACAGAAATTTTAAAACAGATTTACACTAACAGACAAAAAGCTTTTACAACAATATAGTTTACATAACCAAATGTTGGGGGTAAAAGTTTGGGGTTGTTATCATGTTGGAATACTGCTCTGCAGCCCAGTCTCCGAAAGGAGGGGATCATGCTCTGCTTTAGTATGTCACAGTACACATTGGCATTCATGGTTCCTTCAATGAACTGTAGCTCCCCAGTGATGGCAGCACTCATGCAGCCCCAGACCATGACACTCCCACCAGCATGCTTGACTGTAGGCAAGACACACATGTCTTTGTACTCCTCACCTGGTTGCTGCCACACATGCTTGACACCAACCAAATACATTTATCTTGTCCTCATCAAACCACAGGACATGGTTCCAGTAATCCATGTCCTTAGTCTGCTTGTCTTCAGCAAACTGTTTGTGGGCTTTCTTGTGCATCATCTTTAGAAGATGCTTCCTTCTGGGATGACAGCCATGCAGACCAATTTGATGCAGTGTGCGACGTATGGTCTGAGCACTGACGAGCTGACCCCCCACCCCTTCAACCTCTGCAGCAATGCTGGCAGCACTCATACATCTATTTCCCAAAGGCAACCTCTGGATATGACACTGAGCATGTGCACTCAACTTCTTTGGTCGACCATTGCTATTTATTCACTCTTGAGAAGAGGAAAATAAGGGGGGATATGATTAACATGTTCAAATATATAAGGGGTCTATATAGTGAACTTGGTGTTGAGTTATTCACTTTACGGTCAACACAGAGGAAAAGGGGACACTCTTTACGTCTAGAGGAAAAGAGATTTCATCTCCAAATACAGAAAGGTTTCTTCACAGTAAGAGCTGTGAAAATGTGGAATAGACTCCCTTCAGAGGTGGTTCTGGCTAGCTCAGTAGATTGCTTTAGGAAAGGCCTGGATACTTTCCTAAATGTACATAATATATAACTGGGTACTAACATTTATAGGTAAAGTTGATCCAGGGAAAAATCCAATTGCCTCTTGGGGGATCAGGAAGGGATTTTTCCCCTGCTGTAGCAGATTGAAGCATGCTCTGCTGTTTTTTTTTTTTTTTGCCTTCCTCTGGATCAACTGTGGGTATAGAATTGGGTATATTGAATTGTACGATATTTATTTATTTTTTTTATGGTTGAACTGGATGGACTTGTGTCTTTTTTCAGCCTAGCTAACTATGTAACTATATTGCTAGGCTTGTTCTGAGTGGAACCTGTCCTGTTAAACTGTTGTATGGTCTTGGACACAGTGCTGCAGCTCAGTTTCAGGGTCTTGGCAATCTTCTTATAGCCTAGGCCATCTTTATGTAGAGCAACAATCATTTTTTTAAGATCCTCAGAGAGTTCTTTGCCATGAGGTGCCATGTTGCACTTCCAGTGATCAGTATGAGAAAGTGAGTGCGGTAACACCAAATTGAACACACCTGCTCCCCATTCACACCTGAGACCGTGTAACAGTAATGAGTCACATGACACCGGGGAGGGAAAATGGCTAATTGGGCCCAATTTGGAAATTTTCATGTAGCGGTGACACCTTTTCTAGGTGTCCGCTATTGTAAATTTAGTAATTTTTGTTTCTCAGAACAGTAAAAGGGTTCTGAGAGTTAATTGGATAGGGAAGCTTTGGCATCAGTTTGGCTGGGCTGTGTTAGGGTTCTGCCTGATCATGCGTGCTGTGAAGTGCACATGACAGGCTCAGAACCAGGCTGGGTTGGACGGTTTGGGTACCGGCATTCCTCTGAGCCAATCAGTGGTTGCGTTTGGCCCCGCTGAGGGGTCTGGGGAAGGGTACTTAAGATGCTGGAGTCACGTGTTTGGGGTTCGTTAGGCCAGTGCTGCCTGTTTCCTGGATCTGGACCGGGGTAGCCCCGCGAGGGGTCCCGGTCAGGGGAGTGTGTGCCGCCCCGCAACATGTTTGATTTGACAGGCCCCACAGACCCGCTTGATCTGGGGCAAGGATCCATCTGTTCCCGAGTCCCGGAACCCGGCTGATCCGAGGCACAGTAACTGAGGGAGGATTCAAGGCGTCCGGGTGCGCTCTCAACTTGGAGGGGCACAGCAGCTCGTGTAGGCAACCAGGGGGGACTCTTCGGAGGAGGTCCAACAAGCTGGCATCCTGAGAAGTGTCTGGTTGCTGAGTTGTCAAGGACACTAAAGAATCCACGCTTCCCCAATACTGTTAAGGAGACGAATAACGTTGCAGGTACTGAGGAAAGGTTCCTGTTTTGTTTCTAAGTACCACTTTGAGTCAAGGTCAATGACTGTGCACATTTTGTCATTCAAGTGCTGATTGCCATAATCTCTGGCTAGAGATTTGTTCAACTTGGAAGCGCCCAGCTGCGAGTGGCTACTCTCTGGGTTGGCAAATAGAGACTTTTGTATACTTAGCAGTTCAAGGTGCCTGAGTTTTCTTCATCCTTGCCCTCTGTTCCCACATGTGACTGTGTCTGTTGGATGTTACCCCTGCAAATAAAAACCTTTCAAAAGTACTTTTATGGTGTCAGCGTGCAAAGTTGTTGGGTACTAACTCTGGGAACCCCTAGACCTGGAGGACGAAGCCAAGCAGAGGTAACCGGTAAGCCCAAAAGTAAAGGCCGCCCCATCAAGGGTTATGGCCGCTACAATCACTTAGGGGTGTACTCACTTTTGTTGCCAGCGGTTTAGACATTAATGGCTGTGTGTTGAGTTGTTTTGAGGGGACAACAGATTTACACTGTTATACAAGCTGTACACTCACTACTTTACATTGTAGCAAAGTGTCATTTCTTCAGTGCTGTCACATGAAAAGATATAATAACATTTAAAAAAAATGTGAGGGCTGTACTCACTTTTGTGAGATACTGTGTATGTGTGTGTATACTGTTGACCCAATATAAGAAAAAGTCCAGAGGATCGCTGCACTTAAAATTTCTTTATTGAACCAAAGTTCAAACAAACATTACATGATGTGTAAGTTCATTACTTTTCGGGCTCACAAACTAACGCCCTTCTTCATCTGTGTGTTTGATCTGAAGAAGGGAGTAAACCCGTGAGCCCGAAATGTAATGAATTTACACATCATGTAATGTTTGTTTGAACTTTGGTTCAATAAAGAAATTGTAAGTGCAGCAATCCTCTGGACATATATATATATATATCATTTGTTTATTTTTTTAAACATGTCACAGACATACATGGGATGTCAGGCACCACACCACAAGCATTTTGCTTTAACTATATTATTTCATCATGTTTGAAAGAATAATTCATGTTAATGTTACACATGCTGTGCCTGAAATAAGTACGGGCAAGATTTATTAATCTTGTCAACTCATAAATATAAAGCATTAATAGAGGACTTTGATTGACTTGTGTCACATGCAGAGACTCCTGCAAATATAAAATTGCTTGTGTTCACTTATTAAGAAAACTACCAATTGACATGTCACCTAGAAGTACTCTTTATTGTACTACCTATGGTAATGTTAGCCATCACTGTCAATGTATCAGCATGCCATTATAAATCTCGCTTTGTCTTGTCTGGAGCTAATGTGAAGTTTAAAATATTGCAATTCTTTTCAATAAAAGAAAAAAAAAAGTCTTTGTGGTCTGTAAGGGCAGTGGAATTATTTCTTTATATAACAACATGGTCTCCACTGAATCAAGCTTAATAAATAACAAGTGCAATCCCAATTAAGAAAATAAATGCTGTATAGCACAATGATCCACACCAAACGTCTTTGGGTTTTGTGTTTTGAGATGCAGAGCAGTTACATTCAAAGACAACAAATTACAGTCTCTTCAGAAAAGAACATTTTAATGCATTGTCCATTGTTATAGCAAACAAACATCTGGGCATTATATTTCACTCTATACAACATACACGTATAAGATTATTCCAGGCTGATTTCAAATGGTATATATTTTACAAGAGGGATTTACTGGTCATGCTGTGCAAAAAAAAAAAAAAAAAAACATTGCTGATGACATCACTAATCATAGCAATTACACAACACAGCACTGAAGAAAGCAGACAAACTGTGTCTGCAGGTCAGTGCACCCACATATCAAGGGAAGTGTATAGGATTTATAACCAGCAGGGAGAATTGATCACAGCTCTACACTGGAAAAACTTGGATGAGGTATTACAATGTTTGTGTAAGTTTAAAATGTACTGTGTGCTATACTCTGTAAACAATGCATGATAGTAAATTTATTTTTTCTGTTATTTAGTTAACCAATTCAGCCCCGGAAGATTTTTCCCCCTTCCTGACAAGAGCACTTTTTGCGATTCGGTACTGCGTCATTTTAACTGACAATTGTGCGGTCGTGTGAGGTTGCACCCAAACAAAATTGACATCCTTTTTTTCCCACAAATAGAGCTTTCTTTTGGTGGTATTTGATCACCCCTGCGGTTTTAATTTTTTGCACTACAAACAAAATTTTGAAAAAAACGCATTCTTTTTTGATGATATAACTGTATTTCTTGGATTTTACCCATTACCAATAAAGAAGCCTTTTTTGAAGTGCGGCCATCCAGACTTCCTTTTTCTACTCATAAACAAAAAAAGAGCGACAATTTTGAAAAAAAACACATTATTTTTTCATTTTTGCTATAATAAATATTCCCCAAAAATATATAAAACACACTATTTTTTTCCTCAGTTTAGGCCGATATGTATTCTTCTACATATTTTTGGTAAAAAATAAATCGCAATAAACAAAATATTGATTGGTTTGTGCAAAAGTTATAGCGTCTACAAAATAGGGGATAGTTTTATGGCATTTTTATTTTTAATTTTTTTTATTAGTAATGTCGGCGATCTGTGATTTTTATCAGGACTGCGACATTATGGCAGAGACATCGGACACTTTTGACACTATTTTGGGACCATTATCATTTATACAGTGATCAGTGCTATAAAAATGCACTGATTACTATGTAAATTACACTGGCAGTGAAGCGGTTAACCACTAGGGGGCGATGAAAGGGGTTAAGTGTGTCCTAGGGAGTGATTCTAAATGTTGGGGGATGGGCTTCAAGTCACATGACAGCATTCACCGCTTCCGATGACAGGGAGCGGTGATCTCTGTCATAACACAAGCCAGAATGGGGAAATGCCTTGTTTACATAGGCACTTTCACATTCTGATGCTCCGTGACACGATCAGTGGGAGACTGGCGGACATCGAGTCTGCCAGTCCTGCAGGCACAGTCATACTGTACGTGGCGGGCCTCCTATCCCCAGCTTTTAAAGGGGATGTACAGGTACACCCATTTGCCCACCGCTGTCATTGTGCCGACGTATATCGGCGTGCAGCGGTCGGCAAGTGGTTAAATGATGAATCAAGCAAAAACAACATTTTAATTTAAATATTTTTTATTGAAAAGAAAAATTGGTAACAAACAATACAAAAAACCAACTTGTAGTGCATACATTTTTCAGGATTGTACAGACACTCATAATATGCCACTGTTAACATTGTTAGACTGCTAGTACTTGGTATCTGTAACATGTAGTCTGGGTATTTCTTTATCTTTTAATAGTATGGTTACTTTGCTCTTACCTTTTATACCTTAGAAGCATTTCAAACTAGATAACATCAATATATAGATACGAAGTATTGTTAAACTGCCTTGTACCTACAGGTAGCTATATACTTTCCAACATTCAAATAATAACGGGGGGGGGGGGGGGGAGAGATGGGAAAGAGAGGGAAGGGAAGAAGAAGGAGGGGGGGGGGGGGGGTTACAGGAAATAAAGTGCACCAATATTCCTAATGAAGTATAATCCTATGTTAATTGTACAAACTTCATTTATTCACTTTGTACAGTGAGTTCCATGGTGACCAGTTAGATACGTATCTGGGACCTAAGCCGTCTCTATAGGCTAGAATCTTTTCGTATTCTGAAATGATGTTTACTTTGGTTATTACTTCAAATTTCGACGGAATTTCATTTGATTTCCAGTTGGTGACTATCAAGGACCTAGCGGCAAATATGATTTGCATTGCTATTGCTCTTTCAGAGATTGGATAATCTGTAATATCTATGCTTAGTATGGCTTTCTCGGGTGTGGGGTGACTAATGATCCCCGTAATTTGTGCAATGAGTTTAAAGATTTCATTCCAGAAGCTACGGAGGTGGGGACATGACCACAACGTGTGGATCAGTGTACCCACCTGGCCGCATCCCCTCCAACAGAGATTGGTGTTGTTTCCTGGAAATTTAGCCATTATGTAGGGTGTTAGGTACCATCTTGCTGTAAATTTTGCCGCTAGTTCCTCATAGTTTGAGCATCTTGAGAATTTAATGTTGTTACGAGCGGCTGCCAGCCATTGTTGCTCTGTGAAGGTTTTCCCCAAATCGGTTTCCCACTTGCTATAGTGGGTGTACTTGTGAAAGGAGGATTTGTTATATAAGAAGTTATAAATAAGGGATATGCCCTTGGCTCTGGTGTCTACTGAAGTAAGGTAGCTCCAAATCTGTTTTGGGACTGAGGTGTGTGTACTACTAGTTTGTCGGAACCAAGAGGATATCTGGAGATAAGTTAGGAATTCCGAGGAAGGGATATTAAATCTTGCCTGGATATCTGCGAAAGCCAGTAGATTGCCCTTCTGTGTGATATCCTGCACTACTTTCGCCCCCCCTTTTACCCATGTTGCAGTGTTTAGGTTTGGGATTAGCCAGCCTAGGGATTCCATTAGTATAGGGATCTCTACATTGGCTGATTCTGACTTGTGAGCTGACTTAAGGTATTTCCAGGCTTCTAAAGCGGCCTGGATAGTGGGATGGTGTGTATGTAATCCAGTGTTACAATGGTTACTTGCTATAAGTAGGGACTGTAAGGTTCTAGGGAAGATCCATGCGTGTTCTAGTTGATGCCAGGGTTTGGATGCAGATTGGGTACTCCAGTCTTTAAGTTGATCTACTATTGCTGCTACATAGTAGTCTTTCAGGGAGGGGACTCCCAATCCCCCTGCTTTCTTATGTTTATGCATCATTTGGAGTGGGAACCTGGATCTTCTACCTGCCCAGATGAATTTTATCATCTGTCTTTGTAGTGTTTTGAGAAAGGAGTCAGGGATGGATATTGGCAGGGTTCTAAATAGGTACGTTATTTTTGGCAGTAGTAACATTTTGTAGGCCGCTAAACGACCATGCCATGACATGAAGTGATTTTGAATCCTGGTTATATCTTTCTGTAGTTTCTGTTCTAATGGAGAATAGTTGGCTTTGAATAGGTTGGAGATTGCTGGGGTTAGTTGTATCCCTAGGTAAGGAATGGAGCTAGAGGCCCACGGATATGGGAGGGCTTTTTGTATGCTAAATTTTAACTTTTTGTCTATCGCTATGCCTAAAATATTAGATTTGTTTTCGTTCACTTTGTAATACGCAATTTTACTGAATGCGACTAACGTATTGTGTGCTGCTGTGAGTGAGGAGTAAGGGTCGGACAGTGTCAAAATGACATCGTCCGCGAATAGTGAAATTTTATGCTGTGTTTTATGCGAGAGGATTCCTTGGATTCCTGGATGCTGTCTAATCTTTTCCGCTAGTGGTTCCATCATCATGGCAAAAATGATGGGCGAAAGGGGGCAACCTTGGCGTGTGCCATTTGTTATGTTAAAGTTTTTTGAGAACATCCCCTCTGTATACACAAAGGCAGATGGAGACGAGTAGAGAGCTAATATGGCTTGTTGGATCCTACCCACAATTCCAAATTTCTGTAATACTTGGGATAGGTATCCCCAGTGGACCCTATCGAAGGCCTTCTCTGCGTCCAGGGCAAGAAGCAGAGAAGGCCCCCCACTTCTTTCGGCAAGGTGTATCAGGTTCATTAGTCTCCTAGTGGCGTCATTGGCCTGCCTCCCCTTCACGAAGCCCACCTGATCTTGGTGGATTAACCTCGGCAAGATGGAGGCAAGCCTGTTGGCCACCAATTTTGCATATACCTTCACATCAACATTTAATAGTGATATTGGTCTGAAATTTTGCGGGGTTGAGGGGTCCTTACCAGGTTTAGGTATGGTAATTATAGTGGCTGTTAGCATTTCTTTCGGGAATGAGGCACTAGACACAGCGGCATCAAAGATCTCTTTCATGTAGGGAGATAGTTCACTGCAGAATAACCGGTAATATTCGGACGAGTAACCGTCCGGGCCTGGAGATTTGTTGTGGGGCATACTTTTAATAATTTTACTGATTTCGGTAATGGACGTGGGAGCGTTTAAAACGTCCAATTCTGTATTAGGTACTTTTGGGAGATTGATGGACTCTAGAAAGTCCGAAATTAGTTGGTCAGATGGTTGGTGTGTGTCAGGGTCGTTTTTGAGGTTATACAAAGCCTCGTAGTAATCGCTGAAGGCATCAGCAATTTCTTTGGGGTTGTACACTGTTTGTTTTGTTTTGGGGTTATGCATGCTATGAATTTTTTGTTGTTTCTGTTTTTCCTGCAGCTGGTTTGCCAGCAATTTCCCCGCCTTGTTGTTGTAACGGTAGCTGTTTGCCTTCAGAGCACGAAAGCGGTTCTCTTGCTGGGAAACCAGGTGTGTGCGCAGTTCCTGTCTAGCTTGAAACAGTAATTCCCTCACCTTTTGCGTAGTGTTTTGTTTGTTCAAAGCTTCTAATTGTTCTATTCTACTTAAGAGATCGTTGAGCCGCTGCCTCCTCTTCTTCTTGGTTATAGCACTTAATTGAATAAGTAAGCCCCTCATGAAACTTTTATGCATATTCCAGAGCGTGAAGGGGTCAGCTACCGAAGGTGAGTTTAGAACAAAAAATTCCTTCATGGCTGTTTTAAGTCTATTTAGGTTTTCAGGTTGTGACATTAATGATACATCATTTAGCCACCTGTTAGCTCTAGTTTCAGCAGGGCGATCCCCCACGCTCATGGAAACGGGTGCGTGATCAGACCACGTAATTACATGTATGTCAGAGCGAGAGATTTTCTGAAGTAAGAATTTGTCTACCAGCATTAAGTCTATACGTGAGTACGAGTGGTGAACATTAGAAAAAAAAGTAAAGTCCTTTTCCGATGCATGTTGGCACCTCCAAACATCCTGGAGACCCGATGACAGGATAAATTGCGCTAGGGTAGGTCTGCGAGATTTTTGCTGGGATTTAAAGGATACGTCAAGATCCTTATTTGGGATTAAGTTAAAGTCCCCACATATGAGTAGATATCCTTGTTTGACAGCAGTGATCTTTTTCCATATCTTCCGTAGAAAGCGGTTCTGTTTGACATTTGGCAGGTATACATTAACTAATGTGTACTTGGTTTTTGCTATTTCACATACAAGTATAAGGAACCTTCCAGATGGGTCTGCATATGATTCTGTTAGTGAGAATTTCGCTGAGTCTTTAATCGCAATGGCTACTCCTGCCTTTTTCTTCGGACCGTTAGCAAAAAAGGTGTGGGGGTAATTGCGATTAGAGAATACGGGGTGGTTCCCCGTCATAAAGTGTGTCTCCTGGAAACAAATTATGTCACTCCGAAGCCGTCCGGCTTCTTTCCATGCCATTTGCCTTTTGTGAGGGCTGTTTAGGCCCTTGACGTTCAATGAGGCTATTTTAAAAGCCATGCTGTGTTGTGTTTTGCACGTACCTCAGGATGTGGTATAACAATGAGTATAGGGAGAGGAAGTCTAGAGTGGTGAGGATTCCTGTTCTTAGGTGAATCTGTACTTCTTTACGTTGTTATAGGGATTTTCTTTCTCGACCTGGATGTTGCGCGGGTAGTTGTAGTGCTGATCCTGTAACAATAGAGGGTGAGAGGGAGGGTGGGGGAGGAATGGGTATGAGGGAAAGAGAAGGGAAATAAAAAAAAAACAACCGGGTAAACTGGAGTAAAAATAAATTGGCGATTCCAGTGGAATCCGTGCTGGTGAAACACCGCTTAATATTTGGGGGAAGAGCGGTCAGTCAGGTACCAAAACTGGTGTGGTTCAAGCAAGATTCGTCTTTCCGGACTTTCAGGCGGAAGAGTAGTGCTGCAGTTTCGTTATGTCAGCCTGTTTCATTTTCAGAGCTTGTGCGGGTGGAGGGCAGGGAATGTGGTGGGTCTCTTTCGTCACCTTGGGGTTCCAGAATCTGCCATTCTTTCATGAGGCGGATGCCTTCCTTTACGGTAGACACAATATGTGGCCTGTCCTCATATGTTATGAGTAATTTAGCCGGGTACAACCATTTGTATGGAATATGGTGGTTGTATAATGGTTTGGTAATCGTCGCAAGTTGTCTGCGCCTTTGCATAGTGTATGCAGATAAGTCTGCAAAGAATGAGAGGTCCACCAGTTCGTCCGGTAGCTCTTCCTTCTTCCTTGTTACCGCCATAAATCTGTCCTTTATGTGGTAGAAGTGTATTCTGACTATTGTGTCTCTTGGCAGGTGGGATGGGATGTTTTTTGGCCTTGGCAGTCTGTGAATGCGGTCAATTAACAATTCCTCTAGGGGAGCTTCTGTAAGCGTTAATTTCATGAGATTTGTAAAGTACCCCTTTAACTCTGGGGGTTTAACTGTTTCGGGTATTCCACGGATTTTGACGTTGTTACGTCTCGATCTGTCCTCTAAATCTGCTAATTTCTCTTTAATAGAGGTAATCTCGTCTTCTCTGTCGTTATAAGCGTCCACCAGGTCATTGAATGTGGCGGTAAAGTCCTCCATTTTTGTTTCAATGTGGGATACTCTGCTTGAGACCGCTGTGACCTCCTTTTTAAACTGCTGTGTTATAGCTAACATGTCAGCATGCAGGGTTGTGCGTAGGGACACTAACATGTCCTTGAGAGTGGTATCCATAACTGGTTGATTCAGTGTTGGGAACTCGGTTATGGAGTCTTGCAACTCTCTAGTGTCGTCTAGTGAGGAGTCAAGGGCGCTTACCTCCAGCTTCTCTGTGTCCTCCTGTTGTGTCCTTTGCCTGCTTTTCGCTGGACTGGATGAGGCCGACGGTGGAGGTGAGTATGGATGCCGCTGTCCCTCTGTATTTTTGTTGTTGTGGCATGCTTGGTTCGCCGCGCGGTGAGTCTGATTGTGAGGGCCGCGTGTGGCGTCGCTCCGGTGGCCGGCGCCATCTTGGGCCTTCTGTCGGCTCGGCTGAGCAAAGAAGTCAGTCATCTTACCCGGCCGGGTAAGTTCTTTTCTCTTACGAGATGTCATCTAGGGATGTTCCCGCACCCTATGTGGGCAATTATAGCCTGAAACGAGGGCTGTAGTCGTTGCAATTCCGCCTTCTAAGTCCGGTGGTTGACGGAGCTGAGCTAGTATGCGACCATCCGCTCTGCTGGCTAGCCACGCCCCGCAAAAACAACATTTTAAACATGAAAACATATTCTTCATTCAAATGATAAAAATAAATGCTGTTTGGAATCCATTCCAATTTAGTTCCACTTGAAAATATTTCAGCACAGTAAATTCACTATTTCACATGTGCCACTGGTTATCTCTGAATTTCTATGTCATGTGAATCATGCCACAATAGGCACACCTTTCTAAAAGTTGACAAAATAAAAGAGGAGAAATCTTGTGGCCATCATGAATAAAATGCTGATAAAAAAGGCTGCTGTTCCCAATTTTGTAACCCAGATTAACCACGTAAGCCCCGTACCATTTTGCTGGCCAAAGCACTTTCTGTGATTCGGCACTGCGTCGCTTTAACTGACAATTGCTCCCAAACAAAATTGATGTCCTTTTTTTCCCACAAATAGAGCTTTCTTTTGGTGGTATTTGATCACCCCTGCGTTTTTTTTATTTTTTGTGCTATAAACAAAAAAAGAGCATCAAATTTTGAAAAAAAACACATTCTTTTTTTACATTTTGCTATAATAAATATCCCCCAAAAATATATAAAAAAATATTTTTTTCCTCAGTTTAGGCCAATACTTATTCTTCTACATACTCTTGGTAAAAAAAAATTGCAATAAGCGTTTATTGTCTTGTAAACCCTATAACTTTTGTGCAAACCAAATAGGGCATAGTTTTATGGCATTTTTATTAATAATTATTTTTTTACTAGTAATGGCGGCGATCAGCAATTTTTATCATGACTGTGACATTATGGCGGACACATTGGACATTTTTGACACATTTTTGGGACCATTGTCATTTATACAGCAATTAGTGCTATACAAATGCACTGATTCCTGTGTAAATGACACTGGCAGTGAAGGGGTTAACCCCTAGATGGCAGTGTAGGGGTTAAGTGAGCCCTGGGGAGTGTTTCTAAATGCGTGGCTGTGTATGACATGTCACTAATCTCTGCTCCGATCACAGGGAGCAGAGATCAGTGACACTGTCACTAGGCAGAACGGAGTGATGCTTGTTTACATTACCTTTTACCCGTCCTTCCTTCCCGTGAGACGATCGCGTTATCCCTGCGGCGATCGAGTCCACGGGAACCTGCGATCGGACTCACAGAGGTCCCGACCGACACGCACACGATGGGAGGGTGGCAAATTTAAAGGGATGTACCTGTACGCCCATTTGCCTGTCCATGCCATTCTGCTGACGTACATCAGTCGGGAAGTGGTTAAGAGATAGGTAACTCCTTGAGCACACTTGAGGGACATTTTTGATAACACCACAAATAAGACTAAATGTGGAGAAACAAGCCATTGGGAGCATCCTGTCAAAAATCTACTGCATGGTTCCCTACTGCGCATGCGCAAGTCGAGCTGCGCGTCTTCACTAGCTTTTCCAGGAAGTGGGGGCAGATACCTCGATTATACAGGGAGGAATCCGATGAGCGGAAGTTCCACTTTAGGGTGGAACTCCACTTTAACTTCACACACAGAGTGCCAGGGGCCAGCTTATGTAGATACGTATTTACACCTTATAACAAGAGATAATTTTTATTGAGTAGTACTGTTGCATGATTTATGGTTGTATATATTAGTACAGGCATACCTCACTTTTAAATACACAACGGGGTTTATTTACTAAAGATAGAAATTTAAAAATCAGGCTCACTGCTGCATAGAAACCAATGAGCTTCTAACCCCAGCTTGTTCAATTAAGCTTTGGTAATAAAATCTGGAAGCTCATTGGTTTCTATGCAGAAGTGAGCCTGATTTTGCTCTTCCCAGCTTTAGTAAATAAACCCCATTGTGTACTTAAAAGTGGGGTATGCCTGTAGATGAGCACAATAGTGTGTTTTTTTAATTAAAATTTTTATTATAGACATCACTATCTGACCACTTCTCAGCCCTTAACTCCCCCCAGCTTGCATCACCCCCCCCCCCCCCCCAGACCACTTTATACATCCAGCTAAGAGACATCATTCCATAGTCACCTATCTCTCCCTTATCTTCCCAACATCACTCCCTGGTCACCCTACAGATGCTGCAAGAAATCCCTCCCCATTCTGTCGCTGGCAATGCTGGCAAAACGCAGCACATGTGTTGTTAATTTTTAGTGGACCCTAAATGGCAGTGTTCACTTTTGAGATAGAGAAAGGAATATATAGAGAAAGGAACTCAGGACACATGCAGTATGCCCACTGTCATACCCTCCACACTCCTCTCCTGTACATACTGCCCCCATCAGACCCTCCACACTCCTCTCCTATACACACTGCCCACTGTCATACCCTCCACACTCCTCTCCTGTACATACTGCCCCCATCAGACCCTCCACACTCCTCTCCTATACACACTGCCCACTGTCATACCCTCCACACTCCTCTCCTGTACCAGGCTTTAGACTGGACAATAGCCAACCTCACTGGGCAACGTTCAAAGCTGAATTCAAGCTACATTTTCAAGAAGATCTGAGAAAACTGAATTAAGGCTGTGATTGCTTGCTATGAGCAACACATAGTTTTTCCTTTTTCCAGCCTTTATGAATTTGGCTCAATTTGTTTTATTAACCACTTGCCAACCATCCGCCGCAGTTGTACTATGTAACGTCGCTTCGCCCTGTGGCCACTAGGGGGGCGTGCACACCCCCTGCTCGCCCACGGAGCCGATGCGAGTGCCCGGTGGTAGCGATCACCTACATCATCGCAATTAACCTACAAAACTCCTAAATATTAACATTGTGATATGATCGACATAAAACACCCATACATAATGAAAAGTGTCCATATGGCATATCCAAAAAATATATATGCCCCAACACATGCAAATTAATATGGTAGTACAGTCCAACTTAAAGTGATGAAAAAATAGTAAAACAAAATCTCGTTGATCCACCAAAATCCTTCACCAAAGTGATGTGTGCCAATTCCACTCCTTTAAGAATAAAGCTCACCAGATGCTGTTGCCATTTACTCTCGTGTCTGGAAAATATTGCCTTATTAGATGTTATTGAAGAGCCACTTTTACATGTCAATCTCCATCCAGATTAATAAAGACGTTCTCCACATGGGGGGATAGAAATTGAGACAGAGCCTCCAATAGTGTAAAAACACCTTAAGGTAATCCGTTTATTAAAAGGTAATGCACTTACATCATAAAAGATTCAAAATCTCCTTGTTAAAATTCCAAGCATGCCAGGTGACTCAGTGCTGCGACCTCCATGCCAAATCGCTACAATGTGAACCTAGACTTAGTGCATAAATTGCATGTTCTTAGATGCCAATTTTTGTATTCTGTGTTACAGATCTAAAAGCAACTCATGTTTATGCACATGTGCGAACGGCTGTATTACAATGCAGCTACATTCAGATCCATAATTTTAAAAATGCACGTATGTGTGTTTTTTTATGGTAGTATGAATAAGGCCTACATTTTGGATTTGCCTTTACTATTTAACCCAGTGACAATGCTCATCAAGACAAATGGAGAGGCTAAATCCTTGTACCTGGGAAACAGAGAGCAAAAAAAAAAACCTTAGTACTTCCGTGTACCATCCAAAACAAGAGTTTTGCTGTTAGATACATTTTAGGGAATGTAACCTTCATATTTCTTTATTAACAATTAACAATAAATATTTTATTTTTTTGTAAAAAAAAATATTATATTAAATTCTACAAGATTGACTGCGAAGTGTCATTCTATTCGGAAACAATTAACACAGCCATTGTTAAACAATTAAAAATGAAGATAAGTGTGACAGTGTCCTTGCTGCATTGGTCATCAGTTTAGGTATTGATCATCTAAGTGCATTTTTATAGCATAAAATATCTTAGTCCTAATTTTTATATTTCAGTTTGTTGGAAAAGCTTTTATAACGTTTAATTGAATTTAATAGAATTTGTGTTGACATGAGTAGTATTTCACGAACTATAATCGTTAAAGGTTGCCAGGAAATGCACCATATTTGTGCTTCAAATACAACACTACTTGAGTTATTAATTTAATTGGACACAGTGAACAGAGTGGAGCCTCTGTGTGAAACATCACAGGTTGGAAGATGAGTATTTTAGTGAAAGCTGCACTTTAAATCTTTTTGTGAATCAAGTTTATTTTTTAAAAGTGGAGTTCTACTTTAATCACTTCAATACTGGGCACTTGTACCCCCTTACTGCTTAGGAAAATTTTCAGCGCTGTCACATTTGAATGACATTTAATCTCTACTGGTTTTTTTTATTGTTTGCTAAATAAACAAAAAAAGTCTGTTCTGTTATAAAATTTAGCAAATAAATAATTGTTCTTCATAAATGTATGCCAAAATGTATCCTGGTACATTCTGCTACATTTCTTTGGTGCATATAGAGTTATAGAGTCCACAAACCATGGTATATCTCAGAAAATTGATCAATCCTGATGTACTGATGGCCTATCTCATTTCTTGAGGCCTAAAAATGTCAGGACAGAACAAATACCCCTAAAAATTACCCCTTTTTGGAAAGTAGGCAGTCCAATGTATTTAGTAAGAGACAAGTTTTTTGAAGTTGTAATTTTTTTGTCATAATTGTTTGCAAAACTAAGAAAAAAAAAAATCACGATTTTCTTTTTTTTCTTACATAGTTTAATCAGTGCAGTACAGCATCATCATAACTGGGGTGGTGCTGATCAGGGATACTGACTGGTGACAGTGCAAAAAAAATATATATCATTTTTTTTTTAATTTACATTTTTATATTTTTTATTACATTTTCTTTCTTTTTTTATGATTTATTTTAACACACTGTGACCAGAGCAATATCATGTTACCATAGTAACATTGTACTACTGCGGGGAAGTAATCAGGATTTATCTTTCTTTTTCTACACATTATGATTGCTTATAGCAGTACATTTTACTGAATGATTCATTAAGTTTGCTTTGTTGTGATGAGCTGTGATTGGTCAAAGCTAATCATGTGGTACAGATGGGCTGTGATTGGCCCTGTCTGTACCATGTGATCATATAGACCAATCACAGCTATCAGCACAATTGTACACAATGGATGGCATGAAAGGAAGTCATCCATTGTTTACAACTGTCATGTGACTTGCTGTGATTGGTCACAGCGGCCACATGGTATCGTCAGCGAGCCTGTACTCTGATCAGTCATCGGCTGTGGACACAGCGGTGACAGATCATGCCGTTGCACAGCCCCTTCTGGGAGGACATTGTATGATTTCTTTCCCCTCAGTGATCAAAGGAGCTGGTACGAGCTCCATCCCACGCCTACACTACCACAATTGATGTGGAGCTACTCGTTTTACTCCCTATTCTAATTGAGCCTGAGTGGCACACTAAATCTATTGTGGGTCCGTTTTCCAACACTCTGGAATGTGGGGGCCCTTAACATCCTCCTGATGGTCCTGCATTGTGCATGTTGACATCATAGAGCTGCAACTATCCAGGAAGTAAAAGCGGAGCTCTGGCCTATCTTTAACCACTTCCTATCCAAGGTACATCATATGACGTCATGGACTTTGAGTGAGGATATCTGAGTGAGGAAAGCAGCTACAGGCTTTGTCCAGATATCATATTTTTCAGCCGGCTATTCTGTGCGCCCTAAGAACAATCATAGTGGCAGTACAGCCGCTTGATCATTCCTACAGGTGGCGGAAGGGGACACCCCCCCTCCTGCTGTCCTCTGGTGCTTCACCCGGCTCGCCCCTGCGATTGGCGAACCAGGGAACGAATCGGTTGCTGACAGAAGTTTACCATAGAGATTTTTGGTGCCCAAATGGACCCTCGGAGGCCCGGGCAAGACATTATGATATCCCATCCAGGCCGGGCAGAAGTAAACAAAACCGAGGATGCGGCTGGAAAGGCCGAGATAATTTTTTTTTTATCTCAGTCTTTCCAGTCTGAAGGAGAAATGTGGGGTCTTATTGATCTCATATCTCTCCATAAAGAGGACCTGTCATGCACTATTCCTATAACAAGGGATGTTTACAAATGTACAAAGTGTAAAAGGGATAAAAGTGATATTTTTTTTTTTAAGAGAAAATGTCAAAATAAAAAAAAAATAAAAGTAAAATAAAGAATAAAAAAAAAAATGAAAGCGCCCCCATCCCCGTGTGCTCACGCACACATAAGTCGCGTCCACATATGTAAACGGCGTTGAAATCACACTTGTGAGGTATCACCACGTGCGTTAGAGTAAAGGCAACAATTCTAGCCCAAGACCTCTTTTTTAACTCTAAATATGTAACCTGTAAAAAATGTAAAACGTTGTCTATAGAGATTTTTAAGTACCGAAGTTTGGCGCCGTTCCACGAGTGTGCGCAATTTTAAAGTGTCACATGTTAGGTATCTATTTACTCAGTGTAACATTATCTTTCAAAAAATTTGGGCTAACTTTACTGATTTTTTTTTTTTTTTTAATTCATGAAATAGTTTTTTTTTTTTTTTTCCAAATTGCTGTGCAAATACAGTGTGACACATAAAGTTGCAACGACCACCATGTTATTCCCTAGGGTCTCTGATAAAAAAATATCTAATGTTTGGAGGTTCTGAGTAATTTTCTAGAAAAAAATCATGATTTTTACAAGTAGGAGCGAAGTGCCGGAATTGACCCGGATGGGAAGTGGTTAAACTACGGCCCCCGGTGTTGCTGAGTGTAATGACATTATTTTTCAATTATTTTTTTTTTTTTTTTAGCATATTACCTTTTACGGCCACTAAATATCTCCACTTCCACCTGTTGGCTACTGGGATATAAGTGTCATTAATCCCAGGAGTCAATGGGCATCCTTCCGGGTTGCTATATTGATTGACAGATTGTCATAACAATGAGGCGGGAACTTCCTCCACCACTGCCATTGTTATGGCAATCTGCAATACACCGAGTGTGCGAGATCGGAAGGTGCTTGCTGGGAAGCAGCAGTACTATTTCCTGTAATAAACTCTGAGAGGGCTTCAGATGTCACACTAATTATGGAAGCTTACTGGATCCGGAGGGTACAGTAAGTACAAAAAAATTAACTAAGAAAAATGACAAGAGTTCCACTTTAAGTAAAGCTGCTTCAGGGACCAGGCACACAGAGAAGAGGAAGCCTGCAGGAGTGAGGAATAACTGATTCCATCATCTGCCTCTACCATCCTCTTCAGGGAAGCCTATCATGTCTCCAACTAATCTTTTACCACTTCCGTCCCCAGAGTTACAACCTTCTGTACCACCTCCCCCACCCTATTAGATTGTAAGCTCTTCTGAGCAGGGCCCTCTTAATCCTCTTGTATTTTATTGTATTATAACTGTATTGTCTCCATTTTATATTTTAAAGCGCTGCGTAAACTGTTGGTGCTATATAAATCCTGTAATAAATAAATAATTTAAAAAAATAATCTGGTAACCAAATTAATATTTAACCTACGCGGTGCAAAGGATGACACCACTGCATGGTTACATTTTACAGCAGCCTGGAATTAAGCTTTAAAATACTGGGTTAAAGGCACTGGTCAAAGATGAAAGTAGCTGAGAAAATTATTAAGAGATGAAAAAGAATGTATCGTCTTTTTTTTCCTAGTTTTTGCTTCCCTCGGTTTTAAATTTGTATATTTTTTATATGTACTGTAAAATATTTCCTTTGTGCTTCAGCATCCTTGGATCTCAGTTTTAAATGTACATCTCTGGTTTTAGTACCTCACTCTCACAGCTTAAAACCTAATGTGGGCATGCAATAAAATTTTGAAGATTTAGAAATATCTGAATGAGGTCAAACAATAAAAGACACATAATTGGGGTAGGGGGATACATTTAATTCACGGGAGAAAACAAAGTCCAATATTTAAATTAGTAAAAGTGCCTAAGTAAGCCTCACCCACTAGTATAACAAATTCAGCCTTCCTGTAAAAGCCTCCCAAATCAATATGACATTTTGTATACCCATATTTTGTTTTTGCTGTAATTGGACACTTAAGAAAGTAGAAGAGGAATTTTCTTGGGCCGCACATAAAATAAACTAAACAATAAGGATAGCTGAAAGTCAGGCAGATCACAAGTTAACGATTACTGATGTAGATAATGTACCTATCTGAGTAATACAACTTCACCTTTTTGTAATATTTTTTATTATAAAGGTAAAAGAGGGCAACATAAAACTAGTGCAATAATTGACACTGTTTTTGATAAACAAACGCATCAATATCTTGTTTGGTGGATGTAGTAATGATTTTCAATGAATTCTCAAGGTGCTCATCAGAAATTTGGGCTTTAATGGTGTTGTCGAAAACTGATGACATAAATAAGGTGTGATTGTGAAGAGTGGAATATTTTTCTTTTGGAAGATAACATTTATAAAAGTCCAGTAAAGAGATACTGTATGCCACATGTTTTTACTAAGTGTAAACACATTTTTACAATAAATAAAAAATTTATATTTTTTAAAGAAAGTTTATGATTTTGTTTTGGGACACATTTATAGTGGTTGTGGGCTGCATGCGGCCCGCGGGCCGTAAGTTGGACACCCCTGTTATAAATAATAGTAGGGGGTATATTTTATCATATAAACCCCACGACAAATTTTAATGTAATGGTATTTGGGTTATATATGTTAAAGTCAAAGATATTTAAGCTACAAACTGCACTGTGATACAATCTATTACTGTAAATGAACTATGTTTAAGCTATTTAAAAAAAAAAAGAAGAAGACAAATTAATACATATAAATAATTAACAAACTGAATTTTATTGCAGGTTGTGGTACTATGGTAAGAGGCCGGGAATAATAACTGAGTTCAAAAAGCTCTAATTGCATAGATGTATTTTGTCAAATGTCAAGGTCAATAAAACACAATTTTTACTGGAAGCAAGGAATCAGATTTAAACTTTCAGGCATATTTAAATGTAATTAGTCTCTAAAGGGATGTCACTCTAATTTAAAAGTAACAACACATTGATGTATCAGTCCTACAGAGAGATTTAAAAACCTGTATTGTCTAGGTCACTTTTCTCACAACTTCCAAAGGAATAGAGAAACTGAAAGTCACTGCTGTTACCAAAATGGTGTGTCTGAAAGCACTGTTGTGCAGCACTTGAAATGCTCCCATTACTAATTCTTTTTAAATATTATAGTTATGAATGTACGTATTCACTATATTAGCTATATAGCTAATGACTATCAATAGCTTTGTAATCACGTTATATACCATAGTAATAGATGTATAATTTTGCAATGGCAACCAATGCTTTATTTTAGTGTTATTGTCTTTTATTTTATATATATCCTGAAGAAAGAAAAAAAAGTTTTAAAAAAATTTAAGAATACTGCGTGATTTTTAAAATTAATAATAATCCTACAACAAAAATTGTTATTGTTTTCAGACTGTGATTTGCATAATAAGGTTATTTACAAATTCAATAAAGGCATTAAAGGTGAACTGACTTCTGGAATCTGTGCCTGAAAAAGGCAGGCAAAAAGCAAAGGACTAGTCACAAAGCTTTGCATGTGGTTTCCAAGCAACTGACATGGATTGTAATGAAACAAGTTTGGATGGCCGCACTCCAATAAATCACGTTTATTAATCCATATAAGTAAAAGACAGTCCATACAGCAAAAATGAGGATATAAATACACAATAATGCATTTCACACCTCTCCTGATGCTTAACCGCTTCAGCCCCGGAAAATTTTCCCCCTTAATGACCAGGTAATTTTTGCGATACGGCACTGCGTCGCTTTAACTCACAACTGCACGGTCCTGTGATGTTGTATCTAAACAAAATTGATGTCCTTTTTTCATCAAAAATAGAGCTTTCTTTTGGTGGTATTTGATCATCTCTGCGTTTTTTATTTTTTGTGTTATAAACAAAAAAAGAGAGACAATTTTGAAAAAAAACACAATATTTTGTACTTTTTGCTAAAACAAATATCCCCAAAATTTTAAAAAAAACAAGCTTCCTCATCAGTTTAGGCCGATATATATTCTTCTACATATTTTAATAGCAATAAATGTATATTGATTGGTTTGGTTTGGTCTACCATATAGGGGCTAGATTTATGGGATTTTTATTATTATTTTTTTTTTTCACTAGTAATGGCGGCGATCTGCATTTTTTTTTTTTCAGGGACTGAGACATTGACACTTTTGACACTTCTTTGGGACCATTGACATTTATACAGTGATCAGTGCTATATATAGCCACTGATTATTGTATTAATGTCACTGGCAGGAAAGGGGTTAACAATAGGGGCAATTAAGGGGTTAACTGTGTTCCCTATGTGTGTTCTAACTGTGGGGGGAATGTGGCTGACTAGAGGAGGATAGAGATTGTTGTTCCTACTTAGTAGGCACACACAATCTCTCTACTCTCCTCTGACAGAACAGGGATTTGTGTGTTAACACACACACAGATCCTGGTTCTTGCACTGTCACAAGCGATTGTAGTAGCTCAGTGGACATCGGATCCACCGGGCATGCACATCGGCTCCAGGACACGCTGTGGGCACCTGCTACAGTGTTTTAAAGAGCAGACGTACAGCTATGATGGCTCGTGCAGGGGAGCCAACCTGCCACATTATAACTGCGGCGGCTAGTCAGGAAACGGTTAATCCGCTATTAAGCACCAGGAGAGGTGTGAAACACATTAGCTGTGCTGTATTACTTACCCTCAATTTTGCTGTATGGACCGTCTTTTACATATATGGATTAATAAAAGTGATTTATTGGAGTGCGGCCATCCAAACTTTTTTCACTACATATCTTCTTATGCATACAGGGCCGGCACTCTACTCATGTGCAGTGGTGGTGTAACAGAGGGGTTTGCTTCCTTGAGCTGCTACTTACTAACTGGCACGGATTACTGACTTACCATATTTTGTTATGCTCTGTGTCTCTTTGTGAATATGGCCATTTTGGTAGAGATAGGGCTTTGCTTTTTAATGTCAGAATTTCCAGCAAGGAGAATAGTGAGCAGCATAATAGACATAACCAAATGTCACTCAAAATCTCCTGAGATTAAAGTGAGCCGTTGACCATCTTGACCAGCTGAGGGCTGAGAGCCGGATCGGGCTCCACTGCATGTGCGGGACCGGGGCGTCCGGAGATCAGGTACCGCTCCATCAGGTGTTGTTCCGGAGGCATGCGGGGGGGTCGTGGGGGGACCGGGAGTTGTACCTCCTTGAGGGAGGAAGCAATTTTCAGTGCCAATAGCACCGCTGCAAAATGTGGGTGCCAAACTCTTAACAGTGGGAGGGGCTTAAGGAGTGTGATGGACAGGAATGGCAGACGAGGAGGATCTGCAGGGCAGTGTACAGGGGTCAGCAGGGCAGAGAAGGGGCATCACAAGGGCAGAGGACAGAGGATAGGGGGTTAGTAGGGCAGGGTACAGGGGTCAGCAGAACGGAAGATGGGGGTCAGTAGGGCAGGATACAGGGGCCAGGACAGAGTACAGAGAGTCAGTAGGGCAGGGTACATGGGTCAGCAGGATGGAAGACAGGGGTCAGTAGAGCAAGGTAAAGGGGTCAGCAGGATGGATGACAGGGAGTCAGTAGAGCGGAAGTCAGGGGAGTCAGTAGGGCAGGGTACAGGGGTCAGCAGGACAGAAGACAGGGGGTCAGTAGAGCAGGGTACAGGGGTCAGCAGGACGGAAGACAGGGGTTCAGTAGGGTTGCATACAGGGGTCAGCAGAACAGAAGACAGGGGGTCAGTAGGCAGGTTACAGGTGCCAGCAGAATGAAGGAAATGGGGGTCAGTAGGGCAGGGTAAAGGGGTCAGCAGAACAGAAGACAGGGGTCAGCAGGACAGAAGACAGGGGGTCAGTAGAGCAGGGTACAGGGGTCAGCAGGATGGAGGATTGGGGGGTCAATAGAGCAGGGTACCGGGATGAGCAAGATGGAGAAAAGGGGTCAGTAGGGCAGAGTACAGGGGTCAGCAGGACAGAGGGCATGGGGTCAGTAGGACAGGATACAAGTGTCAGCAGGACGTAGGAGAAAGAGTCAGTAGGACAGGATACAAGTGTCAGCAGGACGTAGGAGAAAGAGTCAGTAGGGCAGGATACATGGGTCAGCAGATCAGAAGACAAGGGTTCAGTAGAGCAGGGTATAGGGGTCAGCAGGATGGAGGATTGGTGGGTCAATCAAGCAGGGTATCGGGATGAGCAGGATGGAGGAAAGGGGTCAGTAGGGCAGGGTACAGGGGTCAGAAGAACAGAGGACATGGGGTCAGTAGGGCAGGATACATGGGTCAGCAGGACGGAAGACCAAGAGTCAGTAGGGCAGGATACAGGGGTCAGTAGGACAGAGAACCAGGGGTCAGCAGGACAGGATACAGTGGTCAGCAGGATGGAAGACCAGGGGTCAGTAGGGCAGGATACAGTGGTCAGCAGGATGGAGGACCAGGGGTCAGTAGGGCAGGGTAAAGGGGTCAGGACGGAGGACCGGTGGTCATTAGAGCAGGGTAGAGAATTCAGTGGGACGGAGGACCGGTGGTCAGTAGGGCAGGGTATAGGTGGTCAAATCTACCCCATTCCTTTTCTTAACCAAAATTTCCCCACCCGCTCCTAGCACAAATCCCCCCAGTCTACCCCCCTTAACTCTTACACCCCACTCTTTCCCCCTTTACTCTTTACACTCTCCAATGACTGCCCACTCCCCAGTCACATGGGACCCCCCTCATAGTACCTTCAGGCTGACAGCAGGCTGACTATCCTCTTGAGTCCAGCAATCGGTAGGCTGAGCTATCCATCATGGACAAGAAGGACCCTCCTCTGCAAGTGTCTCGCTGTAAGCATGCCCCCTCCTCTTCAGACTTGCACAAACCTCAGATCGCCGTTCTGGCAGAGTGGAGTGCATGCTCCCCGCCTCCTCATCTGTACAGGAAAACAAAAAAATCACAGCAGGATGAGGAGAGGCTGGTTCAGTGCTCTCCACTCTGCACTGTGCGTGCATGTGTGTCAGAGGCAGCCAGACCAGTATGGAGAGATGCCGACTGGCGGCTGCCATACACAGTGTTGCTCGCTGCGTGTGGGAACCAAGACACCCCACACACGCTGCGGGTGATCCGGGACTCAGCCCTGATTCGCCGGGACTTCGAGACAGGGACCAATTTCCGGGATGGTCCGGCAAATTTGGGATGGTTGGGAGGTATGGTAGTGTGAACCTACCCCATAACAAAGACACGGTTCACCATTTCATAAATTTTGAACATACTGGTGCAAACCAAATCTACAATACACCAATGTCACCATAGCTATTGGGATAAGATCAAATTAACTAGAACTATATAGTAAAACATATGGCAATACATTTTACATTCAGAGATGATATCATTTTAATGTTATGCTACCAAGCAATCTGTTTAACCCTTTTCCATCTACAAAACTTGGTGCCGTGGATATGTACATCTATGCCTTTTTTTAATAGATACCACTAACACTGGTTCATGACCATGATCATGTGATCAAATTTTTTTTTTGCACTTTTGGCCATTTATTAGTTTAAAAAAACAATAAAAAATGAACCAAATGAAAGCCTTATATGTCCTTAAACAATATAAAAAGTATTTATGTAGGCAAATTAATCATAGCGTTCTAGACAATTTAACTCATGTGAAAAGACACTGCTATATTAGGCCCTGACAACTATACTTATCTATCAATATTTCAATGAGCTCTGGGTACAAATACCATGAAACATAATTTTTGTTTTTTACCAGAATTTTTCTTTGTTTTCTAGACAGCTAAAAAACATTACAAGGGGTAAAGTAGCATGTACAGACAAATCACACAGTACAGTAGTACAGCTGAGTATTTAGCCTCGGTAACAGTCATAGGTAATAGTGGGACATAATAAACGGTAAAATCAAACCAGAAGCCTGCATAGAAGATATTGTCTAGCAAAGAATTTTGTTTTTGTAATAAAATAAACAATAAATGTATACTTAAAAGAAAAACCTTAAACAACTAAAACCTTAAACAACTAAACTGTTCCAAAAACAGTACATTTTGAGTCTTCCTGTATTCTTTCTGTACCCGAAAAGGGAGCCCTGGGTCCCAATCCCTCAACCCCTTCCACAACTAGATCATAGCATGCTCAGTCCTCTGGGAAGTCCTCCAAATGGAACCAGACTTTGGTATTTTTTTTAGGGCAGCCTTGTGCCTCATATGTCATTCTATTAAGAGGAAGGTATGCAATGACCAGTTTTTTCCACATATCAATAGTAAGAGTTTCCGTAACAATCCATCTAGTAACAACTAACTTTCACACATAGAAAAATAGAAGTCTAACATGCAGTTTTGTAGCATTGCTCATTTCCTCATCATCAATGGCACCTAACAAGCACAGAAGGTGATTACAAATGTCTGGGAAACCAACATTTCTGAGACCAAAGTGGCCTGACCTTTGGGCATTCTCAAACCATATGTTTAAATGTGCTATCAAACAACTGCCACGTATGACACAGTGCTGAATCCCTTTTCCACATGCAAAATAACTGTAGAGGCGTATAATAGAGATAGCAAACTTGTATCATACTATCAGTGGATAAAATAACCGTAGGTAAGTAGGTGCGAAAGACCTCCATCCACAGTTCCTCTGTCAATTCCAGCACAAGTGCAGACCACCGGCCTCGAGCCCTCCCCACCAGTTTACCAGAATACTTTTATGCAGTACATAAGTACCAAAAAAAATATTTTTAATACTTTTTTCCCATACTTGCATTATGTTAATTTAGCTGTAAAAATATAAAGGATGCATTTTTCATGGACCAATATGTACCTCCTCTGTCCAGCAACATGACATGTTCTAAAGTTATGAAAGTCACTCCCTGTCAGCACATATTTTATGAATACTTTGTGAGAGTCCATATTAAAATCTCAGTAAATATATTATACTTTTTCTAGCTATTAATATCTATTAAAGTGGATTTCAAATTTTAAATATTTTCTTCATTTTGGGCTCCCCCTGTATTAAAAAAAACAACAAAAAAATTTCCAAGCTTTATATACCGCTTTCATGTTCTAATACCATCCCCATATTCATCTTTAATCCAGTGTTGCTGGGTCATATTTTGACAGAAAGTCAGTCATATCATTCTGTCCATTTCCTGTGGACCCAACCTGTCAATAATAGACCCCTTGGGTGTGTGCTATCACACAGGCTGGACATAAAGTACTCCAGGACCCCCCACTGCCATTGATAAAAAAGAAGAAGGACTAGTGGGGACTAGTTTCAGACCAGCTAGAAGACCACAGGGTAAAATGTATGTATAGGCTATTTTTTGTAAAAAAACATCTGGGTGCTCCAGGGTGGTGGGCCCATTTAGTCCACATACAGTAACTAGAGAACTAGTTCAACAGTAAGGGATTCACAGGTTTAGAAAAGAGGTTTCATGATACATCTGACTCAAAATATTGGAATCACTTTCATTAGCAAGTATATACAATATCTCCTTTTTTTTTCCTTCAGGAAATGGGTTCTTTATAAGCCATTTCAGGATTCAAGAATGAGATGGCCGATAAGTAAGTAGACAGTATAGTGAGGGAGGAGTAGAGAGTTTAGAGTATTGTGGAAGCTGCTCCTGTTGATGTGGCTATACATATCAGAAAATATTCATTGCTGGCTGGGCACTATGGGGCTGCTGTGCTTGGCCCCTGTTCCGCTGAAGTTTTTTAGGCTGTAGTAAGCATACAGTATTTCTTTGTTAGTGTAATTTAGTTCATCTGAAAAGGAGAATACATTTTTTTATATAGGCTTTTGTTTGTTTCTGGTAAGCCTTCTGAAATAAGTATGTTGTTCAAAAAAGCAAGTGTCCTATGATCCTACTAGCCCCCCAAACTTTACAAATGGTGTAAGGATAATTGGGCACTGTAAAAAAGATAAAAGACATATAAAGGACCAATACCCTCTTTCACTTATACATTTTGAAACACAATTGGTTTAGACTAGTTTAAAACAATGCCTGACCAATGGGACCCTCCATATCACGGCAGCATCCATTGTTGCAAATGTATGATCTGATACAGTTGTTCACTAAGTGGCTGCAGCATGAGACTTTGAAGGACCTCAGATAGTAGTGATGGCAGTGATGGACCAGTACCTTCAGTCTCTTCCCTTTGAACTTTGGTCACTGAAAACATGGGGACTCAATACCTGCTAATTGTCAGGAACCATGAATCAGACTGAGAAGTGCAGTAAAAATCACACGTATTTAATAAAATGGTAAAATGGTACAAACAGAGCAAAAGTAGTCAAAACATAGCCAGGGTTCCGTAACCAGTAGTGAGCGAGTAGTCGGAACAAGCCAGTGAAACAGGAATTCAGAGGTCAGCATAGTAGAGGCAGTAAACAGGATCAGGAACCAGAAGGGAAGTAAGCCAGGCAAAAGTCTTTAACAGGAAAACACAGCAGAGAGTATCCTGATATGTTGACCAGGCACAGGAGATCTGATCCAGGCAGTTTAAATAGCCAGCAGGGCTAGCTAACGAGCAGGAAATTGTCAAAAACCATGAATCAGACTGAGACAGAAGTACAGTTAAATCACACTTGTTTAATACTAATAAAAGTAAATAGAACAAACATAGTCAAAACATAGCCGTTAACCGAAAGGGCTAGTCAGACAAGCCAGAAAGTCAGGAAGCCAGGGATCAGCGTACTTCAGAACAGGCCAGGATATCAGGAAATCAGAGATTCAGCGTAGTGGAACAGCAAGCAGGATCTGAAACCAGAAGGGACTTTAGCCAAGCAAGTCTTTAACAGGCACACAGGAGAGAGTCTCTGTGATGTTGACCAGGTGAAGGCAGAGAAGATCTGGGCTGGACGGCTTAAGTAAGCAGGACTGACATGCAGGATATCATCAACAAGTGAGTCACTGTGGAGAGATAGGACCTGGCAATTAACTGACAGCTGAGGGGCCAGCTCAGAGAAGGAAGGGCTGAGCCCAACCCTGACAGTACCCCCTCCTCAATGACCCCTCCCCCTTCGGAGGACCACCAGGCTTGAGGGGAAAACGTCTATGGAAATCACGGAGGAGGACAGGGGCATGTATGTCTGAGGATGAGACCCAAGAGCGTTCCTCCAGACCGTACCCTTTCCAAAGCAGGTACTGTATGCACCCACGGAACCTACGGGAGTCAACAATGGACTCTTCATACTCCTCATGGCTCTCAACCTATACAGGGTGAGGACATGGCACAGAGGTGGTAAAGCGCTTGCAGACCAAAGGTTTTAATAAGGAGACATGAAATACATTAGACATACGCATATTAGAAGGAATGTCTAAAGCGCAAGCCACTGGGTTAATCCTGCGGAGAATACAGAAAGGCCCAATAAACCGAGGTGCCAACTTCAGAGAGGGAACAGGGGGTCGGAGGTTGCGAGATGACAGCCAGACCCTGTTCCCAACCTGGTAGGAAGGCGCAGACAGGCGTCTGCGGTTAGCATGGAGTCTGTACCTATCATTGACATGTCGCAAAGCCTCTTGGACTTGTGCCCAAGTAGAATGAAGACCATGGAGATGCTCTTCTAATGCAGGAATGCTCTGCGGAACAAATGAGTCAGGCAACATGGAAGGTTGGAAACCATAGTTCGTCTTAAACGGGGACAATCGGGAAGCAGAATTCAAGGCACTATTGTGCGCAAACTCCGCCCACGGTAAGAGGTCTGACCAGTTGTTATGATGGTCAGAAATATAGCAACAAAGGAACTGCTCCAAGTACTGGTTGGCTTGTTCTGTGGCCCCATTAGACTGCGGGTGATATGCAGAGGAGAAAGCAAGCTGAATTCCCAACTGTGCACAAAAGGCTTGCCAGAACCGGGACACAAATTGACTACCCCTGTCTGAGACGATCACCTTGGGTAGCCCATGTAAGTGAAAGATCTCCCAAACAAAAATGGAAGCAGGTTCCTTAAGCCCCATACACACGGTCGGATTATCGCATGGATTCTGTCCGATCGGACAATGTTGTTGAAAAATCCGACCGTGTGTATGCACCATCGGACAGTGTACGTCGGATTGTCCGACGGACAAAGTCCTATCTCCTGCTGGATAGATTTTTTGACAACACGGTCCGATCACACCAAATCCGATCGTGTGTAGCGTTGTCCGACGGACAAAGTGCTACGCATGCTCAGAAGAAATTCTGTGACGGAAGCACTCGGTCAGGTAAAACTACCTTTCCTAATCGACACAGCACATTCGTCACGCTGCAATGTTAAAATGTCTTTAATGCAGCGCATTCTCTTTTTCTTTACAATGCAAGAAGAATGACATGTTTTAGCTGCTCCTATTCACCCTCACTTCTCACAAACTTAGTTCTTTATTACTTTTCACGATTTATACACTACATGTTTATTTGTACTCAGATCGTAAAATAATCTTTGTTATATTTTTAGGATGTTTTGTTTTGTTTTTTTTTTTTTGTTTTTTTTGGGAATACATATTTGAAGGATTTTTTTTAATTTTTTTTTTGGAGGGGGGTTGTGTCTCAACTTAGCAAAACCACATTATTAACATTAGTATTTGTTGCTTAAATTTACTAGGAGTTTGTTGGTTGTTGGTGCCCCTTGTTAATTATACTTTATTATTTGTGAAATGTACCTGCCTACTCAAAGAAAAACTGTCATTGTAGAAAAGTAAAACACAATAGGCAATGATTATTTCAAATCAAAAAAACCTTTATTTAGGTCTCAGCAACAAACCAAAGAGGAACGCAGCCATGGTGAAACTTGGGGAATTTGCAAAGCCTTGGCCCCCCACGGCAACCATCATTTTTCAAGCTTAGAAAATTGGGGGCCTGAGGAGTACCTATCTAAATAATAAGGGAGTGCAATCTGGTCCTGAAGTCCAAAACATCCGGAACTGCAGCAGATGCCATCTAGGTCCCCAGGCTCTAGTCCTACGAGAGGCTCCATCTTCTCTCAGACCAGACTGAATCCAGGTCGTCACTCTCTTGTCTTCCTTGTACTCTTCCTTCCACGATGTGGCTGTGGTGCTGGTGGGGTGGCAGAAGGAGGAGCAGGAGGAGGCGGAGCAAGGTGACTTTCGCAAACATGTGTGAGGGGAGTCATCTCCCCAGCCATCCCCTCATTTAGGATTTTGAGGATGACATCCTCACACATGCTGCGTTGCCCCGCCTCTATACCCGTCATTTTATTGGCAACCAAGGAGGCAAAGGCCTCCTCGTAGGTGGGTGTGGCATATAGGGAGGCTGAAGCATCTCTGATCAGCTGGAGCGCTGACTCTCCCACCTCCCCCATCCTTTTCGCCCTTCTGTAGGGAAGGCGGAGGGGAGAGACTTGGGAGACAGTCAGGCTCCTACGCCTACCCCCCTGTTGGCTGCCACTACCCACCTCTTGGCTGCCACTAACCCCTGCCTCCTCCTGACTGCCACATTCCACAGCCACCTCCTGGCTGAGGTCTTCCTGTGTATGAAAAACGGACATAGTTTCAGTTATTTGTTCATAAAACACACACAATTCTCATCTAGTGACTGTTGCAAAATGGTTACAAATAGAAAACCATACAATTCTCAGCCCAGCAGTTTAGATTCTTCCCAAAAATGTCTCCAACACTACTGTCAGTTGATGTCAATCACGTTAGGAACTAAGCAATTGGGGATCCTGAATTAACTGAACATCATTCATTATTCCCAAAAATGGTAACAAAACTACTATACCTGGCTCAAGCTGGGCTCCTGCACATCTTCCATACTGGAAGGCCCAGGTTGGTCCTCGGAAGCCTCATCAGGGGTGGCGTACGCGGAAGGACGCGTGCAAGGAAGAGTCGAGAGTGACTTCCTGACATTAGCCTGGTCTTTGAGAAAGTGGAGACTCTCATAGTACCAGAGCGTGGGGGCATAGACATCATCTGCTGCAGCTCCAGATGCTTGGGACTTCCGGACCTTATTGCGCTCCCGGAAATAGGTAGTCCTCAGGTTAGCAATTTTTACTCTTAACTTAGGAACAGTTGCCGTGGGGAAAGTTGGCTATACAAATGCCAAAAGTTTCTGCATGGCTGCGTACCTCTTTGGTCTGTTGCTATAGTGGCGGTGTTTTGCCTGCCATAATAGGGGCATTTCCCTGTATTTATCAATGAAGAGGGGGAGAAAACTCACATCGTTGAAGCCCTCCATAATCTCTGCAAGACACAACACCACACAAAACACTATAAATAATGTCAGTCCAAAGTCTCCTAATCTTCTCCATAAAGAAGCCTCAAGGTCTAATCAGTCTAGGCTAGTTATGTACCAACGTCAAATTGTACCTTCGTTATAGCGATCGTCTCGTGCGTGAGCTTTCTCTCCCCTCGTCTCCCAGATCGTGGCTACGACACAGGCGTGTGACGTTTTATATACAGTGCGCATGCGTCAAACTCCGCCCGCCCCTGATGATCTTTCTCGTCTATTCCCCACCCCTTCACTTTACGGCGCAGTGGGGAGAGCACATGGCGGGGACACCGCAGGTGCGCCCCAAATATCCCACCAACGAGGAGGAGGACGAGGAAAGTCCGGAGGCAGAAACGTCCCGATCCCGGAGCCTGAAATTCAAGGCCTCCAATATGTCATTTGGAGAAATGTTGGAGATGGTGGACATATTGAAGAGGAGCGACTATGAAGGGAAGTATGGGCCTTACCTCAACCCCAATGTCCGCAAGGCCAAGATCATGTCTAAAGTTGTGAGGAGGCTGTACAATCATTTTGGGGTACAACGATCCAAGGAGCAACTGAGGAAACGCTGGTCAGACCTGAAACTGAGGGAGGCCGATCAGTACAGAAAGATCAAGCGAGTTCTTCAAAAAAGTAAGTAGTTGGGTTTTGTGTTTGATTTCTTGCTTGCATACTGCTCCATGTGTTTGGATTTTTACAAAGTTGTACATTCCAAAATGGCCACTTTCAGGTTCGTCTGTGCATTCGATCGTACTCAACCTCGATCGTTTGGCCACTTATAATACGATGTTTGTTGTTTTTTGTTCTCTCTAGAAATGTCATCAAGACTGTCCAGCCAATTTATTCAATGTAAAGGAGACTTCACCCAGTAGCTGTTTACCCATCTGGACTCTAGAGCACTAGTGCTGGGACACCTAAACCCCCTTTTTATTAGGCTTTTCCACACATGTGCTCCAGTGGATACTAGAGGGGGGTCTCCATCACCCAAACGTCGACCAAAAAGATTTAAGTTTAGGACCTTTACAAAGTGACTACATTCATGTTGGTGTCATTTGTAACTGGACACCCAAAAATATTGTCCCTCACTTTCAAGCAATGTTTGTCATTTCCTATTTCTGCCCTCAATAGATTGTGTTGCTAAATCTTCCTTTTGTACATTCTCATAGGGGAACGAAAACTTGGGACGTCTGAGGAAACCCCAAAACCAACACCTCCCAAAAAAGGGGAAAGAGCAGAAGCAGAGGAGGAGGAGGAGGAGGAAGGAGAGATCATAGAAATTGGAGAACTTGTCACCACAACAGGTGAGTGTGGGAGAACACAGCTACTGGTAAGCTAATCAATGTATGCCTGCCTCATTTCCAAGACCCTATTTTTTTGTTTTTGGTTTTTAGGTGACGTGGATGTTGTGGAAGAAAAATCGCACTTTACCACAGAGAGTGCCCACGTACTCATCGGGGAGATAATGGTCTGCAATAGAGATCTAGATTACATAAAGCAAAACATCAATGATGTTCAACAAAAATTGAAGAACATCATTGATGTTTTAGGAAAAATCTGAAAACGCAATTAACGTAATTAAAAGTAATTAACACACATTTGTGGCTGCTTCTGAACACATTTGCAAGTTAAGAACTGTGTGAAATTTGGAACATGCACACATTGTGTCCACATGTGCTAGCTCCCATCATGGTGCATGAATGACAACGTTTTTTTTGGGGGTGCAACCACTTTACGAACTACTAAAGTGGTTGTGGTGAAGGGGTTGCACCCCCAAAAAACGTCCATTCATCCCCAAGATGGAAAATGTCACTTTTGAAGATTCCAGGCATGTGTTTTAACATATAATGACCATTTTCACACCCAAATTGTGTGCATGTACTAAATTTCCACTTTCCAGGGGTGACCCCCCCATGTGATGAAGGCAAGATCAAACACACTTTGAACATATAGTCATGTCTGATCTTGTCTTCACTTTAGAAAGTTGAACTTTCCTAGTTCCTAGGTTCTGTTTCGCTCCATGCCTGGTTTTACAAAATGCGGAATGTTTGTAAACAATGTTGTAAATAACCAAGATGTTGTCAGTTTGGGCAAGAAGTTTGTAAACGCACTTGTGAATGTTTTGCAAGTAAACTTTTTGACTTTTCTAAATGTGTGGCTTCCTTATTTAAAAAAAAATGCATTATGTAGGTCAAATGTAAAGGATTTGGGGGGCAATGGGTGTTATTTACTAAAGGCAAGTCCAGTTTGCACTGCAAGTTTCTTTTCAAGGGCACTTTTTCACTGCACTTGTAGAGCATAGTGGATTTGACTTATGTAAATGACACCCACAGTGCTTTGTACGAAAACACGGAGCACAGCATTTTTGTGAATACACACATGTCTGACCTGGTGATGAAAAGGAGTATTTTGGGTGTCAGTTATGCACTACAAACCTTCTCTAGACCAAAGATTAGGTATCAAACACACAACATGAGAATAATCTTTTTGGGAAGAAGAGACTGTTACCTCCTTTTGCCCAGAAAGTGCATTCCCACTGTCGAAGGCAAACGGAAAAAATTTCAAGGTCAAATAAGCTAAAAAGAATACGGAAATGACAAGAAATCATAGGTTGGTTGAAAAATAATATTTATTTTAAAATGCCTCTCACACATCGTCAGGCAGAGCAATGGCCCCCCTACCCACAAAGTACTCCATATATTGCTCGCGGACCGTGCGGGCATTTAGAGGGGGCAAGCCTGGACGTGCCACTTGAAGGGCTGTGAGGTCAGCATTTGGAGGGCCCTCCACATCTGGGCCAACGGGCACCACATAGTTCCTGTTATGTCTTTTGAGGAAGTTGTGCAATATGCAACAGGCAAGAACTATGTGGTTCAGTTTGTATTCCGCCAAGTTAATTGCCGTCAAGAACAGGCGGAAGCGGCTGGCCAGGATGCCAAAAGTGTTCTCAACAACTCTTCGGGCTCTGGACAGCCTGTAGTTGAAGACCCTCTGGTCTGGGGTGAGGGTCCTCATCGGGAACGGCCTCATCCGATGGGGAGTCAACGCAAACGCTTCATCTGCGACAAAGATGAAGGGGAGTCCTTCTGCATTCTCCTCTGGAGGTGGCAAGCACAGACTGCCACTTTGGAGACGCCAGTAGAACTCCGTGTGCGCAATGGCACCACCATCCGAGATCCGGCCGTTCATCCCCACGTCCACATACATAAACTCATATGTCGCCGACACCACCGCCAACATCACTACACTATTAAACCCTTTATAATTATAATAGTAGGACCCCGAGTTGGGCGGTGGGACGATGCGGACGTGTTTCCCATCAATTGCCCCTCCGCAGTTAGGAAAGTCCCAACGGCTGGCAAAGTGGGAGGCCACAGTCTGCCATTCCTGTGGCGTGGAAGGGAACTGTGGAGTGAAACCAGAAAAAAAAAATTAGTCACTTTGCACATAAACATTGCAAGCAGATTAGACAATCAACATCTTGGAACAAGAGCATTGTTTAAAATTTGAGGCTGGAAAGTATTTGCACAGAAAAGTAGAGGCTCCCCTTCACAGATTAATCACCCCCCATCAATCCCCACACTTCTGATGGGCCATTGGCAATAACTAGGGTTTGGGGGGGGAGGTTGGACAGGTAACCCTCTGCACTTCATTGATTGACAAATGGCTCAATAATGTGTGCTAGTTTGGCCAGACCCTCACTTAACACTATTGGCAGCCCCCAGGAAAGCTAAAATAACATTTCAAAACCCCCCCCCCCCCCCACAAAAAAAAGGAAAGCACATTGTGACATTCTGAAATTACCAAGCAAGCTAATAGGAGGGAAAGAACACAAAAAAATAGGAAATGGAAAGTATGGAGGCAGCCCCTTGCACTACATGCTTTGCAGAATTCATCCGTAAAGATGCCCACTATAAAGAGGTAGGTATATAGTGTGTATTGACCTTGGGAAAGCCAGCAGATAGAGTATTGGTACCATCTGACAGAGCAGTTGGGGGAGGGGGTTCCTAATGAGTTTGCCCCCCCCCCCCCAAAAAAAAGGGGCTCTACATGAAGTAAACCACACAGCAAACATTAGTGCGTATTTTAGGGGGTGTTTGGGGGCAAACAATACTATGCAGAAGACAAAAGACATTGCTTAAGTGACTAGGCCATAGGTGTCTATTGGGGCATAAGAGCATGCTGGGGAGGTAAGTGAAGGGAAAAATGCATGAAGGAGAAAAGGGGCACAGCATATTAGAGCATATTGCAATCATGGTAATTAGGGAAGGAGGTCAAAAATACAAGACATTAGCAAACAGAGCATACATAGAAGGGAATAGTAAAGGAGAAATGTTACCTTAATATAGTCCTCCTGCAGGACCTCGATGATGGCAGAACAGGTCTCTGGAATAATGATTCCCAGGGCCTGGGGAGAGATACCTGAAGAGAACTTCAAATCCTGAAGACTTCTCCCTGTCGCCAAGTACCTCAACGTGGCAACAAGCCTCTGCTCCGGAGTAATGGCTTGTCTCATGCAGGTATCCTGCCGGCTGATAAAGGGGGTCAGCAAAGCCAAAAGATCGGGGTCCGTCATCCGGAGAAAGTTCCTGAAATCATCAGGATTATTCTCCCGGATCTCACGAAGCAAAGGCATGTGCGAGAATTGGTCACGCTGAAGCAACCAATTCTTGGTCCACATCCTCCTCGTCACTCTGTTCATGGACGGGTCTTGGGTCAAAGCTAAAAGCCCGACACCAATTCCGCGTACAGCACGAACTCGGCGACGAGTACGCACGGGAAACATCGCTCACAAGGTCACAAAAGGTCGGCTGGTCAGAACGGACAAACAGAAAGCACCGATAAACAGCAAGGCCTGAAAGAACGAAATGAATACCAGAAACGAGCAGACAATAAGCAGTGAAAATCAAAGCGTCCTATATCAAGATATAGGCCGCAATGACCAACAAATGCGAACTGACTACACGCACTAATAAACAGATATGCACGACAAGCACAAACTGAAGAGCAGTAACGATCTGAGTCAGAAAACTGAGAAGCGCGAATCTTAAGTCACCAAACTTCGACTAACTCGCGATAAACACGGGATCAGCAGAAGGAGCCCAACGGGTGCCTGACGTGGTGCTGAACTTCCCTTTTCTAGTCTCGTGGAAGACGACTTACGTCACGATGTTCTTGCAGACCGGATATTCCGACAACGTTGTCCGACCGTGTGTACGCAACAACAACATCGAACAAAGTACGACGGACAGGATCCGACCGACCTGGTCCGCGGATAATCCGCGCGTGTGTATGGGGCTTTAGATCTTCTTAAGTGGAATACAATGAGACATTTTGGAGAACCGGTCAACCAAGTAAGTCTGGAGCATGGCAGTACGGAGACTCTCAGAGACAAAGCAGCGGTCACAAGGTTTCTCAGGAGGAGCATGGACCTGAGCGGCAAGAATTTTGTCACCCAAAGGAGAAACGAGACTGGTGCGAACCGTAGCCATAATACGATCAGGAGGATTCACAGGAACCGGAAACGACTCCATCCTGGAAGTGAAGGATAATTATCGTGACAAAGCATCAGCCCTTACATTCTTAGTACTGGGTAAGAATGAGACAATGTAATTGAAACTGGACAAGAAAAGAGCCCAGTGCGCCCTTCTGGGAGGGAGGTGTTTAGCTTCAGAAAAGATGTGAGATTCTTATGATCAGTAAGGCCCCTTTCACACTGGGGCGGGAGCGGCATCAGTGGTAAAGCAGCGCTATATTTAGTGCTGCTTTACCGTTGTTTTAGCTGCGGTTTTCGGCCACTAGCGGTGTGGTTTTAACCCCCGTTAACGGCCAAAAAAGGGTTAAAACCGCCGGCAAACCGCCGATGCAGCAGCACTTTTCCGGCGCTTTGCCAGCGGTATAGCCACGCTGTCCCATTGATTTCAATGGGTAGGAGTGGTTTAGGAGCGGTGAATACACCGCTCCTTCACCGCTCCAAAGATGCTGCTAGCAGGACTTTTTTGACCACCCTGCTAGCGCGCCGCTCCAGTGTGAAAGGGGCCGGATTTTTTCAGGCGCTATACAGGTGCTATTTTTAGCACTGTAGCGCCTAAAAAACTCCCCAGTGTGAAAGGGGCCTAAGAATGGGAACCACCACAGTGGTACCTTCGAGGAGATGTCTCCCTTCTTTCAGGGCTACTCCAGTCTCAGAAGCATCAACCTCAAGGATAATGGGTAACGTAGGATCAGGATGTGCCAACACAGGAGCAGAAACAAAGGTAGCCTTGAGACTCTCAAAGGCCTTAAAGGGGTTGTAAAGCTTCGTGTTTTTTCACCTTAATGCATCCTATGCATTAAGGTGAAAAAACACCTTGCACTCTCCCTGCCCCCCCGAGCCCCCGTTTTACTTACCTGAGCCCCGAATCTCCATGGGCGTCATCCCGCATTACTTTCCCCCAGGTCCTGTGGGCTCTTCATTGGATGATTGACAGCAGCACAGCCATTGGCTCCCGCTGCTCTCAATCAGATCAATGACGCAGCGCACCGGGGGGCGGGGCCGAGTGATGGCCGCCGAGTGTATCACACGGAAGCGCGCCCGCAAGCTAACCTCCTTGGGAGAGCGCTTCCGAGAGGGGAGTTAGCTCTTGCGGGAAGGAGCCGAGACAGCCACCGAGGGACCCCAGAAGACGAGGATCGGGGCCCCTCTGTGCAAAAGGAACTGCAAAGTGGAGGTAAGTATGACTTTTTTTTTTATTTTTATTTTTTAAAACCGAACCTATACAACCCCTTTAATGGACTCCAACTCTGTGCGTTACCGTCCTTTCTGGTTATATCAGTCAGGGGCTTGACCAGAGATGAAAAGTTACAAAAAAACTTCTGATAATAATTGCCAAAGCCAAGAAAGCATTGCAGAGGACGTAACCCCATGGGCCGGGGCCACTGTAGGACTGTTGAAAGTTTCTCTGGGTCCATCGAAAAATCAGCAGTGGAAATGACATAACCCAGGAATTGAACCTGTTCACGATGGAACTCGCACTTATCCAATTTACAATAGAGATTGTTCTCTCTTAGTTTCTGAAGCACACACCATCTGTGTGGTGGCTCTCTAGGGACTTGGAAAATATGAGGATATCGTCGATATAAACCACCACACATAACTGCAACAAATCTCGGAGGACATCGCTAATAAATTCCTGGAAAACTGCCGTAGCGTTACAAAGGCCAAATGGCATTACAAGGTACTCATAATGGCCTATTCTGGTATTAAACGCAGTCTTCTATTTATCACCCTCCTTAATCCTCATGAGATTGTAGGTACGGATGAGCCGAACACCCACCCGGTTTGGTTCACACTAAACATGCGAATAGGCAAGAAACTCGGACAAACACACAAACACTGTTAAAGTCTATGGGACACGAACAGTGCTCATTTTAAAAGCTTATATGCAAGTTATTGCCATAAAAAGTGTTTAGGGACTCGGGTCCTGCCCCAGGGGACATGTATCAATGCAACAAAAAGTTTTAAAAACTAACGTTTTTTCGGGAGCATTGATTTTTTTTAATGCTTAAAGTGAAACAATAAAAATGTAATATTCCTTTAAATATCATGCCTGGGGGGTGTCTATAGTATGCCTGTAAAGTGGCGCATTTTTCCCGTGTTTAGAACAGTACCACAGCAAATGACATTTAAAACTGATCTCTGTAATGAATTGTCAGGTCTCAGCAATATAGATACAAATCATTGAAAAAATAGAGCATGGGTCCCCCCCCCAGTCCATTACCAGGCCTTTTGGGTCTGGTATGAATATTAAGGGGAACCCTGAACCAAAAATCTTTAAAAAAAATGCGTGGGGGGTCCCCCCAAAATCCATACCAGGCCCTTCAGGTCTGGTATGGAAATTAAGGGGAACCCTGCACCAAATTAAAAGAAAAATTGCATAGGGGTCCCCCCCCCCAAAATCCATAGCAGACCTTTCAGGTCAGGTATAGATTTTAAGGGTAACCCTGCGCCAAAATTAAAAAAAAAATGGTGTAGGGGTCCCCCCAAAATCCATACTATACCCTTATCTGAGCACGTAACCTGGAAGGCCGCAGGAAAAGAGGGGGGAGAGAGAGTGCCCCCCCTCCTGAACCGTACCAGGCCACAAGCCCTCAACATGGGGAGGGTGCTTTGGGGTCTGACCCCAAAGCACCTTTTTCCTCATGTTGATGGGGACAAGGGCCTCATCCCCACAACCCTTGCCCAGTGTTTGTGAGGGTATGCGGGCAGGGGGCTTATCAGAATCTGGAGGCCCCCTTTAACAAGGGAACCCCCAGATCCAGGCCCCCCTCCATGTGAATTGGTAACAGGTTACATTGTACCCCTACCTTTTCACAAAAAAAGTGTCAAAAATGGTAAAAAAATGTAACTTGTTGGCCTAAAAGCAAAACACTATGTGTGGCAGAAAACTAACACAGCACATCACCCTGAACAGACCATCCCCATTGTGAAACATGGTAATGGCAGCATCATGTTGGGGGGATGATTTTCTTCAGCAGGGACAGGGAAGATGGATGGAGCCAAATACAGGGCAATCTTAGAAGAAAACCTGTTAGAGTCTGCAAAAGACTTGAGAATGGGACAGAGGTTCACCTTCCAGCAGGACAATCACTTTAAACATACAGCCAGAGCTACAATGGAATGGCTTAGATAAAAGCATACTCAAAGTCAATACCTAAATCCAATTGAGAATCTGCGGCAAGACCTGCTGTTCACAGATGCTCCTCATTCAATCTGACAGAGCTTGAGCTATTTTGTAAAGAAAAATGGGCAAAAATTTCACTCTCTAGATGTGAAAAGCTGAAAGACATCCCCAAAAAGACTTGTAGCTGTAATTGCAGCGAAAGGTGGTTCTACAAAGTATTGACTCAGGGGGGCTGAATATAAATGCATGCCACGCTTTCACAAATATATTTGTAAAAAAAATTGAGACCATTTATCATTTTCCTTCCACTTCACAATTACATGCCACTTTGTCTTGGTCTATCACATAAAATCCCAATAAAATAAATTTTTGGTTGTAACATGACAAAATGTGGAAAATTTCAAGGGGTATGAATACCTTTTCAAGGCACTGTAAATACAAGGTCAGAATGATAATAGTGAGACATGACTTTCACAGATTCTGACAACTGTGAGAGACTGTGTGGAAGAAGAGGTCCAAGCAGATGATTAAATCGGATCTCTGGCAGTCAAATGACTTTGTTGTAGACATAACAGATGATTATGTGACACAAAACATGACCCAGTTAAAAAAGAAAAAGTTCCTGACACTGGGGAACAAAGTCCTGAAACGTAGCTGCTGTTTTGTTAGGAGACTTCCCTGTTGCAGGTCATGCTTGGGGAGGATGTTGTGGAGGCTACCTCTAGTCCTGCCCTCCCTGACCTGGAGGTGTCCAAGGGGCAGTAGGCATTATGCATACAGTGTGTGAGAACCAACTATGGCTAGGGCAAAAGAAGAGCTTGTTTTCCTAAATGGGATTATCCAGGAACCAGTGCCAGTGAGTGGTGGCCTGATTTTGCAGTCAGTAATGGCCTGATTTATCAAGTCATAAATCTCCATGAAGAAATCATTGAACATCTGTTTTGAAAGGACACCTGAGAAAATGGGTTGTTGCACTTCCACAGCTCGTGGCCTTGTAACTGAAGTTGCATTTAAACATGTAGCCATAGCTGTACCCTGAAGCCATTACACTAAGGAATGCCTTTTTCAAAATAATCACCTGGATGGGTTTCCCCTGAAAAAGTCTAACTGCCCAGGGGAATTAATTCATGTAAATGGTTATGGCAGACGTGTACAGACTCTTTGATATTGAAACTTCTTATGTACCGCCCGCCGTCGTTATAGGTCGGTATTTTGAAGAGGGATATCATTGTTATGGCAGCAGCTAGGTACCATAACCCCGGTATCCTCTTCTTCAGCGGGCGGTCCGCTTTAAGATAAAAGTGGTCTCTGTGGCAGCTTCGCCGCAAGATCACAAATATATTGGTGATATATAGGGAAGAGGAGTGAGGGGAAGATGACCCCCACCCATCTCCATACCATTGCAGGGTGGAAGCAAGGTCAAAACGTCACTTACGCCCATAGCTCTCAAAGAGACTTTTTTTTAACATTGTTTATTTTATTTTTCTTATTGCATTTTAGTGTAAATATGAGATGTGAGGTCTTTTTGACCCCAGATCTCATATTCAAGAGGTCCTGTCATGCTTTTTTTCTATTACAATGGATGTTTTTCATCAAAAGAACAGTGTAAAAATAAAAAATAAAAGGTAAAAAAAAAAAATTTTAAACGCCCCCTGTCACACGAGCTCGCGTGCAGAAGCGAATGCATACGTGAGCAGCGCCCGCATATGAAAACGGTGTTCAAACCACACATGTGAGGTATTACCACGATTGTTAGGGTGAGAGCAACAATTCTAGCCTTAGACCTCCTCTGTAGCTCAAAACATGCAATCTGTAGAATTTTTAAAATATCGCCTATGGGGTTTTTAAGGTTAAAAGTTTGTCGCCATTTCACAAGCGCAATTTTGAAGCATGACATGTTGGGTATCAATTTACTTGGCGTAACATATCTTTCACAATATAAAAAAATTGGGCTAACTTAATGTTGTCTTATTTTTTAATTCAAAAAAGTGTATTTTTTCCAAAAAAAGGGCGCTTGTAAGACCGCTGCGCAAATACAGTGTGACAGAAAGTAGTGCAACAACCACCATTTTATTCTCTAGGGTGTCATAAAAAAAATATATATGTAGCGGGGACACTTTTCAAAGTGTACGCTATATGTGGAAATTTAGTTTTTCCCTCAGAACAGTAATGGGGTTTGAGGGTTAATTGTACAGGTTGTATCAGTTTGGCTGGGCTATATTAGGGTTCTGCCTGGTCATGAGAACAGTGAGGTACACATGACAGGCCTAGAACCAGTCCTGGTTGGACGTCTTGGGTATCAGTCTTCCCCGGAGCCAATCAGCGGGTGTGCCTGGCCCCGCTGTGTAGTCTGGGGAAGGGTACTTAACCACTTCAGCCCCGGACCAATTGGCCCAGGCCCCTTTTTGCGATTCGGCACTGCGTCGGTTTAACTGACAATTGCGCGGTCGTGCGACGTGGCTCCCAAACAAAATTGGTGTCCTTTTTTTCCCACAAATAGAGCTCTTTTGGTGGCATTTGATCGCCCCTGCATTTTTTATTTTTTGCGCTATAAACAAAAATAGAGCGACAATTTTGAAAAAAAATGCAATATTTTTTACTTTTTGCTTAATAACTATCCCCAAAAATATATAAAAACATTTTTTTTCCTCAGTTTAGGCCGATGTATTCTTCTACATATTTTTGGTAAAAAAAATCGCAATTAGCGATTTTTTAGTTTGCGCAAAAGTTATAGCGTTTACAAAATAGGACATAGTTTTATTTTACTAGTAATGGCGGCAAAGCTTTTTATTGTGACTGCGACATTAACACATCGGACATTTTTGACAGATTTTTGGGACATTTGTCATTTATACAGAAATCAGTGCTATTTAAATAGCACTGATTCCTATGTAAATGACAGTGGCAGTGAAGGAGTTAACCACTTGGGGGCGGGGAGGAGTCAGTGTGACGTGTTGTGTTTTTTTTACAGTAGGGGGGCGTGGCTGTACGTCTGACGTCATTGATCGGCTTTCCCGATGACAGGGAACAGCCGATCAATGACAGGCAGAGTAGGAAGCCGGGGAGAGGTTTGTTTACACAAACATCTCCCCGTTCTTCAGCTCCGTAACCCGATCGCGGGATACCAGCGGCGATCGGGTCCGCTGGTCCCGAGGCCGTGGTCACGGAGCTCCCGACCCACAGGCAGGCACATGCACGATCACATACAGGTACGTGATTTTGCCTGCCCGTGCCATTTTGCCGACGTATATCGGCGTTAGGCGGTCGGGAAGCGGTTAAAGTGGAGGGCCACCCTGAAAAAAAACTTCATAAAAATGTTAATAAAAATGTAAAAGGAAAAAAAAAAAAAATTTTTTTTTACTTACCAGAAATGGCTGTTGCTAGGCAGATCGTCCTAATCTGCCTCTTCCTGTAGTTGTTCGGTATTCTGCTCCTAGCGTCGTCTTCTAGTGAATGGGGCACGGTGTGTTATGGGAACTGTGTGTGTCCCACAACACAGCGCGTTCCCCATTCACAAAGCGCTGCGCGACTCCCGCATGCGCAATAGGAAACGGGCAGTGAAGCCAGCAAGGCTGCGCTGCCTGTTTCCCTTAGTTGGAATGGCGGCGCCGGGAACCGAGACCCGAGGGACGGTCGGTCTCGGGCGGCCGACATCGCAGGCACCCAGGACAGGTAAGTCTGCTTATTAAAAGTTAGCATCTACAGTGTTTGTAGCTGCTGACTTTTAATTTTTTTTCTGGCTGGCCCTCCCCTTTAAGGTGCTGAAGTCATGTGTTCGGGGTTCGGCCGCAGTCCTTTTTCCTGGTTCTGGACCAGGGTAGCCCCGCGAGGGGTCCCGGGCCTGGGAGCGTTTGCGTCCCACAACATGGTCAGTTTGACTAGCCTCACAGACCCGCATGGTCTGGGGCAAGGATCCGTCTGTTCCTGAGTCTCGGAGCTGGTTAGCCCGAGGCCCAGAAACTGAAGGAGGATTCAAGGCATCCTGGTGTGCTCCCATCACTGGAGGGGCACCACAGCTTGCATAGATGACCGGGGAGGACTCTTCGGAGGAGGACCAACAAGCTGGCATCTCAAGAGGAGCCTGGTTGCTGAGTTGTTCGGGCACCAAAGAATTCGCACTTCCACAGTACTGCCAAGGAGACAGAGAAAGTTCCAGGTACTGTGAGAAGGGTTCCTATTCACCTTCGGTTGCCAGTTCATTCTGTGTCAGAGACTTTTAACAAGTTTCCGGATCACATTGTCAGCTGCCATACCTCTGACTAGAGGTTTGTCTGACATTGAAGTACCCAGCTGCGAGTGGCTACTCTCTGGGTTTGATAAAAGACATTTGCGGATGTCAGCAGTTCGGTGTGCCTGAGTTTCTTCACCCTTGCCCTCTATTCCTGTCTAAGATTGTGTTTTGTTGGATGTTATTACTGCAAGAATAAAAACCTTCAAAAGGACTTTTATTGTGTCAGCATCCAAAGTTGTTGGGTACTAACCCTGGGAACCCCTGGACATTCATCAACAAGCCAAGCGGAGGTAACCGGTAAGCCCAAAAGGCTTTCTTATGCATCATCTTTAGAAAAGCCTTTTTTCTGGGTTTGACAGCCATGCAGACCAATTTGATGCAGTGTGCGGCATATGGTCTGAGCATAGACAGGCTGAACCTCCACCCCTTCAACCCCTGCAGCAATGCTGGCAGCACTCATACATCTATTTCCCAAAGACAACCTCTGGACTGAGCATGTGCACTTCTTTGGTCGACCATGGAAAAGCCTGTTCTGAGTGGAACCTATCCTGTTAAAAAGCTGTATGGTCTTGGCCACCATGCTGCAGCTCAGTTTCAGGGTCTTTGCAATCTTCTTATAGCCTATGCCATCTTTATGTAGAGCAACAATTCATTTTTCAGATCCTCAGAGAGTTCTTTGCCATGAGGTGCCATGTTGAACTTCCAGTGTCCAGTATGAGAGAGTGAGAGCAATAGCACCAAATTTAACACACCTACAGACCTTGTAACACTAACGAGTCACATGACACCGATGAGGGAAACTAGCTAATTGGGCCCAATTTGGACATTTTCACTTAGAGGTGTACTAACTTTTGTTGCAGCGGTTTAGACATTAATGGCTGTGTGTTGAGTTCTTTTGAGGGGACAGCAAATTGACACTGTTATACAAGCTGTAAACTCACTACTTTAGACTGTAGCAAAGTGTAATTTCTTCTTTTTATAATAAAATATTTGCAAAAATGTGAGGGATGTACTCACTTTTGTGAGATACTGTACATATCAGATAGCTCCTTTGCTACCTGAGCCCTGTGGTCCTATGCTGGTTTCTGTTCTGTTGATGTCTTCTTGAAGTAAGCATACTCATATTACCCAGACTATATTGATCTGAAAAAGAGCATTGTATTTTTTAATTTTTTTTGTGGTTGTGGACTTCTGTTTGCTGCTGAAAAGGCTTCCGAGTTAAATGAAGGACTACGTTGTTATAAAAAAAAGCCAGTGTTCTTTGATACTGCTATCCCGCACAAACATCACAATAGATTCCTCAAGTAACTGTCATTTGAGGATTGGGGGAAGAAGTGCAAGTGACTATCAGTCCAGGCAGTGTACAAAATGTGATAAAAGGAATCCTCGCTTGGGAAAAACACCTTTATACATGTGGCTACTAGACATGTGCACACTGAAATATTTCGTTTCGGAATTTCGTTTTCGTCGAAAAATAAATTTATTTAGTTACTCCCGAAATTCGTTTTGATTTATTTCGTTTTTCGTTAAAAATTGCATTCGTCCGAAAATTCAAATGAATTAAGGTTGAATCTATCATTGAAGGCTTATGGTGTCTGTCGAATGTTCAAAGAAGATTCGACAGGGCAGCTAAACTGTATGACTCTGTATAGTTTAGCTGCAATTCCACCCAATTCCAGCAGGTATCTTTCCTCTCTACGTCGAAATTTTCCTTTCTACGTCGAATCTTTCCTTTCTACGTCGAATCTTTTCTCTCTATGTAGAATAATCTAGGACTAATACAGTTAAGTTTAGGCACATTCGACCACATGTTCAATGGACACAGATTGTTATTGTCAGCGTCGAATCTCCTATCTATATCGAACTGTTGTTACAACGAAAATAAAGCATTTGTTTATGTCGGATCTTTCGTTTTTCGGATTCTGCACTTTCGTTATCGTTTGTTAAAACGATAACGAAAATACCTGAAATTCGGACGAAAATGCATTCGGACGAAAACGAATGCACATGTCTAGTGGCTACCACCACTATATCCTGACACCAGGTAAAAAGTTTGTACTATAAAGAGTGTAAATTTTTTATTTGATTTGTTGTGTAATACAAACAAATACAAATCAATACAAATATAGAACAAATCGCTGTATGAATATACACTAAATGCGCTTATAAACATAAAAACTCAAAATTGTGCATAAAAAGTCCATGCAAAGCAAAACAAAAGTCATGAATGTCCACGTAACCATATATCCACATGACCTGTATGTGTATACATTATATGTGCTTATGAACATAAAAATTCAAAATTGTGCATAAAAAAGTTCATGCAAAGCAAAGCAAAAGTAATAAATGTCCACTTGACCAAATACCCATGTGACCAAATCTTCTGTGTGCTTCTTTAGGATGCTTGGTGATCTACAACAACTACTTGTGAATACTTCCCCCCACATACACTGAGACAAAACGCTTGCCAGAGAAACATGACCATCTAAGAAAGATAGTTCAAAACACACTTGTTGTAATTAACATTTTCCTCCAGGAACCAAGAATCACCCCAATATTTCCTTCACTTGGAGCTTTTCAGATTAGATAGCCAGATAAAACTCACTCCAAAAACACATCAGCTTAAATGGTCCAATATCACATGTAAGGACACAAAGCATAAGAAATACCCCAACAGCATAAAACCATATTTAAAATCTCATCCCTTATTATAAAATTGTACTTAGACTGAGCAAGAGCATCAAACAGCTCTGTATTGGTATAAAAACCCAAGTTTCCCACATCAAAGATATCCACCAGAAGGTGTGCAAAATTGTAAAATGCATCAGTTTGTATTGAAAATGGGGCACATTATGCTTTTTGTATATTTGGTATATATACTGTGTTTATACAGTGTATACTGTGTATGTATATATATATATATATATATATATATATATATATATATATATATATATATATATATATATATATATCTATCTTACTAGGTTATTTTACATAGCTGCTATTTGTAGCATGTTTACATATTGGGTTTGCCTTTCTTATCCAGACTCCAAAAAGAAATCCTGCAACATTTTCATTCCAGTATCTACAAAGGCTCCATTGGAAATGACACTTTCTGATCTTAGAAAACAAAAGAGCATAAAATGACATCTGTTCGTCACCATGACGAATGTGAAATGGTTGCAGCAAGTCAATAAAAGTCCCATTAAGCAAAGGAACCTCAGAACTTAATGTGTCTCACTTAGATGATTTTAAAGATGTATGATGAAGGCTGAATTGCCTTTTGTCTCCCTAAAGAACAAATATATTGAAGAGAATGATTTGCGGTATCCATTTTAAGAAGGTTTTTTTTTTTTTTTTCCAATTTAAAGATAATGTGTGAAGTCAACCCATGTGACCCAAATGCCCCCTGCATACAAGCATATTACTGTCTTTCTAAGGCTGAATACAAACTTTTGTACAGTTGCAAGGACATGTTGCCAGATGTGAGAATGTCTTCCTCCTGTTCCAGAAAAATTAAATTCAGAAACAGATGTTATAAGCAGCAACTTGAAAATAATGGTGATGGAGTTTTCCTCTCAGCTGTCATTGCCTTGAGCTTTTTTACACAACCAATTTTTACCTTTTTGTTCTGTAAACAAAAGTCTCTGTTGTAGCTCATTCAATAATAAATCTCATGAATTCACAGCATATAAATATATATATATATATATATATATATATATATATATATATATATACAGTATATATATTGTGATATGGGTTGTTTTCAAGTGAGTCCACGTCAGACAGGAATTATAGTAAAGGGCTCAGCGGCCCACTTTTATTGAATACAAAGTCCAACATAAAGTTTTGTTCAAATTGGTTTCCCACACAGGGATTCTTCTCCAGAAATCATACACAATGAAAAATACAAGCCCACCTGGCTACACTTCAACAGCACTGCTGCTGTTAGCACTGGTCTCCCAGATCACAGGTTCTTCACATATGCCGTGTACACATGATCGGACTATCCCACGGGATTGTCCGGCGGACTCTAGTCCGCCGGACAATCCGCCCGTGTGTGGGCTCTGGCGGACTTTTTCTTCCCAAAAGTCCGGAGGACTTAATAAGAAGTTTTTACTCAAAATTGTCTGCTGGACTAGGCAGTCTGGCAGACAATCCGGCCGTCTGTGTGCTAGTCCGCGGGACTTTTGAAATGAATGGACTTTCCCCACACACGGAGTAAAGTCTAAAGTCTGTTCATTTAGAACGTGACTCCAGGTAGACGGGACTAGCGAAGGAAGTCAATGTCGCCGCCTCGATCGGCGAGATTGACACCTCGCTAGCCCCGTCACCTGGTATGGATTTAAAGGGGAATCCCTACGCCAAAAAAAATGGCGTGGGGGTCCCCCCATATCCATATCAGACCCTTATCTGAGCACGCAACCCGGCCGGTTAGGAAAGGGGGTGGGGACGAGCAAGCGTATCCCCCCCCTCCTGAGCCGTACCAGGCAGCGTGCCCTCAACATGGGGGGTGCCCTGGGGAAAGGGGGGCTGAGGACAAGGGCCTCTTCCCAACAATCATGGCCGTTGGTTGTCGGGGTCTGCTAGCGGGGGGCTTATCGGTATCCGGGAGCCCCCTTTAATAAGGGGGCCCCCAGATACCGGCCCCCTACCCTATGTGAATGAGTATGGGGTACGATGTACCCCTACCCATTTACCTAAGGGAAAAAAGTGTAAATAAAAAACACAACACACGTTTTTTTAAATACTTTATTACACAGCTCCGGGGGTCTCCATCTGTCTTGGGGGGTCTTCTCGCCGGACTCCTCCGCTATCTTCTGATAGCTCTTTTACTAGCGGAGGAGCCCAGCTTTCTTCTTCGTCGCCGCCGCCGTCTGGGGGTCTTGTTCCGTCCCCGTCACTGTCGCCGCCGCCTTCTTCTGCTTCTGCTTCTTGTTCTTCTTTCTTCATCCGATGTTGACACGATGCTGTCTTTGGCCGTAATGGCAGAGACACGTTGTGCTGTGACTTATATAGGGACAAGGGGCGGGCCACCGTCTCATGTCACATTGTGACCCCGCCTCCCTATGATGTCACAGTCCCGGAGGATGCTGGGACTGTGACATCATAAGGGGGCGGGGTCACCATGTGATATGAGTCGGTGGCCCCGCCCCGTGTCCCTATATAAGTCACAGCACAACGTGTCTCTGCCATTACGGCCAGAGACAGCATTGTGTCAACATCGGATGAAGAAAGAAGAACAAGAATCAGAAGCAGAAGGCGGCGGCGACAGTGACGGGGATGGCGACGGCAACAGAAGCCCGGGCCACCGCTAGAAAAAGAGCAGGAAAAATTTAGCGGAGACCCAGCAAGAAGAACAGAAGAGCCGGACAAGACCACCGAAGTCGGAACAAGACCCCCAGACGGCGGCGGCGACGAAGGAGAAAGCCGGATTCCTCCGCTAGTAAAAGAGCTAATAAAAGAGCAGAAGATAGCGGAGGAGTCCGGTGAGAAGACTCCCCAAGACGGAAGAAGACCCCCGGAGCTGTGTAATAAAGTATTTTAAAAACTTGTGTTGTGTTTTTATTTACACTTTTTTTTTCACCAGGTGAATGGGTAGGGGTACATCGTACCCCATACTCATTCACATAGGGTGGGGGGGCCGGAAATCTGGGGGCCCCCTTATTGAAGGGGGCTCCCAGATTCCGATAAGCCCCCCCGCCCGCAGACCCCAACGACCAACGGCCAGGGTTGTCGGGAATAGGCCCTTGTCCTCATCAACATGGGGACAAGGCGCTTTGTGGTGGGGGGCCGCAGGGCCCCCCTTTTTCCAGGGCATCCCCCATGTTGAGGGCACGCAACCTGGTATGGCTCAGAAGGGGAGGCGCTCGCTCGTCCCCACCCCCCTTTCCTGACCGTCCGGGCTGCGTGCTCGGATAAGGATCTGATAAGGATTTGGGGGGGGACCCCCACGCCGTTTTTTTGGGATTCCCCTTTAAATCCATACCAGGTGACGGGGCTAGTGAGGTGTCAATCTCGCCGATCGAGGCGGCGACATTGACTTCCTTCGCTAGTCCCGTCTACCTGGAGTCACGTTCTAAATTTCTTCATTTCAAAAGTCCCACGGGCTTACGCCAAAACTCCGGCGGATTGTCTGCTGGAAAAGTTTGGGCGTGTGTGGGCAAGTCGACACATTCGGAAAGTCCGGCAGACCTCCGCTGGAAAGTCCGGGAGACCTCTGCTGGAAAGTCCGGCGGATTATCCGGCGGATAGTCTGGCCGAAAAGTCCGATCGTGTGTACGTGGCATTAGTGTTATTGTCACAACACCTCACTGCACTGGCCCATTCATGGCCTCCAGATATGGTTTCCCAGCACCCTTGGTTGTCACACACTTTTCAGGTATTCAGACTCCTACTAGTCCCCTCTGTGGAATAGCTAGTCACCTTAGCTTTCTCAGTGTCTGTGGACCTGCATAGCTGTCCTGACTTTCCCAGTCCTGTGGGCAAGAAGTTTCCCCAACATAGGGTCTCATCTCCCAAGAAGGTCACCCCTCCTGACTGAAGCACACCATTATCTTTACACAATGACTGTATCTTCAAATAGAAGTAACTGTCCTGAGCTTTTCTTAAACTTATAACGACCCTGCATACCTGTGCACTCGTTGTGTATATATATCAATTTATATATGTATTTTTTGGTATGCAGTATGACAAAGCAGAAGAATGTGCTTACAACCTTTTATATTCATACACATGGATATAACACATTGTGGGCATGCAAGATTCATTGCAATTCACCATGAAGGTCTTATTCCATGGAGCATGAAACACTTAACAAAAAATACCTTTTTGTATTAAAAGTATTAAAAAAGAACATAAAACTCCAAGTTATAAATAACACATAGTCTAACATGAACTGCAAGGTTTCAGCAGATAGATCTGCCTCTCAAAGTGGTTGTAAACCCTTTACAACCACTTTTGCCTACAGGTAAGCCTATAATAAGGCTTACCTGTAGCTACCGTGAATTTCTCCCTAAACTTGCATAGTTTAGGAGATAATCACTGTAAACGCATGTGCCGATCTGATCGGCACATGCGCACTGAAGAGACTGCTCGTACGTGTGACATCATTGCAGCTCTGGCCAATCACAGCGCTGGAGCCCGCGATACTCGGAAGTAACTCCAGGAGACATGTCACCGGCCAAACCGGGGTGCTGGGACTGCTGGGGGACTGCTGTCAGGGAAGAAACCGGAGAAGAACTGGCAGATATGATAATATCCATTATGGGCTCGTGAATCCACGCATGCGCATTAGCAATCGGTGCGTAATGGCGAATGCACGTTAGCGACGGCTAACGTGCGTACGCAAAACGTGCTATTTTCCAGTGTTTTGCTGGCAGATATAAGGATTCCAATTGCTTTCATAAATCACTGGATTATCGTCAGCTCTGTATCCTGTGTTTCTTGCTCCTGTTTGATTACCTGTTACCGACCCAGCTTACCCTGACCTGCTCTGGCTTCTCTCCTGGCTCTGAACCCAGCTTGTTTAAAGGACCTGATCTTGCCTGTTCCAGATTGACTTCCTGTGTTTGACCCTGGCTTGATCACAACTACACCTCCTGCTACTGCTTCTGACTGCCTTCCTGTGTTTGACCCCCGGCCTGGCTTCTGACGATGTCTCTGATTTTCCACCTGTTAAGATCCGCCAGTACCTCCAGGGAATCATTGGATGGGACCTCCTTCTCTGCTGCTGGGTGTCCGCTTCTGGAACCATCAGACAGCTTCACTGGCAGGCAACCTGTGCATCTCTGGGCATAGCACTCTCTGTCTCCAACTCCAGGGGTACTCTGCACTCAGCCGCAAGGGGAGCCCTCTCATCACCTCAGCCTCCAGCCTGGTATGTGACATGTGCTATGCATACTAGCTTATTATGCCTGTGTCTTGCAGGTTTTTTTTTTGTCCCCGTGGGTTTACAACAACATTAATGAAGTTAGAGAAATGCCTGAGTAGGGAAGAGCATCTGTTTGCCATTTGAAAGGGAACAAATGTTGTAGGGTACAGACTGTGTGGGCCTCTAGGGATATATTAAGCACTAGGGATTTAGAATGATTGACCTTAAGACCTGAAATAGATGTGAAGCGTCATAACACCATGTATAGGTTAGGTGATGAAGTGATTGGGGATGAGAGGAGCATAAAATGTTGTTCGCAAATAAGGCACATTTGTGTTCCCGGTCCTACAATAAATGCCTTGGATAATTGAAGTACAGCTGAGCTTAATAGCCAGGGGCTCCATAGCTAGAATGAATGGGTCGGGCACCTCTATGTATGGTGAGTATGGTTGTGAACTATACTCCTTAACTAAGATTTTAGCCATGGGTTCACTGTAAATAGTTTTTAAGATATTTATAAAGTTTGCGCCCAACCCATAGCGTTCCAGGTAGAGGTAGTCCCAGGAGAGGGAATCAAAGGTCTTTTGCAGGTCTAGGGACAACAGTATGCCTTCTCTCTTCCCATGCCTGTCCCAGTTGGAATGTAAAGCTGATATGATGTCAATTATCTGTCTAGTTTGGTCCAGCGCCTTTCTATCAGGGACAAATACCACTTGGCCCAGATGAAGATATTTGGATAAGAAGGTATTCAGACGGAGGCTAATATTTTTGTCATTATTTTGAGATCCACATTTATTAGTGAGATTGGGCAGTAATTTGTACAGTCCCCATGGCCCTGGATGAAAGCGCTATTTTCATATTGCAGTATAGGATTACCCTTTCGCAAATCATTAAAGAAGGAGCATAAGGAGCATGAATTCTATGATCCCGCAATAATCTGCCTGCAGGAGACACATAAGGGGAAGGAGGATGACAAAATGTTTGATTAATTTAAATATAAACATGGATTTCATGCTATATACTCAACATACTCCCGTGGAGTTAGTATTTTGATCTCAAACTCTATTAGGTTTACCTGTAGGCAGTGTATTAAAGACCCGATTGGCCGATATTTAATGTTGTTATGCTCCATAAATGATAGAATAATCCTCTTGGTAAATGTGTATATTCCCCCACCATATAAGGACGATGTGTTAAAAAAGGTTTTTGAAAAGATGGCGCAATGGCCTGATGTTCCTACAGTGATAATTGGGGACTTCAATAATGTATTAAATGAAGAGCTGGACAGACATAGCAACAAAAAGAGTAATGGAGGGGGAAAGACCACAAGATGGGCCAACCAGATACAAGAGATGGGTCTATCAGATGTATGGAGAGTAAGATACCCGGATAGTAAAGAATACTCATGCTACTCAAGTACATATAGATTATTATCCAGAATCGACATGGCTTTGGGAAATGGTAATTTTCTCCAATTAGTCAAAACAATTCAGTACGAATCAAGGGGAATCTCGGACCACTCCCCATTAACTTTGACTTTAGAGTGGACGGAACAGTTGATCCGGCCAATGTGGAAAGTTAATCCACAGTGGCTGTCCCTGATTCCAGAGAGTAGTAAAATAAAACATCTGCTAATGGGCTTTTTTGGAGATAATAAGGGCTCAGCTTCAGCGTTAATGTTGTGGGATACAATGAAAGCATACCTCAGAGGCTTAATAATTAAAGAAATATCTAAAATTAAACTAGCCACAAGACAGCGGGAGGAAGAGATAACCCAAAGAGTTAAGCAGACCGAACAAGACTACATACTAGATTCTAATGAGGAGAAATTTAGAGCATGGCAGGACGTACAGATGCTATATAAAAATTTGATTATAACTAAGGCCGAAAATACTAGATTCATGCAGAACCAAAAGCACTACGAAATGGGGGAACAGGTGGGTCATATGTTAGCAATGATAGCACGGAACCAGGAAGGCCCATCCAGTATAGTTGCCATTGAAGACGAAAAGGGGATAGTAAAGTATGATACAGAGGGTATCCAAAAGATATTTGTAGATTTCTATTCACGGTTGTATGAATCTGAAATCCTAAATGTAAAGGAAAAGACTGAACAATTCTTAGACAAGTTAACTATGCCCAAATTGAATTCAATGGAAAGAGAATCCTTGGATACCCCTATAACTATGGTAGAGCTGGAGGAAGTAGTGGGACAAATTCAAAACAATAAATCTCCAGGGATGGATGGACTCCCCGTGGAGATATATAAAATATACGGTCAGATCTTGATCCCAGAACTTCTTGAAGTACTGAATGCAGCATATATCACACGGGAACTCCCTAAATCAATGATGGAAACAATAATAATAATTATAATTTTAAAACCGGATAAAGACCCACTAAAGCCTGGCTCTTATCGTCCAATATCTCTCCTTACATCTGATGTTAAAATACTAGCCAAGGTCCTGGCAAATAGATTGTCTAGATACATTGATACTCTGATCCATAGGGATCAAACAGGTTTCATCCCCTCCAGATCAGCAGCAACAAACATTCGCAGGCTCTTTCTGAATCTACAATTACCAATGGATAACGGGGGAGCTGGTGCCATCCTGTCATTGGATGCTCAGAAGGCTTTTGACATGGTAGAATGGGAATATCTATGGATGGTACTGATTGCCTTTGGCATAGGCCCAGGCTTTATAACCTGGCTAAAAATACTATATAAAGACCCCAGGGCAAAGTTGAGGATCAATGACACTATGTCACCAGCTTTCCCGTTGTCCCGGGGGACTAGACAGGGTTGCCCTCTATCCCCCTTGCTGTTTGCATTGGCAGTGGAACCATTGGCCGCTGCAGTCAGACAGTCTGCGGGGATAAAGGGATTCCAACGTGCAGGAAGAGAGGATAAAATAGCTTTGTATGCAGATGATGCCTTAATTTTCCTTAGTGACCCCACAAAATCCTTAGAGGAACTCATGAATCTTGTATCTGCATTTGGACAGCTCTCTGGGTTTCGCATCAACTGGGAGAAATCGGTGTTAATGCCGCTACATAATGCAAACACTTCTTTACCAGACTGTGCTAAACAAATTCAAATAAAACACAGAATTAGGTACTTAGGGATTGAGGTAACACGGAAAGTGGGGGATTATATTGACCTTAACCTTAGACCATTATTGACTAGGCTCAAAGATAAATGTCAGACCTGGTGCAAACTTCCATTAACCGTGATTGGAAGGGCAAATCTTATAAAGATGATCTGGGCCCCACAATTATTATATATCTTTCACAACTGCCCGATGTGGATAGCTGCATTTTGGTTTAAAAGGATAGAATCGCTTTTTCGCGAACTTATCTGGAAGAAAAAATATGCACGTATTAAACTAACAACTTTAATGCTGGCCAAAGATGAGGGGGGACTCGCTATCCCACATCCAAAAAATTATTTTTTGGCCTCACAAACCCAGCATTTCTATGGCTGGACAGAGGTAGATGAGAATGATCCGATACAAGCATTATTACTCCCACTGGGTAAAGGATACTCATTGATGTCCCTACTAGAGACAAAAACTTTTCAAAAAGATAAGAAATTCATAACAGGCGGACTATTTAATAAGGTATGGCTAGCAATAAAAAAGATTACTAGTATTACTGGCTATACCTCCTATACACCAATATGGAATAACGCAAATTATGAGGAAGTACAGAGATTGGAGGGATTTGGGTTTTGGCAAACTCAGGGGCTGAGATTTGTGGAACAACTGTTTTGGAATGATAATATAAAATCATTTGCGCAAATATCTGAGGAATTTAGGATTCCAAGACAGAGGTTCTTTCAATATCTCCAGCTTAGACATGCCTTTCATGTCCAGGCCCGTACATCTGTATTTATGCTTAACGAATCCAAAATAACAACACTGTTGAAGAAAAGGGACCAAAAGAAGGGACATATATCTAAAATTTATGAGATAATGCAGAAAAAATTTGAGGAAGAGGTAGAGGTGCCGGCTAGGAAGCAATGGGAGCGAGACCTGGGAGCACTGACTGATGCTCAGTGGTCGGAGGTCTTGTCTGCGATCCCAAAGGTATCACTGTCGGATACTCAAAAACTAACACATATCTTTATTATGCATAGATCATACTATACGCCTGAGAAACTATTTAAGTGGAAACGTAGAGAGTCCCCTTTATGCCCTCGATGTAGTGGCGCACCGGCTAATTTAATACACATGTTGTGGAGATGTCCCAAACTCCATCGATATTGGCAGGATATAATCCAAAATATAAATAGTGTACTAGGAATAGAAATGTTATTAGATCCAAATCTATGCTTATTAAATATAGTGGCGGAACCAAATATCTCAAAAAATATCCATACCGCACTGACTAGAGGCCTATTTCAGGCACGAAAACTAATAGCCCAGAAATGGATATCTATATATCCTCCGACGGTTGAAAAATGGAGAACACAAATAAAAGAAACTATATTAAAGGAGGAATTTATTTATACACATAGAGGGAGTTGAGACAAATTTGATGCTATTTGGAAAAGATGGGTAGAGACCTGGGATAATGAAAATAAAAGATGAACCAACATGGGTAGGGGGGGTGATATTTGGAGGGGATGGGAGGATGGGGGGAGGGCTGAGGGGGCTGGAGGAGGTGAATACAGGTGGAGGCAGCAGAGGAAAAAATTCTCCTTTTTTTTTTTTCTTATTATTTTATTTTAGTATTATTATTATTATTAGTATTATTATTTTTTTTTCTTATTATTTTATTTTATTATTATTATTATTATTATTATTAGTATTATTATTTTTTTTTTTTTTTGGGGGGGGGGGGGGGTGAGTGGGTGGCTGGTGTGGCAGATGAATGCTAGAAGTTTATGTATCTTGGATGAAATGTATGCTTAAATGTATAACTTGTATTGTTATGAAAAGAATTAAAATAAAAAAAGTACTGAATTAAAAAAAAGAAGGAGCATAAGTGGGGAGTCACAATTATATTCCCTCTTTTGTACTCTATATTTTGTATCTGCATGTGGACATACCCTCTGAATCCTCTATGGTGCTCAATGATGAGTCCTCTATGTTGGCCATCTTAAGAGGGTGCTATTTATGGTCCATGCAGTGATGCAGCAAGAAATTTGCTAAATTGAAGTTTGGTGACATATTTGTCCAAGGCTGAACTGGACCAGGAATGTCAAGAAATTAATGGTGCAGTGATCCAATTCTCTCTCTACATAATATTATGCTATATAATATGTATAGAAAGAATTGGAGTGCTGCACTATTCATTGCTAGACTTTTTTGTGTGTTTGAATCACATTTGATGCAACTGGCTCCTGTATTAGGGGGAGGGGTAAATGATAACTGCACAAGCTTGAGTTTTCTTCTTTTTAAATAAAAAAAGACCTGGGAAGGGCTGCAGGCTTTGCTCAGGGTATTGGTTGGACAGAGCTCACACTCACGTCACGTGCCAAACCCATCAGCCATCAGGCACCAGAATCAGAAATCTTTTATTATGTTTTATTTAAACTAATAGATTGCCAGTACCTAAATTAGTTTCTAATTTATATATATAATTTATATTTCGCAAACTATAGATACAGTAAAAAGCAAATCCACATTAAAGATTGTTTTAAAAAAATGACAAATAATGTTTTATTGGGTTATAAGGAAGGACTAATACAAAAAAAAGCCAGCATAGCGGCTCAACAAAATATGTTTTAATGATAGAACTTCACTTACATACGGTATGTTTTTACTTCATGCAAATATTTGACATCTCATTACCATAAAGACATAATTTAAAATGTTTAAGTGCCCTTGTGTCATACTGAACTGCTGATGTCAAGCAAGGATAGGCATGTTATGTCAAATTTATGTACCTTTTTTGCAACTATGATGGCTACATATTATATGCTGTTTCTTTGAGTGATCGTTTAAAATATCTGAGATATTATTATGACCCTTTTTCACCTCCTGTGCTACAGAACCTTGCTCCATCTCGCTAAAAACCATGTCTGCTTGGACTTAAAGGCTGTGGAAAGATAACAAAATCCTGTTCTGATCAGCTTTTAGAGGATCATCCTATTCATAGACTGATAGATTCACAGAATAGAATGTCAGTAATGACCTGTTGAATTTCAGTCATAACATGACTGAGCATGGTTAGTATTGCTGTTGATGCTTACAAATCACAAAGAAATCAGCTATCTATTCATGGACCTAATGCAGCATCTATATTCATACACAATTCAATGAAAGCACTACGATTTCCAAAAACATCTTATTATAAAATAAACAACTTCCCAGGTTATGTACTCCTCCAGACATTGAATCCTTCAAAATACATTCATACAGTATGTATTTATTAAAAGCAAAATGACATCAAGGACAGCCCATATGACCATGTTTTACCTGAAATACCACTTCTTTAGAAAATAGAGATCCAGTATGTGGACACTTGCACTTATTTTTTTTTAAAAGGATAAGTTAACTTAAAAAATATAACACAGCAGATCAGGGGTGCAATATCAGACTCCTGCACAGTCTTCCTTCAGCTTTGTGTCTGTACTTATATACGGGCTTTCTGTTACAAAGATAGAGGAAAAATAAATGAACTACAAGCATGCTGCCTAGCATGCTTGCAGTTCATTGAAACTAGGCTTGTGCACAAATGAATCGAAATTCGGCTGAATTTTGCATCTTTCGGACATTGGGATGCATCCGAATGTCAGAATAAAAAAATATTGAATTTCAACTAATACGAAAGAAATTATAGCGGATGTAACAAATTAATTAGTCATGATTCGGTAATTCATTAAAGATTAATGAAACAAAATGTCAACTCAAAGTAAATCTTACAGTCAAATCAGCTGATTAATTTTGTGCTGGAGGTTGGATTACTGGTAAAGTCCATTCCTGAGAAGGGTGTTGTATTGTATTTGAGCAGAGGAGAAGAGATATTGTCATTGTGTGTGTTAAAAGATTTAATAAACAAACAACTTTCCAAACTACGAATCATAATCACGAATATATATACATGCATAAATATAGAATTTCAACGAATACGAGCAAAATTATAGCGCATATAATGAAAGAATTTGACATGATTCAAGATTCAGTATAATGAATATCGACACTCTACAGAAATAACGAATTATCCGAAAACGTATTAACGGAACATACGAATATAACAGAACGAAATTATGTATTTTACGAATGACTATGAACCGAAACTAACTTAAATTTTCCATTGTGCACAAGTCTAATTGAAACTAAAAGTCTGTCTACCATGGTGGCAGACAGGGCTGGTAGCTTTTTTTTTTTTTTTTTCACAATTTCCTGTGAATGAAGAAAATGGCTGATCTGACCTGACAACATAGTTTCCCTGCTGCAATGAAATCTTAGCAGTGTTGTAAGCACTTTCCAGTTTTCCTGTGATACTGTATGCATATGAAGAGGAGGTGGACATTACAATCCTAATAAAACTTAAAGTATATCTAAATCCAAACTGGATTGAGTAGTTAGGGGTTAAAACCCCCGTAATTTATTTTTCTTGGCAATTGTGTCGCATTAGGGAGATTTCCCTGAACATCCACATACCATTTTGTATTTTCCCACCACTTTAGGATCCAGTGAGAATAGTTACCAGGACAATCGGAAAGAGTTAAAGCCAATGCAGGAAATTATATTTCTGGAGATATACCAATGGTATATGGAACATCTTCAATGCCAATATTGCATTGAATTTTACAGAAAATGACAGCACTAAAGATTGAACAGGAAAAGTAATTGTAACAACGTGCAGTTATAATATGGCTTGTGAAGCTATTTATGCTATATTATTTTATTTGTACATTTTTTCCACAAAAGTGGAGTTATTATTCAACTCCAAGCAGATACAGTATACACAGTTTTACTTTTTGTGTTTGTTCTGTTCAAACAATAATTTATTAGTACAGTTAATATATTGTAAGAACAAAAGACAAATGAGCCCATTATAAATCACAGCACTTAAAGTGACTGCATACAGGAAGACTAGCAAAATAAACAAAGATGAATCATAATGACAAATTTACCCTAATGTTACTTTACTATCAGTTTTAATCAGCTGCCGCTGGGCGCTTAACTTTAATGCTATCTCTATCACCACCATAGTTGTATAAGGTCTAATGAAAGGAGAATGAGAATGATGTAGTCACCACATAACACGGAAAACCCTATAAAACCACAATTTTTCTGAAAGGTTTGGCACATCCTGCATCACAATTTATATAATTACTATGATGACCAAACAATAAATATCTTTTAAAACAAGCCCTCTCTGACCTCTGTAGCTGCACACACTGTAAAGCAATTTATTATCACAGTTCACAAGAAATGCAGTGAAGCCATTCAAGTTGAGACTCTGCATTCTTTTCAACTTACGCTACCTGTTCTGGTTTACATTACAGATTGGAGGGCTAGTAAGCTGCCAACTTACTGCTTGGGTATTGGAAGCTATGCTTCTAAATGTAGGATATGTGGTAGTTGTGCGCTGCGCTGGTGTGTGAATATGAAAGTACCAATAAACACAGAAACTGTGTGACATAAACCATGTACAAAATAATCTAGCGGCTGCTATCACCAGGATGCTTCTGATTGAATTGTACTACACACTCCTTGGGGTTGAGCCCCACCTTGTCCTCTTTTCAGGCTCATCAGCAGTCTTCCGTTGATTTGGAGTGAAATTGGATGGACGCTACGTCCTGCCCCCATGTATGTGTGATATTGTAATTTCCAGAATGGCATATTTCCAGCACAGACACAGTGGGGGATTCAGAAGAGGCCAGCAACCAATTGTTGTGGCTTTTCCACTTGATTTTAGACATTCTATTTGACCGCCTGTGGATCTTTTCCTCTGCAATTTCTGCCCACTTCCAATTAGCTGTCTTGGGGCATATATACAGGGCATAGTTGTGTTTGCTTCTTTCCTTGCTGGATGGTTGCAGTTTGCCATGCAGTTGTATTTAAGGTTATTTTTTTTTTGGACCATAGTTTGTTATATTATGTATGTTTTTCAGATTGTCTGCTGCTCCAGGGATCTCTACCTTCACTTTTGCTCCTTTCCTTATTGGGACCAAAACACTGTCTGGGTTGTTTTAAATGTTTGAATAATAAAAATATAAAAGGTTTTTTTTTTGTTGTTTTGTTTTTTATTAAATATGGTTTTGTGTTATATTTGGTGCCTTAAACATGTCATACACCCATGACAACTGTTTCTACTATTTTGGGATGTTGGCACTGACGGTTGCCCCAAATCATGCACACAATTATTACTTTCCCTTACAGGGCTCTTTCCTAACCTCACCCTTTGAATGAACAATGAAAGAAGAAGCAGCAGAGTAATGAGCTTATTTCTCTATCAACCTGCACACCTGATTGGATTTGTGCTGCTTCTCTTTTACTATCATGTAGAGACCAAATAGATAAAGAGGCTCCTCCAACACTTATGAAGGTGGTGACAGAGAATATAAGGGTACGAAGTGGCATGAGTGCGTGGTGGGGAAGCAGGTGAGTTGCAGACAATGATGGATCTGTAAAGCTGCCAGAAGTGGAGTAGAAAGCTGAGTATCATGGAGCAGGAACCAAGTGAAATAACATGATTCTACCAGAGCAGGTTACAGGAACTATGTTGAGGCATTCGCCAAGGGCAGACACAGTCAGGCAGCAGGGAATCAGATCAGGAGACAGAGGCAGAGTTGGTAAATACACTGAGATTAGGAAATGCCAAGCAGAATATTACTAAAACAAGAAGTTAAAAAAGAGTCCAGGAAACAAGCCAAAGACTTTTTTGTAGCCAGGAAAACAAGATACAAGACAAAAAGCAGTAATAAGAGTCTAGACGGCAGGCTGAGATCAGTTTGTATGAATATGATAAGAGACATAGCATCATTAGTACCCTCAACATCAGTAATAATCATATATCTTACTTATATATAGAGTGACAATGCAAGGCCCTGCCATGCTGTGAAATTAGGAAAAGGATGCAAAGATGAAATAGGATTCTCAAAGTTTTAGTTTGGGAGTAGAGAAAACGGTGTTTGTAAGTTTTCTCAAGATTTGGTAGTGCCAGATTGGGGCCAAAGTGTCTTGGGTGGGATGGAATCTTCAATCATGTGTCCAAGTTTTGCTAGACGCCTGCCACCTGTGTGAGTGCACAGGTATGCAGGGTCGTTATAAGCCAAGTGAGCTTGAGCAACCTGTGGTCTGGGAGACCAGTGCTAACAGCAGCAGTGCCGTTAAAGTGTAGCCAGGTGGGCATGTATTTTTCATTGTGTATGATTGCTGGAGAAGAATCCCTGTGTGGGAAACCAGTTTGAACTAAACTTCATGTTGGACTTTGTATTTCAATAAAAGTGGGCTGCCGAGCCCTTTACTTACCTTCATCCTGCAGAGAAGTTATTGCCCTGCTTAGCTTAGTATTGTTCGCAAATACAGAGATTGAACTGTTTACCCCATCCTCCAGGTCATTTAAGAAGAAAATTAAATAGGATTGGTCCCAGCAAAGAACCCTGGGGGACCCCACTACCCACCCCTGACCATTCCGAGTACTCCCCATTTATCACCACCCTCTGAACTCGCCCTTGTAGCCAGTTTTCAATCCATGTACCCTATGGTCCATGCCAAAAGATCTTATTTTGTACAGTAAACATTTATTGGGAACTGTGTCAAATGCTTTTGCAAAATCCAGATACACCACATCTACAGGCCTTCCTTTATCTAGATGGCAACTCACCTCCTCATAGAAGGTTAAAATATTGGTTTGGCATGAATGATTCTTCATGAATCCATGCTGGTTACTGCTAATGATACCGTTCTCATTACTAAAATCTTGTATATAGTCCCTTATCATCCCCTCCAAGAGCTTGCATACTATTGATGTTAGGCTAACTGGTCTGTAATTTCCAGGGATGTATTTTTGGCCCCTTTTAAATATTGGTGCTACATTGGCTTTTCTCCAATGTGCTGGTACCATTCCAGTCAATAAACCGTCAGTAAAAATTAGGAACAATGGTCTGGCAATTACTTGTTCCCTAAGTACCCTTGGGTGCAAGCTATCTGGTCCCGGTTATTTATTAATGTTAAGTTTCCCAAGTCTAATTTTAATTCTGTCCTCTGTTAACCATGGAGGGGCTTCCTGTGATGTGTCATGATGAGGATAAACACTGCAGTTTTGGTTACTGAATCCCCCCCGATTCCCTTGTGAAGCCTGAGGAGAAGAATAAATTCAATACCTTTGCAATCTCCTCATCTTTTGTAACCAGATGCCCTTCCTCATTCTTTATGGGGCCAATATGGTCTGTCCTCCCTTTTTTTACTGTTTAAAGAATTTCAACATGATAATGACCCCAAATACACCTCCAAAACGACCACCGCCTTGCTAAAGAAGCTAAGGTTGAAGGTGATGGACTGGCCAAGCATGTCTCCCGACCTAAACCCTATTGAGCATCTGTGGAGCATCCTCAAACGGAAGGTGGAAGAGCGCAAGGTCTCTAACATCCGCCAGCTCCGTGATGTCGTCATGAAGGAGTGGAAGAGGACTCCAGTGGCAACCTGTGAAGCTCTGGTGAACTCCATACCCAAGAAGGTTAAGGCAGTGCTGGAAAATAATGGTGGCCACACAAAATATTGACACTTTGGGCCCAATTTGGACATTTTCACTTAGGAGTGTATTCACTTTTGTTGCCAGTGGTTTAGACATTAATGGCTGTGTGTTGAGTTATTTTGAAGGGACAGCTAATTTACAATGCTATACAAGCTGTACACTCACTAATTTACATTGTAGCAAAGTGTCATTTTCTTCAGTGTTGTCACATGAAAAGATATAATAAAATATTTACAAAAATGTGAGGGGCGTACTCACCTTTGTAAGATACTGTAGATCTGAAGGTTAGACGCAAGCAGAGAATTTACAGACATACAGAGAGCTCACTAGAGCAGCTGGTAGATTTTATTTTTTATTTGTTTTATTACATTAGTACACCCACATTTGTGATGCAACACAGAATGGATAGCAAGAAAGGATAATCATATGTTATGATTAAGCACTGAGACACATGTGAAGTGTGTCAAACTTCAGTCCCCCCACTGCTTTATCTGTGCTGTTGCTTGTAATTTTAGGGATATGTTGGGATAAAGGTGTTTTTTATGGACAGAGCACAGCCATCTAGCTTATCCTTCCTTGTTCTCAAGCTGTTTTGTGAGCTGGGCTGGAACCTGTATTGAAGGAGACTGTGTGAGGTATACAGTAGTGAATCGACTTAGAGCAGCGTGGATCATTCTGTGTACAGAGAAGATAAAAATGCATGTATTGGAAGTTCGATAGCCCCCAACTTCACTTCATGTAACAGCACTGGGCCGATCAATGTTGTCATATGAGAAGTTCATTCTGCATAAGCATATTTATGTCTGTCTGTTTTAAGCGAATGCCCTGTATGGATAAATTATATTTAAGGCCACCATAGACATCAGAAGTATGATCTTACCACCCTGAAACATCTATCCCGACCTTTGATAACTAAATATGAGTATCTCTACAGTATGTATGTACTCTTCATGTTTAGCCAATTAAAACAACTTCAGCACCATCTTATTTTAGAAAATATGTGATCTGTGAAAGTGATCTGCAAAGATTTCCAAAGGGTTGCTGTTCCACCCAGTAATTTTTGGTTAGGGATGTGTGCTGGGAACCTGTAGAAAGTAAATTGTCTCCTAAGCTGGCCAAAAATGCTTTGAGAACCTTTTAACTGGTCAAAAATGGGTTCTTTATTCCTTTTATTTATGGTCACATTCATATTTATTTTATTTGTAATCAAGCTAACAATCAGGCTAATGAATATATGTATTTTTTATCTTTGCCTCTACTTAGTAAAAATAAAAAAGCTTAAGGTCAAGCTCCATAGTGCAAACATACATACTTTGTCTCTGTGACACACCAATTAAAAAACAAAACCTTAGCTAATTATATGTAGAATGCATACAACACAAATACATCAGTTTACTTGAATTCATTAAAATAAAGGTGATCCTTAATCTTTCTGAAAGTGTAAGTAGAGATCTCAAGACTGATGGTAATTAATGAAGCTAATATGGTCTGTCTATTGGTGTGTTTATTGCTTCATTTATAAATAACACACAATATGTTCTGTGTATATAATGAAGAGTGAACTGATTTTATATTCAGTATTCAGTGCTAATGTTAAAGCAAATCTCTGAAAAGCACAACACTTGTAATATATATGTATAGTTCTTAGAAAGACTTTGAATGTATTTAAAGTGATTGTAAAGGATCACCTTTTAAAACAACGTCTTCAGTTTAAAATAGAAATTAAAGGCAAAACACCTTTGTATAGATATAAAAAAAGCGTTCATGGAATTAAAAAATAATTTAAAAAAATCATTATAAATCCCTCTTTTCCCTTTTTTTATAAGTGATCACATTACCTCTGTTCTCAGCTGCATACAATCTGGGAGGAGGAGAAGCAGCAGCACACTGAGTTTCCCAGTGAATGGCTGTGCAGTGGGGCATGTCAGGACAAGTCTGATCATTGGAGGAGAGCACACTGAGATCCCAGCATAGCTAGAGAACTCACCACGCTGTGCTCTCCTGCTTAGTGTGGTCAGCTTTTAATGGAAATGCAGAGGGACTGGCAGGAACACCAGAGATTTCACACAAAGCAAGCAATACAAAGAGAACAGGATACTTTTTCATACAAGTACATGGTACAGAAGGCACATTTCAGGAATATGAAGTGTTGGGGGTAACAAACACTTTAAATCAGTTTGCTTGCAAAGTTACAGTTTTAATATTATGTATTCTATAATATTATTTTAGTAATAATTCATTTTTATTTCAAAGTATTTTGACATTACTAATAAAAACCTCTAGGATGTTCCAAAAGCAAACCTAAAAAAAAATATCAACCCCAATTGCAAATGACACCACATAGAAGGCACCTAGAGGTAACTTTCTTCTACAGTGTTCAAAGACTCCCAAATCTCAGGCTGCTGTTTGTAGCCTATAATGGTAGTTAAGTAGTAAGAGGTGGTAAGGAAACTCAAGAGGCTTAAATTATGTTTAAATGTCAGATAGGTGCATCACATAGGATCCCCCAGACTTTGAAGAGCAAACCTAAATGAAAGCACCTGGACATGTCTGTAATGTGTTGCCAGCAGCAGTTCCAATAACCTTTAATATAGCATTGCTTTTATTTAAATTACTGTACAATTAAAATGTATTTGGTTTAATTCTAGTTATTAAGGCTAGACTAAAATAAACATTTCCCTACAAAGTGTATGCCCAGGAATGCACCAGAAGAAAAGGAAAATCTGCAACAGGAACAGAGATAGCAAGGCAAAGCTCACAGGTGGTATAGCCTTCTGTTAGTATATTAAAATAAGTACATTTATATTGCTGTCTAGACATGTGCATTCGTTTTCGTCCGAATGCATTTTCGTCCGAATTTCAGGTATTTTCATTATCGTTTTAACAAATGATAATGAAAGTGCAGAATCCGAAAAACGAAAGATTCGACATACACAAATGCTTTATTTTCATTTTCGTGGTGACAACAGTTCGATATAGATAGGAGATTCGACTCTGACAATAACAATCTGTGTCCATCGAACCTGTGGTTGAATGTGCCTAACCTTAACTCTATTAGTCCAAAATTATTCTACATAGAGAGAAAAGATTTGACGTAGAGAGAAAAGATTCGACGTAGAGAGAAAAGTTTTGACGTAGAGAGAAAAGATCGCTGCTGGAATTGGGTGGGGAAAGTAAAATAAAAATAATGATGATGATGAATGTTATTGGCTGATTGTAACCAAAGAGGAGGAGCAGTCAAATAGCTAGAACTAAGTACACACGTACAGCCAACTTACTTTCACTTACAATTGCTAGCAGAGAGAGACACACACACTGAATCATTTCAGAAGACAGTCAATCTTAGCTGGTCCGTTTGTCAGAGAACCTGAATTATTTAGCAATTAGGCATAAGCACAGCAGCAGAACAATAGTGAAGCAAGCAACAGTTCAACCTAACTTTTTCATAATAAACTGCTGCTATTGTGTTAGTGTTGTGAACTTGATAGTAATACTAGTGTTGCTAGTGTTGTGATAGCCTCAGAGGCTGCCCGTTTTGTGGGGGGGGGGGGGGTTATTATTATAGATTCTATATTATAGATTGAGATTCTATATAGATTCTATATACCCTATCTTGTTACCTGTATTATAGATTCTATATTATAGATTGAGATTCTATATAGATTCTATATACCCTATCTTGTTACCTGTCTGATCAGTGATCACTATCACCAGTCCATTTTCTGTTTGAACTATATACATTCAACATGAACGACAAAGATTCGACAAAGCATCGAAAAACATACAGACGTTGAATCTTTGGCTTATGGTGTCTGTCGACGGAGTCATACAGTTTAGCTGCTCCGTCGAATCTTCTTTGAACATTCGACACACCATAAGCCTTCAATGACAGATTCAACCTTAATTCATTTGGATTTTCGGACGAATGCAATTTTTAACGAAAAAACAAAATAAATAAAAACGAATTTCGGGAGTAACTAAATAAATACATTTTTTGGACAAAAACGAAATTCCGAAATTAAATATTTCAGTGTGCACATGTCTATTGCTGTCCATGTTGCTGTTGGACATTTTTCCTCATTTCTGGTCTGGTGCATAAAATTACAAAACATTCACTACAAAGTAAATCTTACAGGGACATACATTTTAAATTACAGGGATTGATTAACTACCAGTTTGGTGAAAATCCCATTCACTGCTTTATAATAATGTCCTAATTAAAGGTAAATCTTTCTATTGGGGACTGATAAGCAGATAGGGCCTAAAAAGAGATACTTTACTATTCCGATATATGTAATTCATAAAGGAGCCTGCAGTTAGTGCACAAGGTGGGTGTTAAATACAGTACCTACTTGCTCCCTGTTTCGATCTGTGATCATTGCATCTGGCGAAGGTGCATCTTTGCCGGTCTGAGATCTCAGGTGAAGGTATGCTGAAATCAATTAAAGAAGCTGATGCTGAACCATGTCACAATAATCCACACACCTTTCACCTTGGCCACTAATACCTGCACTTCCACGATGCACACATGCATATTGCACTCAGCCCACAGAAATATGTCCCTACTTGGACCATTTGGTTGTAGTTGCTTCCTAGGCATTTACAGGGTAATCAATTTTTGCAAAACATCAAATTTAATTTGAAAAAGTATAATATATATATATATATATATATATATATATATATATATATATATATATATATACAGTATATATATATAGTATATCCTATTAAACATTATTTTCTAATATGACATATTATAAATGAATGCAACTGGTTTTCTCACAACCTCTAACAATGTGTACTTTAAAAACACATGAGCAATAAATAATGTCCTAAGTCATTACTTATTGATAAAGGTATCTCTTGCCAGGTAATTTCCTGCAGCTTCTTACATGACAAAAGAAAAAAATGTTTCTAATATACGACTCTGTATTGAACTTCAGAATACAACATAAACTAAAATAAAAACAGATCCGTTTTCAACTTATAACCTGGGCATGGATCCAATAAAGTTCCCAAAATTAAAAAGTAGAAGCTTTATAGACTTGAAACATGTGCTGCATAAGCAATGAAAGCCATTTAGACCCCATACACACTATTAGATTTTCTGCAGATTTTTGTCTTCAGATTTACCAAAACCATATAATATGAGGTCAAACCTTAAGAGTTTCAATTTGTATGCAATCAGACAGACCCTTGCACTACATGATTTTGGTAAAAATGAAAACAAAAATCTGCAGAAAATCTAATAGGGTGTATAGGGCTTTACATGATAAACCACTGCTATGTCAGATCACTAGTGAGGTAGAAGCCTGGCAAACATCTCTAAAGCCTGGAACACACAATCGGATTTTCGGCAGACTTTTTTCGGAAGGGCGTGTGCCAGGAACTTGTTTTGCACACAAACGGTACACAATTGTCGGCCAACAAACACGAATGTAGTGACCTACTAGACGTGAACAAAAGTGTCCTCCGTGCTACTGTGAGTAAAATGGAAAATGTAACTATGATCAAAAAATGTGTAATATATGTGTGTAAAACCAGTGGCAAAGCCTAAAAGTGTTTCACAATACACAAAACTACAAATAAAAGATAAAGTGATCTCGCATGGTCATATATATATACACTCAAAACACTGGTAAATGAATAGTTCCTCCACATATGAAAATAAAGTGCACAAAGATGTGTATACAAACAATGTATACAGTATGAGGTATACCAATATAAAGTGTAACAATATAAAGTGCACAGTGCAAAGTCTCAAACCATGTGTATATCACACAGACTATTCAGGTGAGCTGAAAAGAAAAAATGCAAAAATGCAAAATGTTGCAAAAATGCACACATGTTGCAATTGTTTTATATACTTTTGCATTTGTACATTTTTTCTTTTCAGCTCACCTGAATAGTCTGTGTGATATACACATGGTTTGAGACTTTGCACTGTGCACTTTATATTGTTACACTTTATATTGGTACACCTCATACTGTGTACATTGTTTATATACATATCTTTGTGCACTTTATTTTCATATGTGGACGAACTGTTCTGAGTGTATATATATATGACAGTGCAAGATCACTTTATCTTTTATTTGACCTACTAGATGTACTACGTGCCGATAGTATGCATAGCATACTAGCTCATTATGAATTACTCACCAGAGATCTAAGCCCTTGCTGCAGTGCCCATGCACAGCACCGGCCGGCGACCTCACTCCTGTGGGTTTCTTTCGGGTATCGAGCCACAATGACGTCACTCGGCATGCGTGCGGTAGCCACCAGTAACAGCACAGTCTAACTGAAGCAACGGCACATACGTGCCATTACTTCAGTTTTCTTCAGTGCGCATGTGACGATAACGTCGGCACATGCAAATACAGGGGATATCTCCTAAACCGTGCAGGTTTTGGAGATATCCTGGGTATCTACAGGTAAGCCTTATTATAGGCTTACCTGTAGCAAAAAGTGGTCTGTAAGGGTTTACAACCACTTTAAGGCACAATTTGTGGGCATCTTAAAATTTTGGCTTTGCTATTCTTAAAAACACAGAAAGATTACCATTCACATTACTTAGGGCAGTGTTTCCCAACTCTCATTCTCAAGATGCAAACCCAGGTCAGGTTTTCTATATTTTTTAAATTTGGCACAGGTAATGTTGTCATTTTCAATGTTAGTAATTCACACATTTTTAGACTCATTTTTAGACTGAGGAAAATACAGAAAACAGGACCGGTGGTGCACCTAGAGGAGTGGAGTGGAGAAACACATCCAAAAAACATGGTAAATATTAAAAGTGCAAAAACATCCCACCAGGCAAGAGGAAAATAAATTTGGCAAGAATGTCTACAAAATCACTTATTCACATATCTGCATTCATTCAGCCAAATCTGCATCTTGCAAGATCATGACCTAGTAAGAAGAGAAAAAATATTAAGGGAATGATGGTCAAGTGGCTGAGGCCCTACAAAGTGAGTTATGGTCAAGTTACTAGTCAAATTTGGGAAATACCTACCCAGTCTATGGTTGCTTGCAACCTGCTTGCCCTTCAGACACCTTACTAGGAATGTACACACTGCAACTACTCTGTAATCTTGGCCCTGGTGCCTGGGTCTCCAAAACTCAGGTACCTAGCAACACTGCCAGCTCCTTCCACCTCTTCCTTCTCCATGCTAATGTTAAGGCACTACATACTTTGCTAATGTGTGGAGCGGGTGTTTTGTTTGTTCAGCTAAATAGTAAACACTCAACATGTATACACATTTGAAGCCAAATTCCAAGAATACTTACTTGCGCAAACAAGAGGCTCCCAAATACTTTCTTCCTCTTTGGGGTCGCTTTGGCCCTCAGTGTGACTTGTGTTAAGGGATTTGACGTCCACAATGGACAGGTTTGTGCTGGGTCCAGAAGTCAGATCCCATGCCTCCAAACCAACATCTTGAGTGAGCTGACCACACTCACTTTCCTCTAAAAAGAAACAATACACCATTCATTAAGCCACCCCTAGTCCCATCTGTTTCTAGCATCCATTTTGCTACATTATTTTTTTATAAATTCTTTATTTATTCCATATACAGCAGGGGAGTGAACATTATTCATGCGGCACATGATATACATTACACATCATATCCATTTACACCTATACCTTCTTTTCTTATCTGTTTACGATTGAGCCAGGTTCTTCCCTTTTTATATATATCTTCCATATTATATAACTTTATTTCTTATTTACTCTGTTTATCCACCCCTTTCCCCTTTATCTGTTAACATTCTCCTTTTTCCCTGCACTTGATCTAGATATATCCTTGACTTCCCTCCCTTTTTCTCTTTTTAATCCCCTCTTCCCTTCTCATTCTCTAACCCCCGGGGTAAATCACAGCAAAACAATCAATAATAGGGATGAGCCGAACACCCCCGGGTTCGGCTCGCTCGAACGGACCTAAAGTCTGTGCGAGCATAAGAACCCTATTAGTTACAATGGATGCGAGCGTTCAAAATCAAAAGTGCTAATTTTAAAGGCTAATATGCATGTTATTGTCATAAAAAGTGTTTGGGGACCCGGGTCCTACCCCAGGGGACATGTATCAATGCAAATTATTTTTTTTCAAAACGGCCGTTTTTTCAGGAGCAGTGATTTTAATAATGCTTAAAGTGAAACAATAAAAGTGTAATATTCCTTTAAATTTCGTACCTGGGGGGTGTCTATAGTATTCCTGTGAAGGGGCGCATATTTCCTGTGCTTAGAACTGTCCCTGCGCAAAGTGTCATTTTTGCAATAAAAAAAGCTATTTAAAATCACTTGCGGCTAATGAATTGACGGCTCCCATAACACAGAGAACAGTCATTCATTGAAAGACATTGATAAAAAAAAAAGTCATTGATAAAAAAATAAATAAATAAAAAAAAAAAAGCGTGGGGGTCCCCCCAAATTCAATAACCAGGCCCTTCAGGTCTGCTATGGATATTAAGGGGGACCCCAGCCAAAAATAAAAAATATAAATGGCGTGGGGTCCCCCTCAAAATCCATCCCAGACCCTTGAGGTCTGGGATGGATTTTAAGGGGAACCCCGGCCAAAAAAAATGACGTGGGGTCCCCCTCAAAATCCATACCAGACCCTTATCCGAGCACGCAACCTGGCAGGCCGCAGGAAAAGAGGGGGGACGAGAGCGCCCCCCCCTCCCTCCTGAACCATACCAGGCCACATGCCCCCCAAAGCACCTTGTCCCCATGTTGATGAGGACAAGGGCCTCTTCCCCACAACCCTGGCCATTGGTTGTGGGGGTCTGCGGGTGGGGGGCTTATCGGAATCTGGAAGCCCCCTTTAACAAGGGGACCCCCAGATCCCGCCCCCCCTGTGTGAAATGGTAAGGGGGTACAAAAGTACCCCTACCATTTCACCAAAAAAGTGTAAAAAATGGTAAAAATGACAGGAGACGGTCTTTGACAATTCTTTTATTAAAATCTTCTTTCGTCTGGTCTTCCTTCTTCCTCTCTTCATCCTTCGGTTTCTTCATCTTTCTCCTTCCGGCATCTTCTTCCATCTTCTTCTTCCATCATCTTCTTCCTCCGATCCGCTTCTTCTTGCTCTGGTCTTCTCGTCCGGCATCTTCTTCCACGGCGTTCGGGCCTCTTCTTGGGCCGCTCCGCGCAATGGGAGGCTCCCGCTGTGTGAGGCTTCGCTGCGTCTGACAGGTCTTTTATAACGGAGGGTGGGGCCACCTGGTGACCCCGTCCCCCTCTGACCTCATGGGGAAAGCCATAAGGAATTCCCCATGACGTCCCCGTGCGTCAGAGGGGGGCGGAATTACCAGGTGGTCCCACCCCGCAGCGAAGCCTCACACAGCGGGAGCCTCCCATTGCGCGGAGCGGCCCAGAAGAGACACCAACAGATGCCGGACGAGAAGACCAGAGCAAGAACAAGCGGATCGGATGAAGAAGATGATGGAAGAAGAAGATGGAAGAAGATGCCGGAAGGAGAAGATGAAGAAACCGAAGGATGATGAGAGGAAGAAGGAAGACCAGAAGAAAGAAGATTTTAATAAAGGAATTGTCAAAGACTGTCTACTGTCATTTTTACAATTTTTGACACTTTTTTGGTGAAATCCATTTCACACGGGGGGGCGGGATCTGGGGGCCCCCTTGTTAAAGGGGGCTTCCAGATTCCGATAAGCCCCCCGCCCGCAGACCCCCACAACCAATGGCCAGGGTTGTGGGGAAGAGGCCCTTGTCCTCATCAACATGGGGACAAGGTGCTTTGGGGGTCTCAGACCCCCAAAGCACCCTCCCAATTTTGAGGGCATGTGGCCTGGTACGGTTCAGGAGGGAGGGGGGCGCTCTCGTCCCCCCCTCTTTTCCTGCGGCCTGCCAGGTTGCATGCTCGGATAAGGATCTGGTATGGATTTTGAGGGGGACCCCACGCCATTTTTTTTTTGGCCGGGGCTCCCCTTAAAATCCATCCCAGACCTCAAGGGTCTGGTATGGATTTTGAGGGGGACCCCACGCCATTTTTTTTTTTTTGGCTGGGGTTCCCCTTAATATCCATAGCAGACCTGAGGGGCCTGGTTATTGAATTTGGGGGGACCCCCACGCTTTTTTTTTTATCAATGACTTTTTTTTTATCAATGGCTTTCAATGAATGACTGTTCTCTGTGTTACGGGAGCCGTCAATTCATTAGCCGCGAGTGATTTTAAATAGCTTTTTTCCTGCAAAAATGACACTTTGTGCAGGGACAGTTCTAAGCACAGGAAACATGCGCCCCTTCACAGGCATACTATAGACACCCCCCAGATGTGATACTACAATGCTGTACTAACAGCACGCACACACTAATCCCCAGAATCATAGCACATAATGTCAGCAGTCAGCAGCACATAACACTGACACTGACGCTGGAACACAACACAATATGCGAGGCCGCCGGCGCGGCGGCCTTTTATACTGTGGGGCGTGTACTAAACCCCCTGAGCTATAATTGGCCACAGGCATCCTGCCTGTGGCCAATTATTGCTCTCCTCGCCGCTGGCTCTTTGATTGGCCAAGCATGCGGGTCACAGTGCACGCTTGGCCAATCATCAGCCAGCAATGCACTGCAACTGGCGCAGTGCATTGCGAGCCGCTCACATCACACGAATTTGATGCAAGCGGCCCAAATAGTTCTGGGCTCGCCAAGCGGGCGAACGCCCGATGTTCGATTCGAACATGGGTTCGAATCGAACACCGGGCTCATCCCTAATCAATGAACAAAACAAAAAAACAAACGACGCATGAGCAGCGTATATAAAGCCAGAACACATGGTTGATGGAACAGCCGTAGGAACAATCTTGGAGGGAAGGACGGTAGCTCGCAAATGCAAAAAAGGAGCCATAAAACGAAGGGTCAATTTGAATTTGGGGCATAGGTGGTTAGTGGCCTATACTGCTTAGATTGAGGCCTATATTGGGACCAGCTTATGAGTTAAGCCAGACATTATGGTTTGTTTCATGTTCTCTCTTGCAGGCATCATATCATTTATCATGGTGAATAAATTTACAGCGCCTGATTTTTTACCACAATTCATCAACCTGTACTGGGAGCTGCCATGTCTCTGTAAGGTCAAGAGTCGAGATTACTCCAATAAAATCTTGAGGAAGGCAACATTGGTGAAACCTTTGTACCCCAGGGCAGACATCAACTATGTCAAGAACAACATTTTCAATCTGAGGAGTACTTTTAAAAGGGAGCACAATAAGGTCATGGACTTCGAGAGATCTGGAGCAGCAGCGGATGACCAATATGTCCCCAGGCTGTGGTATTACCACAGCCTGCGGTTTTTGACCGACCAGACAGAACCCAGGCCATCGCTGTCTACCCTTACTTCGACATCTGGTGAGGCCACAGCTTCAGAGGTCCACACAGGATGAAGATGTGGAGGAGCCCAGCTTGACCCAGGTTTAGCCTTGTTGAACATATTTGTATCCAAAAATACAATGATGATAACTAGACTTTATTGTTCAAATATTTCTGCCTTAACAAAGTGGTTTCCATATCAATAGACAGTAGTGGCCAAAAATGATTTGAACAAGAATGAAAAATTATGGGGTCAGAATGATAGTCTTTGCTATTTGTCCACATTCAATTTGCAACAGTGAGGAGATCAAAATTGTGTGTGACTGATGACAAAACCCTAAGAAAAAAATCAAATCATGTCCCATTTATATACACAGGAAACTGTCAGTCAGGAGGAGCCCGTGGCCACCAGCCAAACGGAGTCCCAGATCCCTCCCCTACGCCCTCCTGCTAAAAGGGCCAGGAAGATCAGGAATATGGACGAGGCCAAAGCTTCCTTCCTCAGCCAGGCCACTACTGCCATCCGTACTGACCCAGATGAGTGCAAGGTATTTGGCGTGGTGACAGCCAATAGGTTAAGGGGGATGGCCGGTGACAAGAGGAGAAGGTGCGAGGAGCTCATCTTGCAGCTCCTCAACAGGGGGGCGACGGGCGAGATCTGTGTGATTTTGTGTGCCCATATACACAACCTCCGCAGCCAACCCGCCCACCACAGCCACCTCACCCACCACAGCAACCCCACCCACCACAGCAGCACGGTGGTCAATGGCAATACCAGCCCCAAGACCCCCAACAAGGCTGCTGGTCTGGGGATTTTCATCCCTTCCCCCTAATGATTTGATTTGTTATATTTTCTATATTTTTGGATGCATGAAATGCACTTTTTGGTTAAGTTCTATTGGCAGATAGCATGTCTAATTGTATTTGTTTTCTTTTTTTAATGCACAATAAAAACATTGTGTAGAATAATACAGGGGGTCCCCGACTTACAAACATCCGACTTACAAACGACTCCTACTTACAAACGGAGGGAGACAACAGGAAGTGAGAGGAAATCCACCCCTAGGAAGGGAAATTCAGTCCTGTAAGAGTTAATATGGGAAAAAGTTGTCTCCACTGATGCTTTATTACCAGTCCATGCTTCCATAACAACCCAAAATTTTCAAAATCCAATTGTCATTGGGACAGAAGGTGAGGTGAAATCTTCTGAATAGGGGCACAGATAGCAAAACAAATGTTACAGGGGTGATAACCCTTCTCTAAAAAACGTAAAAATAGATTTTTTGGCTGGAGCTACAATTAAAAGATGTACCTGTTCCGACTTGCAAACAGATTCAACTTAAGAACAAACCTACAGTCCCTATCTTGTTTGTAACCCGGGACCCCCTGTACATGGCTATGTATTTTACTTCAAATGACAGTTTGGGAGTAGGCCAGTACATTTTCAAAAATACAATGTAAAATTAACAAGGGACACCAACATAATTGTATCTTTGATATTAAAAACTACAGGCTAATAGTGTTGTGATAACTTGGCCAAAAAAAAACAAATAATAATTTGCCACATCAAGAATGTTAAATCTCCATTACGAATGCTAGTTTACAAGACCGACCACTTCCGGCTCGTCCTTGCTACCGAGCATGAGTGTTTGTACTTTGGACTTTTGTGTGATGGACTTGTGTACAGATGATAGGAAAATCTGACAACAGACCGTTGTCTGCCGAAAATTTACTAGCCTGCCATCCAACATTTGTTGGCGGAAAGTTGGACAACAATTGTCTGATGGAGCATACTAACGGTTGGATTTTAGGCCAACAGTCTGTCATCACACAATTCCCTGCTGAAAATGCGATCGTGTGTATGAGGCTTAAGGCCACTTTCACACTAGGGCATTGGGGGGCGTAGGCGGTGAATCGCCGCTATTTTTATTTTTAGCAGCGCTTTATTGTCATTTTTGCGGCCCTTTTCGGCCGATAGCGGGGCACTTTTAGCCCTCGCTAATGCCCGAAACAGGGTTAAATGTGACCGCAAATCGCCGCTGCAGCACTTTGGCGGCGCTGCGCATTGATTTCAATGGTCAGGGGCACTGTAGGAGCGCTGTATCCTGTGAAGGATCTGTGCACATCAGTTCAATGATATCATACATATTTACATTTAAGCATTCACAGCAAGCAAAAAGTGCAAATTGCATGATTCAAGAGGGGGGGAATGTATATCTCCATATACTGGGACTTTAAATGAAGCGCACAAGGAAAGGGGGGTAGTGCGCCTCCATCCCTATATTGAATTCAAAAATAATGAACGAGTGTGGGACTTTAAATGAGGCAGGTTCAAACACAAATGGAATTAAAAAGTAGTAGTTTTAATGTACATAAGTTTCAAATTGCGCAAGGTTGCATACGTCAGACAGTCACTCAATGCATGTACAGGCATCTTAGAAATACATAGTATACATATCAATAAGGTATAAACACATAATTGCCATAACAGGGGAACAGTTTTGCAAGTTTCATAAATGTAGATCGTAATGTACATTGAAATTCATAAAAGTATAGATGGTAGTGTGAGGGGGCGTATCCTCACAAGCTCGACGCGTTTCATCGGTTAGCCGACTCATCAGGAGCAGATAATGAATGTCTGTAAATAATAAGAGTTCTCAATCAAAAAAAGGAGAGGAGTGGCAAACAACCCATGATATGGAAAATATATGTAAAAAAAAGTATATATAGAAAAACTGAAAGATGGTAAAGTCCACAAACTTACATCCCATTGGACACTGAACCCCAAAAAACCCGATATGCAGGAGTCGCCACGTCAAGCCTCACCGGGAGCTGAGGTATACAGTACTGCCCACAGGCAACGGGCCCACACTGGAGGATCCCCAACCAAGTAACAAGTAGTAAATTGAGTATTATGCCCAAATTAGGCAAGTAAATCTGTAAGATATTAAAGGAGTCTTGTATGATGATATATCCGGCAGCACTATCAAGCTAGAAACCATAAATAAAGGAGCATGAAGAAGAGGAGAGCGGCTAAAAGTATGTGAAAGATTGAAAAGTAAATGGAGACAAGGTGTAAGAGAACCAAGTGAGAGTAATGACAAAATGGTAGAAGAACGAGAAAAGATGAACGTAAAAGTGAGAAAAAAAACAATCTAAAAGAAGATATGCCTGTAAAGCATACCTACACCTATAAGGGCGGTGTTAAAAGAAAGTGGATGTGAATTTGCAATATGGAAAGTGAAGGAGTAAAAGATGTGAAGCTATGACATATAGTATTACCTTGTAGTAGCCAAAGAAGGTTATGCAAGTGCAGTGGAGCGAGCAGTGAAAGCCGGTCATCTGAACAAGTGTGGGTGGGGACCTTCAGGGCGGCCAGTCATATAGGGCCGACAATACCTACGTCACGCAGGCGTGTTGACGGGCGGGGAGTGTCTGTCCGCCTAGGGCGCCAAACCTATTCCCGCCCTTGCACCAGCTGGATGCAAAATACTGCAAGACCAGAAGATGAGGACGTCGCTGGTCCGGTATGTGCGTGACGCCGATGCGCACGAGGCCAGCCGTCCCCATGACACCCATCAAACACAAGGGAGGCAAGGGGGCGGCGTCTGGCGCGGATCGCAGCTCCCAGAAAAAGGAAGTCAAAGGCAAACCCAGCACACCAGGCATGAGGAGCAGGACCCAGTAGGGGCAAAAGAAATGTTTATTGTCATTTTTGCGGCCCTTTTCGGCCGATAGCGGGGCACTTTTAGCCCTCGCTAATGCCCGAAACAGGGTTAAATGTGACCGCAAATCGCCGCTGCAGCACTTTGGCGGCGCTGCGCATTGATTTCAATGGTCAGGGGCACTGTAGGAGCGCTGTATCCTGTGAAGGATCTGTGCACATCAGTTCAATGATATCATACATATTTACATTTAAGCATTCACAGCAAGCAAAAAGTGCAAATTGCATGATTCAAGAGGGGGGGAATGTATATCTCCATATACTGGGACTTTAAATGAAGCGCACAAGGAAAGGGGGGTAGTGCGCCTCCATCCCTATATTGAATTCAAAAATAATGAACAAGTGTGGGACTTTAAATGAGGCAGGTTCAAACACAAATGGAATTAAAAAGTAGTAGTTTTAATGTACATAAGTTTCAAATTGCGCAAGGTTCTCCTTTAATATCTTACAGATTTACTTGCCTAATTTGGGCATAATACTCAATTTACTACTTGTTACTTGGTTGGGGATCCTCCAGTGTGGGCCCGTTGCCTGTGGGCAGTACTGTATACCTCAGCTCCCGGTGAGGCTTGACGTGGCGACTCCTGCATATCAGGTTTTTTGGGGTTCAGTGTCCAATGGGATGTAAGTTTGTGGACTTTACCATCTTTCAGTTTTTCTATATATACTTTTTTACATATATTTTCCATATCATGGGTTGTTTGCCACTCCTCTCCTTTTTTTGATTGAGAACTCTTATTATTTACAGACATTCATTATCTGCTCCTGATGAGTCGGCTAACCGACGAAACGCGTCGAGCTTGTGAGGATACGCCCCCTCACACTACCATCTATACTTTTATGAATTTAAATGTACATTACGATCTACATTTATGAAACTTGCAAAACTGTTCCCCTGTTATGGCAATTATGTGTTTATACCTTATTGATATGTATACTATGTATTTCTAAGATGCCTGTACATACACTGAGTGACTGTCTGACGTATGCAACCTTGCGCAATTTGAAACTTATGTACATTAAAACTACTACTTTTTAATTCCATTTGTGTTTGAACCTGCCTCATTTAAAGTCCCACACTCGTTCATTATTTTCAAATTGCATGATTAGTTTAAATATTGTCCTCAAAACATGCATGTTTTCCCTGTAGTTCCATCTATTTACTCACCCACTCTGCCTCCGCTAAAGAACATGACTAATTTTCTTATTATATTATTCTTTTATTTAAAGAGCCAACTCTGAGACAACCAACATGTTTTTATTAATGCTTTGCTCACTTATAATGCAGGTCTATGTAGATTACACATTCACCATTTACTTTAGCTTTGTGCCCACAGGGATTACAGGCTACATTCATAAAATGACTAGTTCCAATTTCAGGACAGATTTGACACATACCAAATGACCTGTTTGTTAGCATACTGTTTACACAGACATACAACAGGTGAAACAACACTTCTCATATGTGATTTGTAGTTTAGACACTAGGTGGCAGTCTTATTACTAATACATTGTCCTGTCTAGTGCAGTGGTTCTCAACTTCTGTCCTCAGGACCCACTAACAGGCCAAATTTTAAGTATTACCTTGGGGAGATGCAGACTAGGATACTGCAATCACTGAGCAGCAAATTATATCACCTGTGATGTATTTCAGTTATCTTGCAAACCTGGCCTGTTAGTGGGTCCTGAGGACAGGAGTTGAGAACCACTGATCTTGTGGAACTACTTGATTAGAATGTAATTTCCTGTCTTTGTGTTCCCGTTGTTTTCCAATTTAACAGAAGGTGGTGAACCATGCAGCAAAATTTTGTCTGGTAAGAGTCATATCTGCATCAGCTTTCCAACACTTTCACATTGTGTTTAGAGCATTGAGAAAAGCCAAAGCACCTAGCGGAAACCCACGCATGCGCTTAAAGTGGTTGTAAAGTCACTGTGTGTTATTGCTACAATCCCCTGAGAAACATCAAGTTATGTGCCCAGTGTATGCGTTTAAAAAATAAAATGCATTTTTCTACCTTATTTCATAGCACCACTCACGTGACTGCCCGCCGCTCTGCTCTTTTGATCAGATAACTACAGCGGGAAGGGCCGAGAAAATATAGTACAAAGCGGCTTATTTTAAGAAAAACACATATAATGGGCACATATCTTAATGTAACACAGGGGATTGTAGCAATAACACACAGTTATGATAACAGCAGGAGGTGAGGGAAGGGTAGATCGGCACAGACTAGATGACAGGTGAGGGGGGGGACAAGGAGAGACAACGGGATGACGGAGGCACGTAAACTGACTGCGGTATCAGAGATCAGCAGCCATGATAAACATGGTCAGTTTACAGAGGGGAGGGCAGCACCAGGCAGGATCAACCAGGTATTTTAGATGATACAAAAGTCCAAATTACACAGCACAAGCACTGTGCTGTTATTCGTGCTTTAAAAGAACAGGATCAATTTTTTTTTCATAGGGTTACAATCACGTTAAAAGCTCCATGCAGAGAGCGTATATAAAATACAATATGGAAAAAGTACACAAGAGAATCAAAACTTCAGCGTACTGCCCCTTATTTACTAACATTTATCTCCATATTGCCATTGTATGCAGAACAGGCAAATACCATTGTCAGAGTATTTACTATGTGTCCATAATGTGCATAGATACACAAACAGAAGTTTTAGCTTAATACAGAAATGTATTAATGAAAATGTATTAATAAATGCAGTTTCCCCAGGAGTGTATGGTCTAGTATCTTAACATATGACACCAAGTGGTGCCATACCAAACATAAAAATGTAATGCTGTTAGCTATTTTACATGTGCATTATATATCAGAACCAGTACTGCGATAAGGTTCATCCACCACCAAGGGCAGGGATATGGACTTGCATCCCCCCTCTAATGCGTGATGTAGAATGGTTGTACTGCCCTTCATCCATTTGTGCCCCCCATTGATCTGGCTGCCCAAGGTTGGCATGGAGTTTGCACTGCAGATGTGTGGTGTGTACTTGCGCATTCACTGTGTGTTTTTCCAGCTGTCGTTGGATGGGGTGGAGAGTTAGCATAGTGTGACAGCAGTAGCTGTCAGAGCAGACATAAAGCCATGACCCGCTGGTTGCCAGCCACTTATCTCAAACATGTGGTGAGGGAGCACCCCACCAAAATGCCCAGGGCAGCTACCCCTCCTGCCCACCTTTTATCCCTGCCCTGATGGGAGCAATTCCTCCATTACTTTTTTCTTATATTACTGTAATCACTGTATATTACTGTACTATCGCTAGAAGTCAAATAGCCATAGTACATTCTGTACTAAGGTATCATAGGGAACAAGTGGCCACTGCAAGCATCCTCTCTTAGAGCACCTGTTCTGTTTTTACAATGGAGGTTAGAGGTTGCCAAGTCACTGCCAAGACAAGGGAGCTGGGTATTTAAGCTTGTTTAAGAAAGTACATCAATGCTTTTTCTGATGACTAAGAAGGCATTACTGACTGGGATGGAACTGTCAGGTGTTTCCAACCACTGACCAGCCCCCTGAGATGTGTTGAGGTGGTCTGTTACATGGAGGTTTGCTGCTATTTCCCAGGGAGATTCCCCACTGGGAAGGAAGCTTTTTGGCTTCTTCTGGTGATTTGAGGATATATGTGTGGCCTTGGTGTGTCATGGTTAGCTTGGTGGGGTAGCCCCACTGATAGGTGATTTTCCACTCCCGTAGTTGAGTGGTTATGGGAGAAAATTGCTTGTGTTGCTGCATGGTTGCCGCTGAGAGATAAGTGAAGATCTGAAATTTAGAGAAAGGGTCAGGGAGTTTTCCCATTTTCCGTGCAGCTGCAACAGCCCTTTCTTTTATGTGGAAAAAATGTATCCTGTCTATCACATCTCTGGGGACGGTGTCAGGGAGTGAAGCGTTTTTTCCAGCCTGTGGGCCCTGTCGATGACAAAGTCCTTAGGGTTTTCCATAGGTAACAGGACCTTGAGAAGTTGTTGCAGGTATAGATTTAGTTCTGGGTTTGTAACGGATTTGGGGATGCCCCGGAATTTTAGATTGTTCCGTCGGGAGCGGTACTCAAGGTCCGAGATCTTGGCATTTAGCCCCTGTATGTCATTATCATGTCCCTGTACTTCTGCTGACAGGCTATTATAGGCATCAGCATGTTTGCCTAGTGATCTTTCCACTGCATACACTCTTTCCTCCACGTGCTCTATATGAGACTGTAGAGAGGCCAGGTTTCTATTTAGGTCTGCCTGCAGATTATTTTTAAGGGATAACAACATTTCTTTTATGATGCATTCTGAGGCTGGCTGATCTGAAGCCGGGAATGCAGCTAGAGATTGTGACTGAGGGGTTGGGATGAGCTTCGAGTTCGAGTCGAACTCATGTTCGACTCGAACATTGCCTGTTTGTCTGTTCAGCGAACAGGAACAATTTGGGGTGTTCGCGGCAAATTCAAAAAGCACCCTGTAAAAGTCGATGGGAGAAATCTCAAGTGCTAATTTTAAAAGCCTATATGCAAGTTATTGTCATAAAAAGTGTTTGGGGACCTGGGTCCTGCCCCAGGGGACATGTATCAATGCAAATTTTTTTTTTTTTTAAACGGCCGTTTTTTCAGGAGTAGTGAATTTAATAATGCTTAAAGTGAAACAATAAAAGTGTAATATTCCTTTAAATTTCGTACCTGGGGGGTGTCTATAGTATGCCTGTGAAGGGGCGCATGTTTCCCGTGCTTAGAACTGTCCCTGCACAAAGTGTCATTTTTGCAGGAAAAAAAGCTATTTAAAATCACTCGCGGCTAATGAATTGCTGGCTCCCGTAACACAGAGAACAGTCATTCATTGAAAGGCATTGATAAAAAAAAAAGTTATTGATAAAAAAAAAAAATAATGAAAAAAAGCGTGGGGGTCCCCCCAAATTCAATTACCAGGCCCTTCAGGTCTGCTATGGATATTAAGAGGAACCCCAGCCAAAAAAATGGCGTGGGGTCCCCCTCAAAATCCATACCAGACCCTTATCCGAGCACGCAACCTGGCAGGCCGCAGGAAAAGAGGGGGGGACGAGAGCGCCCCCCCTCCTGAACCGTACCAGGCCACATGCCCTCAACATTGGGAGGGTGCTTTGGGGGTCTGTGCCCCCTTTAACAAGTGGACCCCCAGATCCCGCCCCCCCCCCTGTGTGAAGTGGTACTATTTCACCCAAAAAGTGACAAAAATGGTAAAAATGACAGGAGACGGTCTTTGACAATTCCTTTATTAAAATCTTCTTTCATCTTCTTTCTTCTGGTCTTCCTTTCTTCATCCTTCGGTTTCTTCATCCTTTTCCATCATCTCCCATCTTCTTCTTCCTCCGATCCGCTTCTTCTTGCTCTGGTCTTCTCGTCCTTCTCGTCCGGCATCGTCTTCCACGGCGTCGGCGTCTGTTCTTCTGTGTCGGGCCGCTCTGCGCAATGGGAGGCTCCCGCTGTGTGAGGCTTCGCTCCGTCTGACAGTTCTTTTATAACGGAGGGCGGGGCCACCTGGTGACCCCGTCCCCCTCTGACGCACGGGGAGGTCATGGGGACTTCCCTATGGCTTTCCCCATGACGTCAGAGGGGGCGGGGACGGCTTTCCCCATGACGTCCCCCCCTCTCTTTTCCTGCGGCCTGCCAGGTTGCGTGCTCGGATAAGGGTCTGGTATGGATTTAGAGGGGGACCCCACGCCATTTTTTTTGGCTGGGGTTCCCCTTAAAATCCATCCCAGACCTGAAGGGTCTGGTATGAATATTTAGGGGGACCCCACGCCATTTTTTTATTTTTTTTTGGCCTGGGTTCCTCTTAATATCCATAGCAGACCTGAAGGGCCTGGTAATTGAATTTGGGGGGACCCCCGCGCTTTTTTTTTTAATTTTATTTTTTTATCAATGACTTTTTTTTTTATCAATGACTTTCAATGAATGACTGTTCTTTGTATTACGGGAGCCGACAATTCATTAGCCGCGAGTGATTTTAAATAGCTTTTTTTCCTGCAAAAATTACACTTTGTGCAGGGACAGTTCTAAGCACGGGAAACATGCGCCCCTTCACAGGCATACTATAGACACACCCCAGGTATTAAATTTAAAGGAATATTACACTTTAATTGTTTCACATTAAGCATTATAAAAATCACTGCTCCTGAAAAAAACGTCCGTTTTTTTAAAAAAATGTTTGCATTGATAGATGTCCCCTGGGGCAGGACCCAGATCCCCAAACACTTTTTATGACAATAACTTGCATATAAGCCTTTAAAATTAGCACTTTTGATTTTGAACGTTCGAGTCCCATAGACTTTAATAGGGTTCTAAAGTTCACACGAGCTTTAGGTCTGTTTGAAGGTTCTGGTGCGAACCGAACAGGGGGGTGTTCGGCTCATCCCTACTGAGGGGATGTGTGGGGCATCCCAAGGTTATTCCTGTCAGTATTAGACATGTGCACACTGAAATATTTTGTCTCAGAATTTCGTTTTCATGCATTCGTCCGAAAATCCGAAATAATTAAGGTCCAATCTGTCATTGAAGGCTTATGGTGTCTGTCGAATGTTCTAGGTCTTCCACCTACATGCTATAGTAGAATTCTAATGTTGTATGACACTAGTAATAATTATATATTTATTAATTATTATTACTAGTCAACCAACATTAGAATTCTTCTATAGCCTATGGGCAGAGCATTTGACCATAAATGTCCGCTCGCGCCGACTACTTCATCAAATCTTCATGTCAAATCTTTTCTCTCTATGTCGAATAATCTTGGACTAATAGAGTTAGGTTAGGCACATTCGACCTTTTTTGCTATTGTCTCTATAATGTCGAATCTTTTCTCTCTATGTAGAATAATCTTGGACTAATAGAGCTAAGGTTAGGCACATTTGACCACAGGTTTGATGGACACAGATCGCTATTGTCAGCGTCGTGTCGAATCTCCTATCTCTATCGAACTGTTGTCACAACGAAAACTAAAATAAAGCATTTTTTTATGTCGGATCTTTTCGGTTTTCGGATTCTGCACGTTCATTATCGTTTGTTAAAACGATAGCGAAAATACCCGAAATTCGTCCGAAAATGCATTCGGATGAAAACGTATGCACATGTCTGGTCAGTAGGGATGAGCCCGGTGTTCGATTCGAACCCATGTTCGAATCGAACATCGGCCGTTCGTCCGTTCATCAAAACCAGAACTTTGTGGGCCATTCGCATCAAATTCGTGTGATACGAACGGCCCACAATGCAGTGCATTGCTGGCTGATGATTGGCCAAGCATGCACTGTGACCCATCATGCTTGGCCAATCACAGCGCTGGCAGCGAGGAGAGCCATAATTGGCCACAGGCAGGATGCCTATGGCCAATTATAGCTCAGGGGGGTTTAGCACACGCCCCACACTATATAAGGCCACCACTGCGGCGGCCTTGTGTTGTGTTGTGCGGCGTTCATAGAGAGAAGGATAGGCAGGGACAGTGTCAGCTGTGCTTTATACTTCTTTAGATAGTGCTGTTACAGTGAGTGTAGTGTTCAGGGAGAGAGCAGGATAGGCAGGGACAGTGTCAGCTGTGCTGTATACTTCTTTAGATAGCACTGTTACAGTGAGTGTAGTGTTCAGGGAGAGAGCAGGATAGGCAGGGACAGTGTCAGCTTTGCTTTGCTTCCTAACCTAGCGCTGTTACAGTGGGTGTAGTGTGCCTCCTGCACACTGCACAGCATACACCTGAATCTACCCCCTCATTGCTGGTGTTGTGTAGTTGATTTTGTGCAACACAGGCATCTGCCTAATATTCAGTCAGTGTAGTGTGCCTCCTGCACACTGCACAGCATAAACCTAATCTACCCCCTCATTGCTGGTGTTGTGTAGTTGATTTGTGCAACACAGGCATCTGCCTAATATTCAGTCAGTGTAGTGTGCCTCCTGCACAGCATACACCTGAATTTAAATAGCATTGATTTCTGTATAAATGACAATGGTCCCAAAAATGTGTCAAAAATGTCCGATGTGTTCCCCATCATGTCGCAGTCACAATAAAAATCGCTGATCGCCGCCATTACTAGTATAAAAAAAAAATATTAATGAAAATGCTATGAAACGATCCCCTATTTTGTAAACGCTATAACTTTTGCGCAAACCAATCAATAATCGCTAATTGCGATTTTTTTTTACCATGAAGAACAATATGTATCGGCCTAAACTGAGGAAAAACATTTTTTTTTTTATATATTTTTTGGGGATATTTATTATAGCAAAAAGTAAAATTTTTGTTTATACTGCAAAAAAATAAAAACCGCAGAGGTGATCAAATACCACCAAAAGAAAGCTCTATTTGTGGGAAAAAAAGGACGCCAATTTTGTTTGGGAGCCACGTCGCACGACTGCGCAATTGTCAGTTAAAGCGACGCAGTGCCGAATCGCAAAAAGGGGCCTGGTCCTTTGGCTGCAAATTGGTCCGGGGCTTAAGTGGTTAAATGGCTTTTTTTCCTTTACAAATGTCATTTTGTGCAGGGACAGTTCTAAACATGGGAAACACATGCCACTTCACAGGCATACTTTAGACACCCCCCAGGTAAGATATTTAAAGGAATATTTCACTTTTTTTTCACTTTATGCAACATTAAAATGAGTGCTCCAGAAAAAACTTCAGTTTTTAAAACTTCTTTTTGCATTGATACATGTCCCCTGGGGCAGGACCCGGGTCTCCAAACCCTTTTTCCTGGTGCCTCCATGGCAGCATACCAATGGTTGGTTGCCCCGCCCCCAACCAACCCACAGGACCACTTCAAACTCTAGAAATAGGAGAGTTGCACCCCCTGTCAGTATTCTTTTCTCTGTCCTCATACCTGCAGGATCACGGCCAGCCCTTCCTCACCGCTCTATGGTGCAACCATTGCAGGTTAATGCTCTCCTGCAGCATGGAGTCCCATGGCTTGGGTTGCTAAAGGCACCAGATAAGTATGGGAAACCCGTTTTTCTGTGGATCTTTTTAGGTTTGGGGATCAACAGGAGCCGCTTGTCTTTCTCCTCTATATACCCCCGCATTGTAGCACACAAAGGCAGGTCGACATACAGTTCCCCCTGGGAGTTATGGCAGCATTGGGGAAGCATCTTCCCCTCCTCAGCGTCTCCCTGTGTGTGCGGCGCTTCGCGTGCGCCGTTCCACTCTGTTTTCCCGGCGGAGGGGGGAGCCGAGGCGTGACGTAGACGGAGCATGCGCAGTAGCTACTCTGAAGCCGTCGGCGGCCATCTTGGTACTCCCTAAGCGCTCTCAGTATAAAAGGAGAGCACAGCTTCAGTCTGGTGTCAGCTACATAAGGGAACACACCTCAAGCACTCCTCTCCTGCTGTCCAGTCTGTTTTTCCCTGAATATGGAACCAAGCCAAGGTACTGGAAGGGGCAATATACTTTCCCCCCTTTTTCTTCTGATCTTATATGTTGAAGTTTTTTTGACAATTGGATGTTCATTTGTTTATACTTCACATAAGTCCAACTAAGTACCTCTCCTACCTTTATTCTTAGCTGCCCATAGCAATTTAACACTGCATCAAAAAGATCCTCAACATACCACTAGGTAAGGGCTGCAACAGTCAGGTAAGGTTTTTTTTAAAAGAGCACTTTTTAAAATAAACGGGTTTAAAAAAAAAAAAAAAAACTTTCCTTTTTTTTTTTTTTCCCCTCTTCCCTCTTCTCTCCCCCCCCCCCCCTCACTCTCTTACTCAGCCCGCACGGATCATCCCGCCGGTCATCCCACAGGGGGTCCCAAGATAGGAGGTCGGGGGGGCATAGAAGTTCGGGTCCCTCCCACTCCTCATCAGCCCATGCCTCTCGCAGTGGCCAAAGGTCACCCCGACACTCCACAGACAGACATGTCTCGTCAAAAAGATCAGGGTATCCAGGTCAGAAAGCCTGCTGGGTATGTGGAAAACAAGCCCTCCCAGACAAACTGGTATGTGCCCAATGTCTCCGAGAAGCCGCAGGAGACAAAGAGAAAGACAAACAGGAATCCATGGATTCCATCAAACAGCTAATAAAGGATTCTATCCGCGAGCTAGCGGTAAGTCAAGACCAGGCTGCTCCGTCTTCAGGTGAATCAGTGATTACCCCCACCCCACACCATGACCCTGAAGCACTATCTGAGGAGGAAACAGAATTGGTGGAGGAGAACCCATCATCTTTTGATTTCGCTCTAGTGGAACCCTTTATTAATGCTGTAAAAGATGCGATCCAGTGGGAGGAGGACCCAGAGCCTCCGGCCAAATCCAAAAAATATTTTCCACACCTGAAAAGAAAATTGTCAACCTTCCCCCTGATGGAGGAGATCAAGGAGGTAATAACAGACGAATGGCAGAAGGTGGATAAAAGGCCGTTGGCCTATAACCGTTTTTCAAAATTGTACCCCTTTTCAGAAGCAGACGCACAATTGTTTGATGCTGTCCCAATGGTAGACGCCTCAATTATGAGATTAGCCAGGAATACAACACTCCCCTTGGAAGACGCTGTCTCCTTTAAGGACGTCCTGGATCGAAGAATAGATTCAGACCTGAAAAAATCCTACCAGGCAACGGGGGGGGCATGCAAACCAGCAGTCGCCCTAACCTCTATTTCAAGGGCCACAAGGGTATGGTCAGACAACATTGAAATAGCCCTCAGACAAGGTGTGGATGTGGAAGAAATCATTAAGGCACTAGATGAGCTGAAATTGGCCTCAGACTTCATGGCGGAGGCCGCCATTGACATTATAAAGTGTTCCTCCAGGGCCATGTTATATTCTATTACGGCCAGAAGGGCATTGTGGCTTAAACCGTGGGCAGCCGATCCCACCTCTAAACAATCTTGGTGCCGTATCCCGTATAACGGAAAAGCATTATTTGGCGACAAGATGGATGCAGCAATCACCCGGGTCACGGGGGGGGAAGAGTGGCTTAATTCCCCAAGACAGAAGCAGGAGAAAGAGGTTTGTGTCGCGCCCGACGAATCAAAGAACAAAAGATTCCAGATCCTACCGCCCAGGTAGGGAGTATAGGAGAGGATGGAAAGGGTCACAGGCAACTTTCCTGAAGTCGGGAAAACCCAAGGCCTCAACTTCCACGACTGAGGGCCAGAAGTCCTTTTGACTCTCTCCCCACCCAGACAGGGCTGGTAGGTGCTCAACTCAGAGCATTCGCCCAGGTTTGGGTGGAAAACTGTACAGATCAGTGGGCCGTATCCACGGTCCAGCGGGGTCATCATTGGAGGTTCAGAAGACACCCCCCACGCCTATCTTTTCAGCCCACCAAAATCCCGACCTCCACGGGAAAAAGGGAAGCTCTTCGGCAGTATGTGCAAGCTCTGGTACTTCAGCAGGCCGTGGTACCAGTCCCAGCTTCAGAAGAACACTTGGGGTTCTATTCCCCGATCTTCCTGGTCCCCAAAAAATCGGGCGGATGGAGACCGGTACTGGATCTCAAAAAATTAAACAGATACATCCAGATAGAACATTTCAAAATGGAATCACTAAATACCGTGATTCTGTCAGTTCAGCCGGGGGATTGGATGGCCTCTATAGATCTCCAAGATGCCTATCTCCACATTCCGGTCCGGGAGCAATTTCAACCCTTCCTGCGCTTCAAAATAGGGGACTTACGCCTCCAGTTTCAATGTCTCCCCTTTGGGATCTCGACAGCTCCGAGGACTTTTACCAAGGTATTAGTGGCGATTCTAGCTCCCCTACGGGAAGAAGGGATCCGAGTGTTGCATTACTTGGACGATATCCTAATATTGTCCCAACACAGGGAGAGCCTGGAAGAACATGTGCAAAAGGTCCTGAACACATTAGACAGGTTTGGATGGCTGGTGAACCATTCCAAAAGTCAGCTGATTCCCACCCAGAGGATGGTATATTTAGGGGCTTTCTTCAACACCCCCGAAAGTGCAGTATCGCTGCCATCAGGGAAAGTGCCGGCTCTAATAGCCAAGGTAAAAAGGATGCTAGCGGGCCATCGCATACCTGCATCAGATTGCCTGAGCCTGCTGGGGTCCCTATCCTCTTGTATCCCCATGGTCAAGTGGGCCAGATGGCACCTGCGGGGATTCCAAATAGGATTCCTATCACAGTGGAAAAAGGTCCGCCTAGATCAGGGTATATGGATTACCCCCTCCATGAAGTCCAGTCTTTGGTGGTGGACGAGAACGGCCAATCTTCAGGTACACTGCTCCCTAGGGCCCATCCCGTGGACCGTCCTCACGTCAGATGCAAGTCAAGTGGGCTGGGGAGCACACGTGCAGAGTAAACTAGTTCAGGGAAGATGGCAATTCAACCCAGTCAATGTTGCGTCCAACATTCTAGAAATAAGGGCGGCATGGATGGCAGTTCAGAACCTGGCCCCCTATCTCAGGGGAAAATCCATACTTCTACGGATGGACAACAAGGCGGCGGTAGCCTACGTCCAAAACCAGGGGGGAACACACAGCAAATCCCTTCTCAGCGAGGTGGCACCCATCCTGAACTGGGCCGAGAAGAACTTAGTCGACCTACGGGCTTCTTACATTCCAGGTCCCGAGAACCAGCTAGCCGATCAGTTGTCAAGAACCTTTGTCGACAACAACGAGTGGTCTCTCAGTCAGGAAACCTTCTGGTGGATATGCCAACAGTGGGGCACTCCCCAAATAGATCTCTTCGCCTCTCCCCTCAATGCGAAAACACCCCGATTTTTCTCGAGGTTCCCATCACTAGGAACAGCGGGGGTGGACGCCCTGATTCAACCTTGGGACTTCCGGAAGGGGTATGCGTTCCCGCCAACTCCCCTGATATTGAGGTATCTCCAGAGGCTGATGTCAGAGAAGGTCACAGTCCTGGCAGTAATCCCATACTGGCCCAAAAGACCATGGTTCGCGCTACTAGTCAAATTGGCCATGTGCAAGCCGCTCCGTCTTCCTTACAGGAACAACCTGCTGTCGCAGGGCGACCTCTCTCACAAACACCCAGAAATCTTGGATCTGAGGGTATGGAAATTGAGCGGGAAAGGCTGGACAAGCTAGGGTGTGCGCCTAGTGTCATCCAAACTCTGTTGCAGGCTAGAAAGGCTACCACCAACTCCACATACTACAGAATATGGAGGAAATTTACAGAAATGGCTGAAGCTAACCAGTTTGACCCCCTGGAGCCGGGGGTACAGAACATTCTCCTGTTTCTGCAGGCCGGTTTAGATTTAGGGCTAGGCCTAAACACCTTGAAAGTTCAAGTCTCGGCCCTCTCAGCTCTGACAGATACACTCTGGGCGCTGAACCCTTTAGTGGAACGCTTCTTAAAGGCGGTACTAAGACTTTGGCCCCCCAGAAAGACTCTGTATCCAAAATGGGACCTAACAATAGTACTCAATGTTTTATCAAGCCCTCCTTTCGCCCCCACGGAAGAATGCTCTCTGGAGGATATCACCATGAAAACGGTATTCCTAATCGCCATCACCTCGGGGCGCAGGATATCGGAAATCCAAGCCCTAGGGGCTCAAGAACCTTACACCACCTTTTTCCCGGATAGGGTGGTCTTGCAACCCATCCATCAGTTCGTCCCAAAGGTACCTTCAATCTATCACCTCAGTCACCAATGGGTTCTACCAACCTTTGAGGAGGAACCATCCTCCACAAAGCTTCACGAACTAGACGTAGCCAGATCCCTGAAACACTTCTTGCTGTTAACACAACGGTTCCGGAAAGATCAAAGGCTGTTTATCATTAGCAAAGGCGCAAAGAAGGGGAAAACGGCATCAAAGACAACCCTGGCAAGCTGGATTGTGAAGTTAATACAAAGGGCATACCGGGCTAGTGGTCTTCCTGCTCCAAATGCGGTCAATGCACATTCAACACGGGGGATGGCCGCCTCTTGGGCAGCTTTGGCACGGGTCTCCCCAGAGACGATCTGTCGGGCAGCCAGCTGGTCATCATTCAGCACTTTCATGTCCCACTATAGTGTGGATCCAGCAGCTCTCACTTCCCGAGATTTTGGGAAAAAAACCTTGCAATTTTCTGTACTGTAGTTGTTATTAAAATTATTATTGCAGTACCCTCCCTGTAAGCGAGTTATTAACCATTGGTATGCTGCCATGGAGGCACCAGGAAAACGGAAAATTGAATACTTACCTTCCGTAATTTTCCTTTCCTGGTGCCTACCCATGGCAGCATACACCCTCCCTTCAATAATCCTTAAGAGGTTTGGAGGCTAGTTACAAGAATACTGACAGGGGGTGCAACTCTCCTATTTCTAGAGTTTGAAGTGGTCCTGTGGGTTGGTTGGGGGCGGGGCAACCAACCATTGGTATGCTGCCATGGGTAGGCACCAGGAAAGGAAAATTACGGAAGGTAAGTATTCAATTTTCCGTTTTAGGACAATAACATGCATATTGGCCGTTATAAATAGCAGTTTAGATTTCGAACGTTCGCAGGTGATCACGGACATATGTGTGCAGATAATCATTGGCACATGTTATTTTACTGGGACATATGTGAGGGACATGTGTTTTTATTATTTGGGGACATGTGTGATTTGGGGACATGTGTGTTTTGGGGACATGTGTGTTTTACTGTGGGGACATGTGTGTTTTACTGTGGGGACACTACACTGGTGATCAGTGAGTAAAAAGCTGTAAAAAAACAGCTAATACTCACTGATCACCAGCCGGCTGCAGCGATCCGCTCTCCTCTCCTCACCGACGACTTCCGTGTTAGGAGCGGAGAGCCGATTGCCTAGCAACCGGCTGTTTGTTTACATCACATGACGGCTGTGATTCGACACGGCCGTCATGTGATCAGGAGGGCCAATCACCGAGCCCTCCTGCCGATCCGAGATGCGCCGTGTCCGGGTGACACCGCCGCATCGGGATCGCGCCGCTGCGCTCGCGCGCGATCCCTCTACTTCTGAAGGACGTTCCGGAATGTCCATTCAGAAGTAGACGGCTCCCACCCGGCCGTATATGTACAGTGGCCGGGTGGGAAGTGGTTAATAGGGTTCTAACGTTCGTGCGAACTTTCAGTCCGTTCGCAGGTTCTGGTGCGAACTGAACACGGGGGTGTTTGGCTCATTCCTACTGGTCAGTAGCCAGTTGTTTTTTACTCACCGGCCTTTTGGATAAAGGGGAGGCTGCAGGCAATGGTGCTGGTCTTTTCTGGGAGTTGTTGTCCTCCTTTTGAGCGGCTGCTATCACAGCTGCAGCGTAGGATTGTATGCCTGGATTGCTGTGTTGGGAGGAGGGGGCGGGCTCCATCTCGCTCTCCCCTCTATCTTCTGCTGTCGCCATGCTGCTGAGCCCTTGGAAGTAGTCTGTGAGCCGCCACAGGTGTGAGGATCTGTGTGCAGTGGAGCTCACAGACATCCCCAGGTGTCAGGGAGATGAAAGCTGTTAGGACCGGTGTCTGTAGAAGAGACGCCGCTGTGTAAGTCACTGATCCCCGCCAGAGCTCCTAGTTCAATCGGTCATACTGCTCCGTGGCCAGGCTCTGCCCCCTCACATCAATGCTTTTTCTGTAACTTTGGTCAATGAAATAGTACCTGCAGGTACAGAGGCATAGGTGTGCCTATTGCATTAGGGTGTGCACCACAAAGCTCAAACACATGTGTGTGTGTGTGTGTGTGTGTGTGTGTGTGTGTATATAGTAATTATAATCACTTGCTAGAGTCCATCCGTGACTTCAAAATAAAGCTAAACTCACTAAAAAAGTCTCTGTCTCGCTTCTTAAGCTGTGTACGGAACTTTGAGAGCTTTTACAAATCCAACACGATAAGTATATGAGGTTCTTGAAACTTCAATATTACGCCCACAATAACAAGGCAGGTAAATTCTCAGCAAACAGGTTGAAATCCCCAAAAGCAAAATTTCACAATTAGTTCAACTGGTCACTACTCAGACCTTGCACAATCCTCAACTAATAGCTAATGCTTTTGCTGATTTCTATAGTTCCCTCTATAACCTGAAAGATGACTCCTACACATCTCAACCATCAGATTCAGATATTGCAGCCTTTTTGTTCCATTTAAAGTTACCAGAGGAAATTACCAGCGTGATAGAATCCTTGCCTTCAAATAATTCCCCTGGCCTTATAGGCTCACTAATTATTGATAAATAATTAATGAATACTATAAGTTCTTTGGTGATATCCTAGACCCCTACATGTCGAGAACATTCAGTACAGCTCAATCCTAGAATTCCTTCCCACAAGGAGATGCGGAGGGCACACATTGTTGCACTTCCTAAACCAGGAAAGGATCCGATTACTCCAGCAAACTTCAAACCCCTTCTTTCTTGAATTCTGACATTAAAGCGGTTGTAAACCCACTTTTTGGACTTTTACCTATAGGTAAGCCTAGAATAAGGCTTACCTATAGGTAGTGGAAATATTTCGTAAACGTGCACCGTTTAGGAGATATTTCACTTAGTCCGCCGAAAATTCGGCTCCGGCGAATGATAGAGCTGGAGTCCACGGCCCGGAAGGAAGAGGGCCAGAAGATGGACGCTGCCCACACAGGGGACATCGCTGGATTCTTTTGCAGGTAAGTGGCACATAATGGGCTAGTATGCGATGCATAATAGCCCATTATGATTTTCATTTGCAGGCTGCAACAGCTAGCAAAAGAGAAAGTAAAACCCACCCATTCTCACCCTGGAAATTAACACCAAAACCCAAATGTGATTAGTGCAGGAATACCCATATTCCTGGACCACGTCTAGTATCCCATATCTAGGTATCAAATTGACCCCTTCGGTCTCCTCTCTAATATAGACTAACTTCAAACTTCTTATAACTAAGCTTGAAACCAACCTCAAACACCTCTCCCACTTTGAATTATCATGGTCGGGAAGGCTGGCCTCTTTTAAAATGCTTATCCTGCCCCAGATACTCTATTTATTTCATACTTTACCCATCTCAATAAAAGCATCAATTATAAATTCATTATGGTTACTCATTAGACAATTTATATGGAACCATAAACAAGCCCACTGCACATTAGATTAGCTGATTAAACACAAGCTAGCAGGTGGAATAGGTTTGGTATATATTAAAGACTACTACCAATACAACCCTCTTGGATCAAATGCATCACTGGTTCCAATCCACTAATCCACTTATTGGCGGATAAGTGCTACCCTTTGCTATAGATACCTTGCCTCCCACCATCACAGCCTCCCTGCTGGCTTGGAGGGCACTCCAGAAGACCTTAAAACAATCCAAACACAATGTTGAGGTCAAAATCCCCATCTCTATATTAAAAGTGCTTACACCCCACTTGAAACAACCAGACTGGTCCTGCCTCTGTTGGGTGACTGACCTCTATAACAAAGGTAAACTCAGGGGCATAGACAAATTATGCAAAGGAATACAATTTGCCTAGGACTAAAACTTTCCAGCTATTTGGCATTTGACACTACCTGTCCTCCAATTCCTTTCACCCTATATTAACCCAGTCGTGAGTCTGAGACTTTTATCAGGGCGCATCCAGTGCTACCAAGAGTATATCATTTTTCTATAACCTACTCCAGAATAAAATTATTTTTTCTATAATGACCTATCTTAATGTGGGAAAAGGACCTACAGACTACTTTCACAATCAATCAATGGCGTACCACACTCCATTATTCTTACAACATATCACATTGCACAAACCACCAGGATTTGACACACAAAAAATAGAGACTGGATGGTACCTTACAGCCTACCGTATAGCTAATTTTTCCCAGACAGGGTCTCCTCTCTGCTGGCATGGCTGTGGCCAACCTGGCAATTTAGTATATATATTTTGGTCATGTAAAAACCTGAGGAGCTTCTGGAGGAGCGCTTTCCATCTTCTCTCTGATGTCACAGAAATCTTTACTGATCCCAGGCCAGCCGTGCTATCCTAAATATAGGTATGGATGATTACACTCCTAACTTCAGGACAACGATCTCTAACATTACTGGCTGCCATACTTGTCATAAAGAGACATTAGAAGACAGAGAGATGGTGCCGAGGCAGAAGTCCTCCTAATGCCGCGTACACACGAAGGGACAATCCCGCGGGATTATCCTCTGGACTGAAGTCCAGCGGATAATCCCCTCGTGTGTGGGCGCCGGCGGACTTTTTGGCGCCAAAGTCCGGCGGACTTTTTGGCGCCAAAGTTTGAAGTTTTGTTTTCAAATTATCCGCTGGACTTGGCAGTCCAGCGGACAATCCCGCCGTTAGTGGGCAAGTCCGCGGGACTTTTGAAATGAACGGACTTGCCGCTCATCGGCAAGTCCGTTCATTTAGCACGTGACTTCAGGTTACGTAGCTAGCGTAGGCAGTTACTGCCGCCGCGCTAGCTCCGTGACCTGGCATGGATTTAAAGGGACTCCCCACGCCGAAAAAACGGCGTGGGGGTTCCCCCCAAATCCATGTCAGACCCTCATCCGAGCACGCAGCCTGGCAGGCCAGGAAAGGGGTGGGGACGAACGAGCGCCCCCCCCCTCCTGAGCCGTACCAGGCCGCGTGCCCTCAACATGGGGGGTGCCCTGGGGAAAGGGGGGCCGTGCGGCCCCCCCCCCCACCCCAAAGCACCTTGTCCCCATGTTGATGAGGACAAGGGCCTCTTCCCGACAACCTTGGCCGTTGGTTGTCGGGGTCTGCGGGCGGGGGCTTATCGGAATCTGGGAGCCCCCTTTAATAAGGGGGCCCCCAGATCCCGGCCCCCCACCCTATGTGAATGAGTATGGGGTACGATGTACCCCTACCCATTCACCTAAGGTGTAAAATGTAAAGTACAAAAACACACACACTTTTGAAAAAATATTTTATTGCACTGCTCCGGGGGTCTTCTTCCGTCTTGGGGGTCTTCTCGCCGGACTCCCCCGCTCTCTTCTGCTCTTTTACCTAGCTCTTTCACGAGGGGGGGAGTCCGGCTACCTTCTTCGTCGTCGCCGCCGTCTGGGGGTCTCGATCCGCCTTCGGGGGTCTTCTTCCGTCTTGGGGGTCTTCTCGCCGGACTCCCCCGCCATTTACCAAGCTCTTTTACCGAGCGGGGGAAGTCCGGCTACCTTCTTCGTCGTCGCCGCCGTCGTCTGGGGGGTCTCGATCCGCCTTCGGGGGTCTTCCGGGGGTCTCTTCTGTTCTTGCGGCGGTCGTCGTCTTCCGCGCCGCCGGCGCCTTGTCCTTCTTCTTGTTCTTGTTCTTGTTCTTCTTCTTCTTCCGATGTTGACCCGACGCTCTCTCTGCCCGGAATGCCTGTGCCGCTCTGCGCTGAGACTTATATAGGGGAATGGGGACAGGGTCACATGCACATGTCACATGGTGACCCCGCCCCCTTGTGTTGTCACAGTCCCGGAGGATGCTGGGACTGTGACATCGCAAGGGGGCGGGGTCACCATGTGACATGAACATGTGACCCTGTCCCCCATGTCCCTATATAAGTCCGAGCGCAGACCGGCACAGGCATTCCGGGCAGAGAGAGCGTCGGGTCAACATCGGAAGAAGAAGAAGAACAAGAACAAGAACAAGAAGAAGGACAAGGCGCCGGCGGCGCGGAAGACGACGACCGCCGCAAGAACAGAAGAGACCCCCGGAAGACCCCCGAAGGCGGATCGAGACCCCCCAGACGACGGCGGCGACGACGAAGAAGGTAGCCGGACTCCCCCCCTCGTGAAAGAGCTAGGTAAAAGAGCAGAAGAGAGCGGGGGAGTCCGGCGAGAAGACCCCCAAGACGGAAGAAGACCCCCGGAGCAGTGCAATAAAATATTTTTTTCAAAAGTGTGTGTGTTTTTGTACTTTACATTTTACACCTTAGGTGAATGGGTAGGGGTACATCGTACCCCATACTCATTCACATAGGGTGGGGGGCCGGGATCTGGGGGCCCCCTTATTAAAGGGGCTCCCAGATTCCGATAAGCCCCCGCCCGCAGACCCCGACAACCAACGGCCAGGGTTGTCGGGAAGAGGCCCTTGTCCTCATCAACATGGGGACAAGGTGCTTTGGGGTGGGGGGGGGCCGCACGGCCCCCCTTTCCCCAGGGCACCCCCCATGTTGAGGGCACGCGGCCTGGTACGGCTCAGGAGGGGGGGGGGCGCTCGTTCGTCCCCACCCCTTTCCTGGCCTGCCAGGCTGCGTGCTCGGATGAGGGTCTGACATGGATTTGGGGGGAACCCCCACGCCGTTTTTTTCGGCGTGGGGATTCCCTTTAAATCCATGCCAGCTTGCGGAGCTAGCGCGGCGGCATTTACTGCCTACGCTAGCTACGTAACCTGAAGTTACGTTCGAAATGAACGGACTGCTCCGTGTGTGGGCAAGTCCGTTCATTTTCAAAAGTCCCGCGGACTTTTGGCCGGCGGATTATCCGCTGGAGAAGTCCGTGCGTGTGTGGGCAAGTCCACACGCTCGGAAAGTCCAGCGGACCCCGCTGGAAAGTCCCGCGGGATTGTCCGCTGGACTAGGTCCGCCGGCAAAAGTCCGCACGTGTGTACGCGGCATAACTGTACAATCACACCACATTTTTGAGAAATTATTAGGTGTAAGGAATGACTCATTAAAGGCCTTTGTAAAGGCTTGGTTTCCGTGGACACAATGGCCTCTAAAAAATAACTGATGATTGCTATATTATTTTGTCTTATTTTATCTTTTGTATGGCTTGGCATTGTAACTATGGACACTTCTTTTCCCTGCTAGGTATATAACCTTGTTGTTTCTCTCTTATTATCCTCTGCATTGCCTGCAGTTGTAGGTTGTTGTACCCTAAATACTTTAATAAAAATTTATTGAAAGAAAATAGAGGAAAGCAAGCCTAAAAAGGAATATTAATTTAGCCAAAATAATAAGTGTATGTCTTTGTGTTTAATACTGCTTCAAAACTTGAGTGAGCCATTAACAATGTTGTAATATCTCAGCAATTTCAATTCTGTACCTTTGTGACAATACAAAGGATAATATTGAAATACATATGTATTCAAACATAAATACAATATAACAAATACACATTTATTAAACTGTAGCGTATGTAATTCTAATTGAATTGAATTGAGTAGGTGTTTAGCATTATTAACTAACACTGAAAAGAGTGAGGATATCATGATTTCAATATTCATGTTAAAGTGAAACAATAACCTATATTCAGCCAGCACAAATATTGATATATCAAAGGTAGTTTCGCCCTAATTTTTCACCTAACGTTAACATTTTACATGGTTGGAGTTCAATATTTAGTTGCAATTACAGTAGCTAGCCTCCCTAATAAAGTGATGAGAAAAAAATCTCAGTCACATAGTCTACAGAAGGGATGTCAAACTCAATTTCATTGCTGGCTGCATCAATATTAAAGTGGAAGTCCACCCTAATACTTCAATTCTCACCCTGCAATCATTAATGTGAGCTGAGTTCAGCTTTATGTCTCAAAATGAAAAAATCCCAGTTTTCTACCTTTATTTTACAGCATCCTTGCGCTTCACATGACTTCAATTCTACTTCCCTCCGAGACTAAAATCAGCCAGTGGGTGTGGTTCCTGAAAGCTAGTGACATCACTTCCTAGGAGGGACACTGCTCCTGTGTAGCCAGTGGGTGTATACAGAATGGGAGGAGCTAATTATAGGTTCCTGCCCAGTGTTCTCTCATTGTACATCCTAATTCATGAGAGAATTAAGAAATAAAAAGCCCCATCCACGCGGGGGGGAGGTGCAGGGCACATATACAGTATAGCTGTGCACAGAAGAAGGGAGCTGGACACAGGGGGGGGGGGGGGGATTGTCAATGTAGCTGAAAGTGCTCTGGGGTCTCAGCTCACAGTCTTCAAAGATCACAGTACAGGCAACCACATTAAGGCTCTGTTTCCACTAGTGGAACTTGTCATGCGACTTTGGACACATAAAGTCGCATGGCAAGTCACAGCCCAGTGATTTCAATGGCACACAGTCCCATCCATGCGATTTTGAAAATCAGTGACTTTGAAAAGGTACCTGCAATGCTTTGATGCAATTTTGATCCAGAGTGGATCAAAGCTGCACTCAAAATTGCATCAAAGTTGCACTTTAAATTGTGCAACTTTGTGATCGCAATAGTGGAAACGTGACTTGTCATGCAACTTTGAAAAGGTATCTGCAATGCTTTGATGTGACTTTTGATGCCTCAGCCTCGTACACATGATCAGATTTTGCGTGTGCCTGGATTTTGTCTTGCATACAAACGGTACACAATTGTCGGCCAACAAACACGAACGTAGTGACGTACTAGACATACTACGAGCCGAAAAAGAGGAAGTTCAATTGTCAGGTGCTACCCTTTGTGCTCCTTCTGCTAATTTCGTGTTAGTAGAAGTTTGATTCGCGCTTTTCATTTCGCACTTTTCAGTTCGTTTCTGGACGGCCGTTCGTCAACCAGACATGTTGCGGAATTGAAGGAGATAAAGTGTTATTGGTCTTGGAGTTATTGCTTTGATCCAAGTCCAGTCCAGGAACAGGAGAAGTTCTTGGACCAAAAATTGTCTGCTTTATTAATCGTGATCAATTATGTCATATGCCTTTGCTGCGGGAGCTCCAGGAGAATAATCCGGATGATTTTCGGAATTATCTCTGGATGATGGACCCCTGCTTCCACCAACTCTTGGCATTGTTGACCCCCTATATTAAGAAGCAGGACACATGCAGGAGGCTTTTATTACATTTTTTGGTTGAATAATGATTTGATTTGGTATATTTTCTATATTTTTGGATGCATAGAATGCACTTTTTGGTTAAGTTATATTGGCAGATAGTGTGTCTAATTGTATTTGTTTTCTTTTTTTAATGCACAATAAACAAATTGTGGAGAATAATTGTGGAGAATAATACTTGGCTATGTGTTTTACTTCAAATGAAAGTTTGGGAGTAGGCAGTTACATTTTAAAAAATACAATGTAAAATTAACAAGGGACACCAACATAGTTGTATCTTTGATCTTAAAAGATACAGGATAATGGTGATGTGGTAAGTTGCACCAAAAAAAGACTTTTCTTTGGGGTTTTGACCCTCTCATAAAGCGGGTAAAAAAAGAGCCCTTTGGAAAAAAAACTACTTTTCCCTTAAATATCCCCTTAAAAAAACTATTTTTCCAATTTGGATAAATGTTTTTCACTTTATTTTTGGAAAAAAAAGGGAATGCAGATTTTTTAAAATTATACTCTCCCTATTTTTGTTTTTTATAATTTTTTTTTCTTTCTCTATGCTTTTTCTGAAAATTTTAGGGCAACCCAAATTTTAACTTTTTTTGGGTGGACAACCCAGTGTTCGTGCAAAAAAACTGTTATTGTAAATTTTTCGGGAATGTGGGGTTTCCCTGTACATGGTTTTTAATGCTCTTTTTTTCTAATAAATAGGTGAAAAAAAAAAGTAGGTTATCTCAGGGGGAAAGGTGGAACCAACATTGGTTTTTGGGCCGGGGCATCAAGAGCCCTGCTGAAGCCCTGCAAATATCGGCTGGAGTCAGCGCACGCACTTCTGTTGCGCGTATTGCATAGAAATTGCACAAAAGTTATTGAAAACCGACGTAGAGGAAAGATGGAAGTCCCAATGCATTAAGCGTTAAAATTACTAGAGTGGGATGGTTACTCATGTTCCCCAGATTCACTAGGATGCTTAATTATTAGCGTCGTAAATTAAATATAACAGCTTTAGCGATACTTCACATCACCGTGTGCTCCCATCATCGAGAGTGCCCAGGAAAGGCTGCCTTAAAGATACGTGGATGTAAGGGCACTCAGAGACAACCCTGGAGAGTTTAAACTGGAGAGAACCGCCTCACACAGTCGTGAGATTGCCTCCACATAGCCAGCGGAATCTCCAGATGGTACACTCGGTGCTACGAGATTAGTGCTAAAGATATGAAGAAGAGAATGGAATGTTGTTAATGAAGGTTTTATTAAAGATAAGATATCTGAGTAATGAATAAACAGATGTTTTCCGAATAAGATAAGGCAAAATGTTTAATAAGGAAATTCAACAAGAACCCAAGTCTCTCTGTCAAAGATGGTTGGTTAGCATTTTTACACTTTTTGAGTGTAATGGTAGGGATTTAATGACCGACCTTGACTGGATATCAAGACACATGGGGCTGACCTGGACGACTTGTGAGCGACTTCCACACAATGTGTCCGAATTTAAACTTTCTCCGATTCCCACTCAATCCATCCAGGTGTGGGACTTGAAAGTAGGGGTGTTAATCCCCGTACCCTATAAGCATATTCTCCTCATAACTGGCCAGTATCATATGTCTGGGGTCAAAACCCTCAGCAAAGTCTCTCCCAATTACGGGACTGTGTCGCATTACGGTTTCATTCTGTATGGACGTGGATCACTCATCACTACTGCCTTTTTAATCCTAGCCAACCTGCCAGTTATTGTGGATTACATCTCTGGAGATGATTTCTGAACACAACCAATGGAAACCTATTTCATACTTTTATAGTTTTCCTGTCTCGGGTGAGCCGCAACGAACTGGAACTGATCTCACAGGAAATGTCGCTACAAACAAGTAATATGTTTACTTGACCCATTTAGGTCTCAAAGATGGCGGCATTAACTTAAACTGTAGTCGATTGGCTTACACATCTTAACATAATGTGTCAAAATTCCCTATGTGAAATTGGGAAGGGCGACAGCCAATGGTTACGCCAGGATACCCTTTGGTTGCAATTATACTGTTAAAGAATTCATTATGAATCTAACCATGTAGTCTATTCCATTCATAAACCATGGTCCATACACGTGTGCACCCATTATTAGCTGCTATCCCTTATTCACTAGATTTGGAAGACAAACCATTGACCTGCTAGGTAGTAAAGCTATGTTCCGTATGGATGATATGGAAACCCTCTTGTCAGCTAGAGTGAAAGTGATCTGCGAAAAAGACTGGACCGTGATGTTCAATACCGTCCGCCTACGCGACTTAGTCCAACACCATAAACTGTGACAGCTTTTATATCCATAAGGCCATGCGAATTTCCTCCTCCCACTCTCCTCTGTTTCCTAACTCCTGCTTTCGACTTGATATCTTTCCTGGAAATTAAGGCAGGATAAATCAGTAGCCAATGGGTGACACCACAGTGTCGTTGCCAAAATGGATGAAAGTTGATGTGTTGGATATGTCCTATATTTTGTATGCTCCTTTTAATGGAAATATGACTCTGAACAAATAGTTATACCACGATTATGGAAGCTAAGCATAACTGGTATGGCGCCGGCATCAATAGCTTCTCTTTGATATGTGAATCCATACGCATTCACGCCTTAGAGCCGTTGCATATTTTACTTTTGACCGTACAAGACAGAGGGGAAGATGCCTGGAGTCCAGACTTTCCATCTCGACTTCCATGCCGCTCGTTAAACAAGGCGAGCTCAGGCCTCGGTGGCAAGCTACACCGGGAGCTCCAGCAGGGTGCAAGAAGAGCGCGCCCTGGAGAAGATCGGGAGAGTAGCTGACGACGCGGGAGGGATGGAGAGAGAGCCTCACACCAACTGACCCTCCCATGCTGCGGAGTGAAGGACCTGGACGAGAAGGCCAAGAAAAGCTCGAGAATAGAAGTGGAATGTATGAATAAGTTTGAGAAACATGGATTATGAAGGGTAGCAGCTTAAACAACTCAGAAAAAGTTTTAATTAAAGCATTCAAAAGACGTTGCCTGCTGTAAGTTCAATTGTGAACTTTTGTGAATTTGTTCACATTTTAGCCCCAGATGTACAATCAAAAAAGGGGGCGGATTATGTGTACCCCGTTAGGGGGCTTCCAAGATCGATAGCCCGGAGACCACAACACCTGGCAGTTAGGGACTGAGCCTTGCCTCAAACATGGCACATTTTGTCTAACTCCCATAAAAGATTTCTTTCCAATTTGATTGATGGTGGTACTTCGCAGGGGGGGAAGCTCGTCCCCTTTTTCACTGCTGATGTGCTGGATAAGCTGTATATTTGAGAACCCAGATTTTTTGAAGTTGAAATGTATATAATAATAGAATAAAACTTAACAGTTCTACCAAGCAGCACAAAATCAAATAAGTGCTTTGTTTGAATCTGTAAATGTGGAAAACACTGCGCTACCTTTGATACAAAACAACTGAATGTGGAAAAGCAGCTAACATACAAACAAACAAAGTCAAGGAAATGTGAACAGAAAATGTAGCACTAAAACTTATACACTCAGTGACAAGTGATAAAATGAAATGAATAAATGTACAATACTAATATATCACAGTGAACGTGAGCATCAACAATCTTATACCAATAAGAAATTATTAATGTTGACATAAAATGATATATAAAGTTCATGTGATGTAGACACTGATAACCCCGGATGAATCCCACGGTTTGACTCGAGGATAAGGGGAAATGGCCCCACAGGTAAGAAACAGCTTGTCTGATGATAAGGAAATGAATGGATACTCTTACCAGAGATGTTGGATACAGCTACCTTACGGTATTTGTATCGGACAGGCTTAGGTGCTGGAACTCTTGCTTCAGTGGATGCCAGATGGAGCGGGTGGAAATCACGGCAGTGAAGAACCAGACAACATGCACGACGGCCAATGGACCAATCGGTGTGCGAATGAACCTCCAATGAACAAGATGATCCCAGGGGAATTATCACATGAGCCAGGGGAAAAAGGAGGAAAAAATGGAGGCAACTCCAATAGTGCAGGTCAAAAATATTGAGATAAAATTTATTCACATTGATATGTGAAAAATGAACAAAGCAATATAAAAATCTCGAGATAAATGCATAAAAATGGGTCGGCAATGTGGAAAGTATGAGACAGCAGGCCCGACGCGTTTCGACAATAAAATTCTGAGATCTGAAGTGCACCAGGCCATTTTTTGCGATACGGCACTTTGTAAACTTAACTGACAATAGCGCAGTCATGCAACGCTGACAATAAAATGAATGTCCTTATTTTCTCATAAACAGAGCTTTCTTTTGGTGGTATTTGATCACCTCTGCAGTTTTTATTTTTTGCGCTATAAACAACAAAAGAGTGACAATTTTGAAGAAATAAATATATTTTTCACTTTCTGCTAAGAAAAAAAAACAAATCCAATAAAAATATAATTTCTTCATCAATTTGGCCAAAATGTTTGCACAAAAGTTAATGCAACTATGGGAAAGATTTATGGAATTTTTTACCAGTAATTTTTTACTAGTAATCGCAGCAATCAGCGTTTTTTAGCAGGACTGCGACATTGCGGTAGACAAATCTGTCAGTGAGTGAAAGGTATGTCCTGTTTCAGCCCCTCTTTCTTATGCTCGAGCTGGAATTTGGTGATCAATGGAAAAACTCTCTGACCGGTCGGGTAATCAAGACACCATACAGTGTGTGGATGATCAAAAATACAACGGTTTATTTCCAGCTTTACAGAATATATGCAATAATCAAAAAATGGGTTGCATAGGGGGAATGCCCCACGAACAACCAATCACATTCAAGCATTTTGTTATACAATCAATATTGATCTGCAAGATATTCATAATATTTCTGCCTTCAGACTCAACGTCACAATTCTAAGAATTTGTGGACTCTATAACTTTCCTACAGACTAAATAATAGACAGTGATTTGGGTTATTTTCACCAAAGAAATGTAGCAGAATACATTTTGGCCTAAATTTTTGAAGAAAGATTATTTATGTGCAAAAAATTTTAACAGAAACAAAGAAAACATTTTTTTTTTAAATGTTTGGCCTTTTTTCATTTATTTAGCAAAAAAATAAAAATAAAACAAATGTGATTTAACACCACCAAAAGAAAGTTTTATTTTTGTGAAAAAAAAAATTAAAATGTCAAGGGTACAGAGTTGCATGATCGCACAATTGTCATTCAAATTGCGACAGCACTGAATGCTGAAAATTGTCCTGGGCAGGAATAGGGTAAAAGTGCCTGGTAGATGGTCTGAAATTTAAATGGGAATTATTTGTCCTGTACATTCATGTTCTATGTTATGGTCGAAACTTGATAAGCATATGACTCAATTACGAAGTTTATGTTTAGCTCTGAGGTTATTTACCTTATCAATGTAAACACTATTATGACAGATACTTTCTCTCTTCTCCCTGCCCCCCACTTTTAAATGTGCTCTTCAATCCAGATATCCCTGATATCTTATCCTACAGCAGTATATTCCCCTGGATATAAGCAGGAGTTTTTTAACTCCATCACTTAGTGCACCCCACAACTTGTAAATGTTTGTCCTTACGGAACTTCAATCTAAATACCATATACCAAAACACCTTTTTTACTCCTATCTATAAGTCAAAAAAAAGTTCTCCTCCAAATCCCCTACATTATCCTTGGTAAAATCAACCATCTTTGAACTTTTATATGCTAATGGCCCATATAAGCCTCATTTAATCTCCTCTATATATAAACTCCTCCACGAGTCTACCCTCTTGACTGAGTCCAGTCATGCATAAACTTGTCTTGTATTCTTGACCAACCTATTTCTCTCGTACAATGGGGTAAAATTTGTGAATCCACCACTAAAGTTTCATGTTTTGTGGCACAGAGAGAGACGGCCTATGAGGTTATTCCATTTTGGTAAGACTCCCAATATTTTACATGCTCATAACCCAGAAACCTTGTGGCAGTGTTGGAGAAGTGACATAGGTACCCATTACCGCATTTTATCTCTAACGAGCAGAGCCTTTTGATTCCTACTGTATTGAACTATATTATAACTGTAAAGACTGCCCTAACATTGTAAAGTGCTATGCAAACTGTAGGCGCTATATAAATCATATATAATAATAATAATTTATGGGGATTTTCTTATTATTAAACCTTTTTGGGCTTATGTCCAGACCCTCTTGCAGAATCTCCCAAATATTGCAACCTTTAAATCATACACACTACATGTTGGGTCTTCCTTTTCCGGATATCTCCAAACATGCAAGGTAGCTGATGTCATTTGTTTTATTAGCAGCTAAATGGGTTATACCATGTCGTTGGTTATCTCCCCCCCGCACTCCCAACTTAGCGGATATACGTAGGATGGAGCACTTGACTGCATTAGTTGAAGACTTGATGCTGAAATTTATAAAGATTTGGGATACTTGCAACAGTATAGTCCTGAACAAGCACCTTTAGATCCCTAGTCAGTTAACTCTTGTGTCATTATGCTCTGAATAACCATGATATGATATTTCAGATCTTGAGATCCATGGTGTCCCTCCCCTTTTTTAAATTTTTTTTTTTTTTTGGCCTTTTTCTTTTTTCATTTTATAATTACATCCTTAGGCGTTAAACTGTGTAGTGATGTATTGTTCACACATACTTTCTAAAGATTTTGCTCAACTCAAGACAAAGTAGCATATCATTACTTACCTTACTTACCTTGTTACTTTATGTTACTTACCTGTTCTTTCTACTCATGTCTGCCTTTACATTGTTGGTGGCTGTTCAGCCTTTATGTCTATGGAATCTTTAAAACCTTTGCATTTCAAAAATCCTTAATCTAAATACAATTGAAAAAAAGTGCCGGTATTGAAGTGGTTAATAACACTTTATTCATGAAAATGCAAGCAATTTTGAGCATCTATAAGGACAACAAAATGCTCAGTTTGGTGTGAAGGTTAAGTTACATTCCTGTGGTGGTTTATACAAAACAAACAATTTAACAGTTAATTTTAAAAACATAAGCTTCTCAGAGGGAAGTCACTGATTCATTCTTTTTTTTTTTTTTTTTTTTTTTTTTTTTACAGTCAGTTTGAATTAAAGTAGATGCCTTTTTCAATTCCTGATTTTCAATTTTCTGTCATAAAAGATTTATAGACAGAAAAAAAGTTTAAAAGAGGAGTGCACACATTATGTAAAAAGAGATTACAAGCTATAAAGTTAGTAACAACTGCCCATAAAATTCTGACTTTAAAACATCTCCACACCATAGTAATTAAATGACCTTTTTCCAAATTACAATTCAAACAGATAAAACTCTACCCATTGTATAAAGCTTAAGAGGAGTATAATGTGTAGTGGAAACAATATAGCTTTATAAGTTTATCTTTGGAAGATATAACCATGTTGAGAAAATGCTGAAACAGTTATTTCTGTGTTTTTCTCAGTCAAGGATTGGATATCCTGTTGCCAATTCTTTTTCACTTCAATGTTTTGGTGTCCTTAGATTTCATAAGGATATAATTCAATATAGAGATGTGTAGATTAGCCACTAAATGGAGCAATTACTCATTTTGCAATTACACCACATATCTTTTTAACAAATGTTAAATTAAGATATCAGGCACATAAGGAAGAATGTTTTTAACAAGTCAGCCTGCTCATTATTTGCATTACCTTGTTTTTACGAAACACTGCATATATCACCTACAACCACTTAAGGACTAGCCTCGTTTTGAGATTTTGGTGTTTACAAGTTTAAAACTGTTTTTTTTTGCTAGAAAATTACTTAGAACCCCCAAACATTATATATTGTTTTTTTTACTAACACCCTAGAGAATAAAATGGCGGTCATTGCAATACTTTTTTTCACAGCATATTTGCGCAGCGGTTTTACGAGAGCACTTTTTTTGGAAAAAAAAGTTTTTTTGAACAAAAAAATAAGACAACAGTCAAGTTAGCCCAATTTATTTTATATTGTGAAAGATAATGTTACCCCAAGTAAATTGATACCCAACATGTCACGCTTCAAAATTGCGCCAGCTTGTGGAATGGCGTCAAACTTTTACCATTAAAAATCTCCATAGGCGATGTTTAAAACATTTTACAGTTTGCATGTTTTGAGTTAGAGGATGTCTAGGGCTAGAATTATTGCTCTTGCTCTAACGTTCACGGCGATACCTCACATGAGTGGTTGGACCACCGTTTTCATATGCGGGCACTAATCATGTATGCATTCGCTTCCGCACGCGAGCTCGTCAGGACGGATCGCTTTAAAAAAATATATTTTTCTTATTTATTTTACTTAATTTTATTAATTTTTCACTGTTTTTAAAAAAAAATTAAAAATTGGTCACTTTATTCCTATTACAAGGAATGTAAACATCCCTTGTAATAGAAAAAAGCATGGCAGGTCCTCTTAAATATGAGATCTGGGTTCAAAAAGTCCTCAGATCTCCTATTTGGACTAAAATGCAAAAAAAAAAAAAAAAAAACATTTGAAAAAATTATTTTGAAAAAATGTGCCTTTAAGAGCTATGGGCGGAAGTGACGTTCTGACGTCGCTTCCGCCCTGCTATGGTATGGAGACGGATGGGGGCCATCTTAACCTCACTCGTCTCCATACCCAGGCACTGAGAGGACCCGATTGCCTCCGCCGCTGCCGATGGCTCCGGTAAGCAGCAGAGGGTGTGGGAGAGTGGCGGGGGGGCCCTCTTCTGCCACCGATAACGGTGATCTCGTGGTGAATCCACCACAGAGACCATTATTATTGTAAATATGACCGGCTCCTGAAAAGATGGATATCTCGGTTGTGGCAGCAGCTGCTGCCGTTACCGAGATATCCATCTTCAAAATGCCGATGTATATCTACAGGAGCCAGTCGGCAAGTGGTTAGAAATGCTAGCTCCCTGAATGTCATACTAACTTGACGGCACCAATACTGTGAGTTATTTTATTTTTTTATCATGTACAGTTCAGTATACAGATCACAAGTTTTAAATATCACTCTAATTTCACTTCTTCTGTTTAGTGAGAAGAGAAAATCAGAAAGATGGAAGAAAACATTAACTAATAGGTACACATATTGGGATACATGTCACACACTTCATTGCATCCTTCTGATTTTCTTTTATTGCTTCTCATTTATTGAAGGTAATTTGCTAAGGAAATTCATATTGTGTACCTAGCTAAGAAGACGCCCACTTAGCTCAGTGAATAAAGTAAAACTGTGTTCACTTCAATCACCTGGTCACATGGATTTTTTTTCAAATTCTTCTTCAAATGATTTAGCGTACAAAAGGAACATAGTATTGTCCTCATTTGGCTTTGAAGGTTGTATGTTTGGTCATATTCATAATTAATTTTATACATTATTGGGTATTGTGAAAAAAAAAATTGATTCAAATATAGTTCTCTTAAGCTTTTTGTATGTAATAGGGGATAACTTATGATATGGGTGTAACAGATGTTCAGTGGATTGTGGAAAATTGTTACCTGATACTTACTAGACATGTGCACACTGAAATATTTCGTTTTGGAATTTCGTTTTCGTCCGAAAAATAAATTCATTTAGTTACTCCCGAAATCGTTTTTATTTATTTTGTTTTTCGTTAAAAATTGCATGCGTCCGAAAATCCAAATGAATTAAGGTCGAATCTGTCATTGAAGGCTTATGGTGCCTGTCGAAAGTTCAAAGAAGATTCGATGGAGCAGCTAAACTGTATGACTCTGTATAGTTTAGCTGCAATTCCACCCAATTCCAGCAGCAATCTTTCCTCTCTACGTCGAATCTTTCCTTTCTACGTCGAATCTTTCCTTTCTACGTCGAATCTTTTCTCTCTATGTAGAATAATCTTGGACTAATAGAGTTAAGGTTAGGCACATTCGACCACAGGTTCAATGGACACAGATTGTTATTGTCAGCTTCGAATCTCCTATCTATATCGAACTGTTGTCACAACGAAAATAAAGCATTTGTTTATGTCGGATCTTTCGTTTTTCGGATCCTGCACTTTCGTTATCGTTTGTTAAAACGATAACGAAAATACCTGAAATTCGGACGAAAATGCATTCGGACGAAAACAAATGCACATGTCTAATACTTACCGTCATTTTTTTTCCTGGCTTATCCTCATGTCAGCAATAGTCAGTCAACTCCCCCCCTTGACCCCCGAGGACCACCTTCTACCTCAGGATAAAAGACAGAGACCCTTCCCTCAGGTGTTCCATAACTAGGCTGTGACAGGACAAAGGGATGGGAAAAGTCTGCTGACATGAGGATAATCCAGGAAAGGAAAATTACGGTAAGTATCAGGTAACAATTTTTCATATTCCTGGCTCACCTCATGTCTGCAACACCGGGACTTAACTAGCCAATCTAGGGTGGGAATAGAAAAAACAAGAAACAACTTACCATCCCCATTTTAATTGCTGTTTAAAGTTGCAGATACAACAGCGGAACCAAAATGAGAAAAACTAGCTGAGGCTACATCCAGTTTGTAGTGTGGCACAAAGGTGGACTCGGAACTCCAGCTGGCTGCCTTGCAGATATCAAATGCCAAAACTTTCCTGTGTGCTGTCCACAATGCTGCAACCCCTGTGGTAGAATGAGCCTGCACTCTTGTAGGTGAAGGTAATCCTTGTGTCATGTACCTGGTGGTTGAGCCCACATATGCAGGGAGCGGCTTCTCGTATACCTCTGGCTCGAGAACCCCTGATAGAGGAGACAGGGGCTCGGGAGTGCAAAGGGGCACAAGTTCCTAACAGGTTGCAGGTGCAATGGCTGATCCGGACTGGAGCAGGGACCCTGGAGGTGTATTGTAGTCCAGAAAAAGTAAGCTGGTACCTGAGGACTGCGGACAGCAAGGAGGTATAGCAGTTCAGAAGGATCAGCAAGGAGGACCAGACCGACAGCTGGAGGCAGAAACAGCTAGGCGGTGTCCTGTAGTCCGGAACACAAGCAGGTTTCAGGCAGGCAGGGTCATACACTGGCGGGCAGATATGGTACAGAAGCAGCAGGCAAAGCTTGGTCGTGTAGCAGGCCGGCTCGGTAACAGGCGGGCAGCGAAGGGCCATGGAGCAGGCAGAAGAGATGTCAGGACAAGCCAGGATTAGAGACTGCCAGCAAGCAGGGAAGGTCAAAGACAAGCCGGGTAATAGGAATCAGGTTCAACAGGATAACAAGCAGCTAGGGGTCTCAGGAATTCTGTAGACCGGACAGCAAGATGGCATGGTGGCAGTCTCCTTTAAATAGTGCTCTTGGCGCAAAGTACTGTCACACGGTGCACTTGCGCACACCCGTTCGCGCTATTGTGCATGCGCGTGTGCCGGGCAGCTCTTTTGATGGGGACTTTGTGCACAGATCTTCTACTGACAGCCAGATTGTTAGAACATATTCCTTGACATTGCCCCCATTCAAGGGGCATCCTCCAGATGCCCAATTGAACCATATTACTTGGATGTGCCTTCTTAAAGGCCAGAATCAGTCTTTTTGCATGGATATTGGATTCTGGCTCTCAAGAATTCTCTTTTGGACCATACCCTTTCCACTTCACCAGGTACTGGACTTGAGTGCGTCTCTTCCTGCAATCCAGGATTGACTCTACTTCTAACTCAACTTCTCCATCAATGAGTACTGGTTCAGGAGGACCAGTGTTTCGGTCAACGAAGGGATCCGGGACAGTGGGTTTAAGTAGAGCTACGTGAAAAACCGGGTGAATCCGGAATGATTCTGGTAGCTTTAATTCATAGGCCACACTGTTGATTTTCTTTTTCACAGGGAAGGGACCCACAAACTTAGGGCCCAATTTCTTGGAAGGACATGCTAGTTTTAGGTTCAGAGTTGACAGCCAAACTTGATCTCCAGGCTTTAAATTAAGTTCCCCCCTTCTTTTCCTGTCAAAGATCTCCTTATAGTATTCCTGAGTTCTTGTCATTGTTTCCTGGAGTAATTTGTTGTTAGTACTGAAGAAATTCAGTCTCTTGAGCGGCAGGTACTGAGCATTCCGGGATGTTGTTTGACAAAAACAAGGGGTGGAACCCGTAATTTGCAAAGAATGGAGTTTGCTTGGTAGCAGAGTGGACGGAATTGTTGTATGCAAATTCAGCAAGAGGTAGGAGAGGTACCCAGTCATCCTGAGAAAATTATGAAAAACAACGCAAGTATTGCTCCAGTGTTTGGTTTGTCCTCTCTGTCTGGTCATTGGTTTGAGGATGGTAGGCGTAAGAGAAGGAAAGATTAATGTTCAAGGAACCACATACTCTACCCCTCGGTCTGAAATAATATTTACAGGGATGCCATGGAGCCTTACAATCTCCTTAATGAAGACTTTTGCTTTCTTGGCAGCAGAGGGGGTACCCCTCATTGGTAGGAAGTGAGCCATTTTGGAAAGTCTATCTACAACCACAAAGATGATAGTGTGGTTTTCTGAGGGTGGCAGCTTGACAATAAAATCCATGAAGATCATCCTCCATGGTCTTTCTGGGACAAGTAGTGGTCTCAACAGACCCCAAGCTTTAGACTTGCTGCTCTTGTTCTGAATACAGACGGTGCATGACTCCCCATAGTTCTTGCAGTCCTTCATTAACTGTGGCCACCAAAACATGCGCTGGAGAAGCTCAGACGTCTTGTGAACACTGAAGTGACCAGCTAACTCGTGGTCATGGCAGGAATTAAGAACAGCAACTCGCACCTCCTGAGGTACGAAAATCTTATCCTTGTACCACAACAGATCATCCCTTGTTTGTAGAGTGACACCAGGTGGGGGAGAGACCCCTATGGAAGCTTGTGTGATCTGGGCCAGCAAATCCCCTTGAAGCAAGAGGAAGTTTCCTGAGGACAGGATGGTGTCTGGAGGTGAAGAGGCTTTGTATTCACTAAACATCCTAGAAAGAGCATCTGGCTTGGTGTTCTTCGACCCGGGCCTGTAAGTAATATGGAAAGAAAATCGAGTGAAGAAGAGTGCCCACCTGGCCTGACGTGGTCTCAACCTCTTTGCGGCTTTCAAATACTTGAGATTCTTGTGGTCCGTGTAAACAAGAATTGAATGTGCCGCTCCCTCCAAAAGGTACCATCACTCTTCGAGTGCAGCCTTAATTGCCAGTAGTTCTCGGTCACCTACGTCATAGTTCCTCTCCACTTCGGATAGTTTGTGGGAAAAGAATGCAACTGGGTGCAAAAAAGCCTTAGGTCCCTGTCTCTGGGAGAGTACCGCCCCAACTGCAATCTCTGAAGCATCCACCTCCAGAATGTACGGTAGTGCTGGATCAGGATGTTTCAAGACTGATGCAGAAGTAAACAGATCCTTCAAGGTTACAAAGCTGTCTGAGCTTCGGAAGACCAATAGAATCGAGTGCCCTGTTTAGTTAATTTTGTGAAGGGGAGATGATAGTGGAAAATCCCTTAATAAACTTCCGATAAAAGTTTGCGAAGCCCACAAAGCACTGAATGCCCTTTTTGTCAGTAGGGGCTGGCCAGTCCAGAATGGCAGAGACCTTCTGAGGGATCCATATTTAGAAATAGAAGAAAGAAAGTTTAAAAAAGAAAACAAATGCAGCCACCGCATCTTAGAATTGGTAAGCTGTAATATGATAAATGTTTGCTTTTTGGTTTAATACTGCTCTAAGTAACAGATTAATATATTCTTAGGGGGATGCCACTGAAAGTAATAATTATGTGGTATGTACTTTAAGATACCCTTGATCTTGTGGTAAAATGCAAATACAAAGGATATATATTTTAAATGTATTTACTGGGTTTATCCGTTTGTTAGCAGACATGATCTGCAGCAAGGTCATAGGACTTGGCAAAATAAAGAAATGCATGGAATAAAAATTGTAAAAATACATATAATTAGGACAATATATCGAAAATGCAATATTTCCAAATGATGAAGTAAGAGATATCAAGTATTAAAAGGGTATGGTTCACAGTCAAGTATATTTTGTACTTAAATGCCCACAGTGAATAAGGATCCCTGCCAGATGTCACATGATTCTTTTTTATAAACCAGTTCATTAGGGATGATTTGATTTACCAATGATATCCACAGTGATAATGTGGGAGGTCTTGTATTTATCTATCTCCAGCTAGGGTCTTAATAGTTAACAGTGTTTCCCTGAAAAATATTCTCACATACAATCGCCAGAATTCCTTATCCAGTAGTCTCAATAAAATAGGAACTTGCATAAAATATGAATAGATAACGTGAAAATATGAAGGAGATGACCTGTGAAAAAAAAAAATGTGATTGAGATTTGCATCAAGCTAATGACAGGACAGACAGTCTGTGGAAGGAAGACAAACCATCCTACACAATATAAGGGGAGCTAGGTATAACTGATAATCCACTGTATATACAATGGCATTAAGTTATTATTGAAAGCTGATGAAACTTTTAAGTGAAACATAAGTGTAATCCCAGTGTTCACCTAGAGATTTAGAGTTTGCTAACAGATGGTTGCCTTAATTGGAGTCCTTTGTGTGAGTTATTGATATAGATTAGATATTAAGCCACCAGTTCCCTGTGATCAGAATATAGCAATATTTTTGGAAATGTCGATATTTGTATAGTGCTCAGCTAATGTATGGTACTAATGTAGGTATAAGTTACAAAAGATGTCAGGGAGATTGAATTTCCTCTTTAACCACTTACCCACTGGGCACTTAAACCCCCTTCCTAACCAGACCAATTTTCAGCTTTCGGTGCTCTCACACTTTGAATGACAATTATTCATGCAACACTGTACCCAAATTAATTTTGTGTCCTTTTTTTCACACAAATAGAGCTTTCTTTGGTGGTATTTAATCACCGCTGGGTTTTTTAATTTTTGCGCTATAAATCAAAATATACTGAAAATTCGGTAAAAAAATAAATAAAAATTCTTTGTTTCTATTAAAATTTATTGCAGAGAATTGGCGAGTATTGGCAGAGAATTGGCGAGTATTGGCAGAGTATTGGCGAGTATTGGCGAGTATTGGCAGAGTATTGCAGTGTTGCAGTGTTGGCAGAGCATTGCACAGTGGTTGCAGAGCATTGCAGTGGTGGCAGAGCGTTGCACAGTGGTTGCAGAGTGTTGCACAGTGGGGGCAGAGCATTGCACAGTGGTTGCAGAGCATTGCAGTGGTTGCAGAGCGTTGCACAGTGGTTGCAGAGTGTTGCACAGTGGGGGCAGAGCGTTGCACAGTGGTTGCAGAGCGTTGCACAGTGGGTGCAGAGCATTGCACAGTGGTTGCAAAGTATTGCAGTGGTTGGTGGCAGAGCATTGCACAGTGGTTGGTGGCAGAGCATTGCACAGTGGTTGGTGGCAGAGCATTGCACAGTGGTTGGTTGCAGAGCATTGCACAGTGGTTGGTTGCAGAGCATTGCACAGTGGTTGGTTGCAGAGTATTGCACAGTGGTTGCAGACATTAGCAAGTATTTTTATTTTTTTTTTACTATATGGATCCCACAGGTGTGGGATTCGAATAGAGATAAAATGGTTTAACAAAAGAAAAATGTCCAAGAAATATTGTAATTATTATAGAAAAGCAATATAGACCTCAAGGAGCAGTTGTGTGGGTAAATGGCTACTTCCACCAATAATAAAAGATGAGGCAGGCCAGAGGTATGTAGATGATGTACTTCAGAAGAGGGGTCTAAATCAGTAAAATATAATTACAGCCGTTGCAGCTACCTTGCCATAGACATAAAACAGCTAAAGGTTGGAGAGGGACATACCATCCTCCTCCCTAGGTTGTTGAAGGCAATTTAATTTTGGGTTAAGAAGGGTCATATATAAAAATGAGAGAGGTGTGAGTCTGAGTCCTTAAAAATTGATTTAGATATGAGGACAGGCATATAATCTATCATGTATAAATATTTAGGGAGGATAAATAGTTTCATTAAAATATTTATGCTTGCCACAGAAAGTGGAAGGCTGGGCCAGCTGAGAAGCTTCTGAACCACTCCACCACCTCCATCACAACAGGTAAGTCAATATGTACATTGTTATTAAACATGATAACATCATCTGCATATGATCTGAGTTTGCCAGAAGTGGGATTGAATTGTATACCTGTCATTCTATTATATTGCCTGAAGTATATAGCTAGGGTTTCTATTGCAAATAAGAATAAAAGACAGCGAGGATCCCTGGCAAATACATCTAAACCGCGAAAAGGGGTCACAGAGAATACTATTTCTGCATATTCTACATGTTGGTGCTAATACAGGGGGTCCCCTACTTACAAAACATCCGACTTACAAACGACTCCTACTTACAAACGGAGGGAGACAACAGGAAGTGAGAGGAAATCTACCCCTAGGAAGGGAAATTCAGTCCTGTAAGAGTTAATATGGGAAAAAGGTGTCTCCACTGATGCTTTATCACCAGTCCATGTTTCCCTAACAACCTAAAATTTTCTAAATCCAATTGTCATTGGGACAGAAGGTGAGGTGAAATCTTCTGAACAGGGGCACAGACAACAAAACAAATGTTACAGGGGTGATAACTCTTCTCTATGTTATCTAAAAAACCTTAAAAATAGATTTTTTGGCTGGAGCTACACTTAAAAAATGTACCTGTTCCGACTTACAAACAGATTCAACTTAAGAACAACCTACAGTCCCTATCTTGTTTGTAACCCGGGGACCCCCTGTAGCAGGATTTGAATACAACATTTAAAGTTACCAAGCTTTCCAAATGTTTGCATAGATGGAATTCCAGGGAATCAAAGGCCTTAGCCATGTCAAGCAAAGTCAGTGCCAGAAAATCTTTCAACTTGAGGGATCATTAGGTCATAATATGTTTTCCCCTTATATTTTAGAAGTTAACTAAGGGCCAATACTTTCATTCATCATAAAATTTGGGTTTACCAGTGTGATTGGCCTATACTTTAATCTCCTCCACAGACCACCACAACACTGGGGCAAGGTTGTAGGAAAGAGGACATTTTCAATACATTTTCATGGGCATGTCAATGCATTACACAGATACAAACTAACCCTACTGAAAACAATGGTTAATCTCTATGCATGCACTGATGTGTGTTAAAAATGCATAGGTGTACACAGGCTTTAAGAGAATTGCCCATAGTCAGTTTATTATCACATAATGATACTGTGTGTAATTGCCCTTATTATAACTAGTCATTAATACTAAAAGTAAAGGCAATTGTGTCATGATGACAGAGCACACCCCTACCGCTGAATTCAAGCCAAAACATCTTTGGGTATTTGTACAGTGAAAATAAACTACCACTAATGGCATGTGCCTTGTATCTGGCTTCTATAACATTCAGTAAAACTCTACCCACATGGTACAGTAGATATGTTACAGTCCAGCTGTAATACACTGATCACATCATTCTGTAATTTGAGGAGGTGTGGATAAACATCCCAATCTCCCCTTCTCCAATGAAAGAAGGCCTTGCATTTTGTGAAAAATGCAAAGCTTTTCTAAATGAGGGATAGGGTAAAGCAAGCAACCTACTATGATAAGTACTCAAGCGCCAGATGTACAGCACAGGTGATGGGACAGTGCAGGCTGAATAAAAGTAAGAGATTTAATGATCACTGCAAAAGTCAGATATTGTGCACACTTTATTAAAGGTCATTTATTTTTTTTGTGCAAATATACAAAACTTGTTTTTAGACAGAGTTCAGCTTAGTAGTAGTAGTAGTAGTCATTGTTGAATGGGCAATCACCTACTGACCCATTTATCAGTTCACAAACTGGATTAGTTGGTCAGGAGGGGCAAATCAGTAATTTGTGGTGAACCTCAAAGTACTTCCATATGAATCCCAAATTTGGGGGAACCAATTTACTTCATACTAGTGGTTGTCTGGTCATATTGAAACATTGTTATATCTTTTATTTGGATTGTCAATATCAATGCCAACATTTTAAAATATTGTTGAAGTAAGGAAACTAGGTGTCTAGAACCTCTCATTATGTTTTATCTGTTTTATGGAAATTAAAATTGAACACATTCTTCATTGTAGGTAGCAGTACATCCTTTGTAAAGATATGGAGGTGATTTGTGGATTATGATTCCATACATATTTAAAGTGAAATCCAATGAACACTCACACCATTAAAAAGTAATTTAATGAGATTATAGGAAAGAATACAATTGAAAAAATATAATGTATGTCCAGTATTGTAAATGCACATGAATCACACCAACCAGTAATACAAATCCATCATTAATCAGAGTTTGACGAAGTAAATCTATTGTCGATCCCAACCACCACTGCCCCATTATGTTTGCCCTCTGTGCTCCCATTGCTAAATGACAGATCCCCCATGCTGTGGTAATGTAAACATGGCAATGGGGATCTCAGTTGATGTAATTGATGAAATATGGTCAGTGACATTACCTGTGGTTCCCAGATGTTTGTTTGCATTACAGCAGCCAGGGATTTGGGTGGGCGAAGTGATCAGCTTGGGCCAAAAGAGTTTGCCAGGTCTATGAACATCAAATGGCCTGGCTTTCCCTCAAACCCAGGTCCAAACCAAATCTGATTCTCATCCCTACTATTTGTGGAAGAAATTATCATAGCTGAGCTGCAATGCATAATATTAACAAGATCTATCTATCTATCTATCTATCTATCTATCTATCTATCTATCTATATATCTATCTATCTGTCTATATACAGTATATATATATATATATATATATATATATATAGATAGATAGATAGATAGATAGATAGATAGATAGATAGATAGATAGATAGATAGATAACACTAAAGAAATTACACTTTGCTACAAAGTAGTGAGTGTTGTTGTGGACATTTTTATTAATGTATGTTGTAAGATGCCCCCCAGTGTCTGTTTTGCTGTAATATGCTCATGCAAGGGTATTCACACATACAGGCGCTAGTGGAAGACCATTGGATGCAGAAACCTTCCTGTGGACACGGCAGATCTGTTTGCTCTTTTAAGGATGTTTGTTTATGCCTCACCAAGGGACTGGCCACTCCATGGCAATTGCATATAAACTCCTAAGTAAGCAGTATGTATCTGCATACATAGGAACCATAGCATAACCATACAAAATTATGCCCCACTGAGCCATGATAGAGTATGGCTCACGTCATTGATAGCAGGGGGAATATGCACACGATCGTATTCAGAACCATGTGCTTGCCGCATGGTTTCGCACACGTCACTACTGAATTTCTATTTGAATATATACATGTGTGTGTGTGATTGGTTCTTTTGAATGAATACAAGTGTCTTATTGGCTGATTCCGAAGCCAACACCCTCTTTTGTATTCCATGTGTTTAGTATAAATAAAAGCAGCCTGGCTATTCTCTTCAGGATTATACTGAGCTAAAGGTGATACACCATCTGTTTGTGTTCTTTGGAGAGATAAATGAGCGCGCTTTCCCGGCATTATATAAGAGAGCTGTTTGTGCTTTTAAGCGCAAAGAAATTCTATTCTTATAGGGAGAAGCTTTGAATTTCCCTGACAGTGTACAGCTTGTATAACAATGTAAATTTGCTGCCCCCTCAAAATAACTCAACACACAGCCATTAATGTCTAAATCGCTGGCAACAAAAGTAAGTACACCCATAAGTAAGAAATTCCTAATTGGGCCCAAAGTGTCAATATTTTGTGTGGCCACTATTATTTTCCAGCACTGCCTTATTCCTCTTGGGCATGAAGTTCACCAGAGCTTCACATGTTGCCACTGGAGTCCTCTTCTACTCCTCCATGACAACATCACAGAGCTGGTGGATGTTAGAGACCTTACGCTCCTCCACCTTCCATTTGAGGATGCCCCACAGATGCTCAATAGGGTTTAGGTCTGGAGACATGCATGGCCAGTCTATCACCTTTACCCTCAACTTCTTTGGCAAGGCAGTGTTGTCTTGGAGGTGAGTTGGGATCATTATCATGTTGGAATACTGCAATGTGGCCCAGTCTTCAAAGAGAGGGGATCATGCTCTGCTTCAATATGTTACAGTACATGTTGGCATTTATGGTTCCCTCAATGAAATGTAGCTCCCCAGTGCTGGCAGCACTCACGCAGCCCCAGACCATGACACTCCCACCACCATGCTTGACTGTAGGCAAGACGCACTTGTCTTTGTAATCCTCACCTGGTTGCCGCCACACACGCTTGACACCATATGAACCAAATAAGTTTATCTTGGTCTCATCAGACCACAGGACATGGTTCTAGTAATCCATATCCTCTAGTAATCCATATCCTTACTCTGATTGTCTTCAGCAAACAGTTTGCAGGCTTCCTTGTGCATCATCTTTAGAAGAGGCTTCCTTATTGAATGACAGCCATGCAGACCAATTTGATGCAGTGTGTGACGTATGGTCTGAGCACTGACAGGCTGACCCTCCACCCCTTCAACCTCTGCAGCAATGCTGGCAGCACTTGTATGTATATTTCCCAAAGACAACCTCTGAATATGATGCTGAGCACGTGCACTCAACTTCTTTGGTCGACCATGGTGAGGCCTGTTCTGAGTAGATATAGAAGGAAAAACTGCGCTCGACAAAAATAAAATAAGTGAATAATTGGATAATAATATACATAAATAATCTATAGGCTGCCGCTCAAGGTGGGATACACACACAAGAAATAGACAAAACAACTGAAGAGCTCCGCCAACTACAATAATTAAATATTGAAAAATTGTAAAATAATTAATTTGTTCAATCATATATATAAGTCCACATCAGTTTATAATCAGTTGCTGATAGTAACTTTTCTATGGAAATCGTTCATTTGCAGGATTAAAAGGATTAGAAAATGGCAATAGCAAAGTCCACTCTGATTAATCGTGCTTAAACACCACGGTGACTCCACACAGATAAATAAAGTGAAGAAGTGCCCGACCACTGAGATAAGGTTGCGCTTACCAGATGACGAAGCATAAGGAGCATTTAGATCTGACTCGTCAGCAACCTTAAACGTATGGCAAGGAACTTTATATCACACTGGGACAGGACCTCACACTCAAAGCGTCACTTAGGTATTCAAGACCTCACACTCAAAGCATCACTTAGGTATTCCACACGGTAATTTAACTGGCAATGGCTCAAAAAGAAAAGAGACTTCCCATAGTGTAAAACTGCTTAAACATTTTAATAAATAAAAAGTATTGCACTTACAAGAGTACTTGCATCAATCGCATAAAATAAAAAAAAAGCCGGCCGGCAATTTCGGGAGCCCATCCTCCCCTCGTGTAGCGTGGTGGCGTCACTGTGTGCCTTATCTGGCGCGTTTCGTCATAGATGACGCTGTCAATGGGGAACAGGCGACGCACCACCATTTTATAAGATCAGACCTCGTTCTGAGACGCTAAGGTCTGGCTAGCAGCGCCATATTGGTTATGGGCATTACATCCCTAATCGGCATAATAGACAATACGGACAAAAAGGCTGTCACTAGAAATTGTGTATTTGCCTCACTAGACCCAACCGATTATTAGAATAAGACCCTGGCAGCAAAATACATCCCATTTTGTTGTTCTTTTATAGGAAAAAAACACAAAGAACAGGCAATAAAAAACGGAGGCTGGAAATAGTATTCCATTTCCCTATTCTGGATACCTGTAATCCTCACCTGTAACCAGGTGAGGATTACAAAAACTGATGATAAATTGATGTGGACTTATATATATGATTGAACAAATTCATTGTTTTACAATCTTTTCATTATTTAATTATTGTAATTGGCACAGCTCTTCAGTTGTTTTTTTCTTTTCTGAGTAGAACCCATCCTGTTAAACCGCTGTATGGTCTTTGCCACCATGCTGCAGCTCAGTTTCAGGGTCTTGCCAATCTTCTCATAGCCAAGGCCATCTTTATGTAGAGCAAGAATTATTTTTTCCAGATCCTCAGAGAGTCCTTTGCCATGAGGTGCCATGTTGAACTTCCAGTGACCAGTATGAGACAGTGAGAGTGATAACACCAATTTTTTTATAATCTCTCAAAGAAATGTAATTGAATTCACTTAAAAAAATGATGCTGCTCCTGTATGCAGAGAATTTTTTTTCTCCAATACTCTTTTATTGAAAATTTTCCTTTTAACATATAAAGAGTAAAACAGTGTAAATGAAATTGAAGCAGGTAGGGCCCGCTCCCTTTGAAATGTGAATACATGAGAATATATGTGCACATAGAAGAAGAGCAGGAACAGGTTGTATTGTATTTTTTAACAATAAGGAATGTAGGGTCAGAAATGCTGTTATTCATCCGCTCAAGGGGACACCCTGAGAGGGTGGGGGGGGCATAGGCTGAGGAGAGAGGAAGGATATAGGGATAGAAAAGGTAGGCCAGCTATTTCGTGCCAAGGGTATAGCTGATCAATATAATTTTGTTAGTAGATAGCCATAAAACCCAGATGGCTCTATACGGTCCAGCTAAAGGTAAAATATAATAGATGGTGTGAGGAGGTGCGATAGTTAATTAAGGGTTGACTAGGCAGAAGGCTAGGTACTTAGTTGTGCTTTGGGGTCTGATAACCAGAACTGCCATTGTCGGTGGAATTTATCAACATTCATATGTATTTTGCCAGAGGTATTCCATATGAGTATGAGTATGTCAATGGTCATACCAAGGGTGGGAGAAGAGGTCTGTTTCCAGAGTTGGGCTATGGCCAGGCTAGTGGCAATGAGTATATGTGTAATTACAGTGTGAGGGCCAGGCCGAGAGTCCTAAACTGAAGAGAGTCATCTGCGGGACTAGTACATTAGGAGTTTGGGTAACATCATGAATGAGAGTGGAAATGCTCCTTCAATATGGAGCCATGGAGGGGCATTCCCACCATATGTGGAGAATATGACCATCTATATCACAGTGTCTCCAGCGTTTCCGTGATTGAGTCGGGAATATGGAGGCCATCTTGAAAAGGGCTATGCGGCCCGCCCAAGAGGCTTTCACCATAGCAAGTGATTTGGATACATTTTGTAGCTTCTGACATTATAGTGAAAAGTTAGTATGAAAGAGCATTGCAGAAGGAGAAGTTAGCTGAATGCTCAGGTAAGTCAATAATGAGTTGGGAGCCCAGGAAAAAGGGGATATTTTGGAAATGTCTGTCTTTAGGCATGGTGGGGATGGATGAATTTAAAAATTCAAAAACTAAACAACTAAACAAATAATTAAAATCGATAAACTTATCACATGCCAGGGCACCCACATGACTTATGTAATGGAGTGTAGCTATGGGCTACAGTACGTGGAAAGAACCACTAGGGCATTATAAGTCCGAATAGGCAAACACGTCAGAAACATCAAAAAGGGATATAAATATCATATTGTCTCTAGACACTTTAGAGACGTACACAAACAAGACCTAAGGCATTTAAAGTTTTATGCTATTGACAGAATAGAACAAAATTGGAGAAACTTGAACCTGAGAAGAGAAATATCATGTAATGAAATGCATTGGATATTTAAATTAGATACGATGAAACCGCAGGGGTTAAATGTGGAACTTGATGTAAATTGTTTCATAGAAGATTATTGACTTTTTATTTTTTCTTCTTCTTATTTTTTTTTCATTTGTTTCATTTATTTTTTATTTATTTTTATTTTTATTTTATTTTTATTATTATTTTTATTCATTTCTAATTTTACTTTTATTTTCATTTTTATTTTCATTTTCATTTTATTTTTATTATTATTTTTATATTTATTTTACATTTTATTTTTATTTTTATTTTTATTTTATTTTTATTTTATTTTATTTTTATTTTCATTTTTATTTTTATTTTTTTATTTTTTATATATTATATTGTTTTACTTAATTTTGAATTTTTTCGCATATATATATTTTTCATATATTTTTTCGTTTATTTTTGTATAAATTCTTCTATGAGCATGGAGATAGGAACAATTTTGATAATGATCATTTTATAAACTAGTATGTGTATATCATAGGGGAAGGCAGAGTTAATTATATAATGCATATTTCATGATAAGGAATTTCTATGAACTTATGCATTATCTTATAAACTATTTTATGTAGACCATAGGGGAAGGCATAATGTAGAGTAATGTATATAATATATATTAAATTTTTTTGTTTACAAACTATTTTATTGGGTGCAAAAAGTGGTACAAAAAGAGTACAAAAATATGTTGAAACTTTAACAGTAATATTACGTTTTACATATGTAACATTGCAAGATACAAATAATTAGATAAGAATACCTAGTTGTGGTACAAAAGTTTTGATTATGGTCTATAGTACATTATAAAGGATAGACTGACGCTTTATGTGTAGACACATCTCAGAATGGATTAAAAAATGATAAGGAATGTTGAAACCAAGGATCCCATTTTTTATTATATACAGGGGGTCCCCGACTTACGAACACCCGACCTACGAACAACCCCTACTTACGAACGGGGTGCTGCGGGGACCCTCCGCCATTTTTCGGTGGTTTTCGCCGTCTTTCGGCCATTCTGCGCATGCGCGGCCATACGGAGCGCCGGAAAATGCCGGAAATGTCCGTAATTTGCCGCGCATGCGCAGAACGGCAACAAACGGAACATCGTAAATGTCCGGAAATCTCTGTATTTGTCGGTCTGCGCATGCGCGCCGACTTACGAACATTTCCGACTTCCGTACACGGGGCCAGTCCCTAACGAGTTCGTAACTCGGGGACCTCCTGTACATGAATAGTGTTCTGAAGTGTATGAAATATCTTTTCCATGAGATTGATGTTGTTAATTCTGTTTTTCAGATGTTCTAAAGGAATTGATTGGAATTTCCAATGATATGCAATTAACCAGTGAATTGCAACACAGATTGTATGTACTAATCTGGTATTGTGTGTAGAGAGGCCAATGACTGGTGCAAATAAGAGACAGCTGTGTGGGGTTAGGACAATGTTGTTATTTGAGATTATAGAGGCAAACCTTTCTAACTGTTTTCATATATGTGTGGTCTTATTACAGTCCCAGAATATATGAATGTATGAACCAGGGGAATCACAGCCTCTGAAGCATGTTTGTGGTGCTGTGGGGTATATGGAGTGTAGTTTGACTGGGGTATAGTACCATTTTAAGGGATTTTTATGAATTTATACATTTTCAAATTGTTTTTTAAATTGTTTTTATTGTAAAAGTGATCCAGCTGTGTGAGTGGGGAGACCCTATCAATGGAGAGATAATTTATAAGGCACACATATCTGTGCTCATAGAGTAGAAATTGGTGGTATTTAACATTTTCGGGCACACTCTATTGTAGATGTGTTGATTGGGCTAAAATTTAATCTTAAGCCCCATACACACGCGCGGACAATCCGTGGACCAGGTCCGTCGGACCATGTCCGTCATACTTTGTCTGATGTTGGTTTTGCGTACACACGATCGGACAAAGTTGTCGGAAAATCCGATCATTCTGAACGTGGTGACGTTTGTTGCCTACGACGGGACTACGTAGAGGCTAGTAGCCAATAGCTTTGGTCTTGTAATGTGATCTGAGCATGCGTAGCACTTTGTCCGGTCGGACAAGCGTACACACGCTCGGATTTGGTGTGATCGGACCGGGTTGAAGGGAAATCTTTCCAGCAGGAGATAAGACTTTGTCCGACGGACAAACCGACGAACACTGTCCGATGGTGCATACACACGGTCTGATTTTTCAACAACCTTGTCCGATCGGACCAAATTGATGAAAAAGTCCGACCGTGTGTATGGGGCTTAAGGGAACATATGTTACGATAAACACACCCCCAAAGGTAATAACATAAAATACAGTCTGGCAACAAAGGGGAAAAGAAGGGGTGCTAATCTAGCCTGTGGCGTGGCCCGGGTATGATGAGGATATCTAGAGTGGAAATGGGAGTAAACAGATAGCAATGGATGACAGCCTCCCACAGTTAAAATGGCAGTTTTAGTGCTTCTGGTGGGACGCAGCCAGCCAATTATAGCAGGGGAACGGTATGCCATTAGTAGTATAAATGTAGTGTAGTCTATCATCCCAGCAGCTTTCTGATGACACAATCAATGCTTGTGAAACACGTAGAGGCTGCTGGGAGTTTTTGACGTAATTTCCTGCCTAACGAGACCGAGGCTTGGAACACACGGAAGTACACAGGGGAAGGCACGCCAATACAGCGGTCCTCACACACAAGGCTGGAACAGCTTAGTTGCCGGCTCAAGGCACAGTAATATGTGAGTGCAATATTTTTTACTTATTTTAAAATAAACAAAGTTTAAATTTACTACACCATGATGGCAATTCTTTTTTCTCTGAGAGCGGTATACCCATCTGCCTAAACATACCATCTGAAGAGGGGGCTAAAACATCCAGGTTTTGGAGTGGTTACCCAACAAATTAACCAAAGGTGCAAACTCACCTGGTTCTGGTGAGTGGCCTGGTGAGTGGCCCAATATTGCAAACAGTTTGAGCTCTTTTTATTCAAAACTCTACAATTTATATCTCTCTCCCTCTGAACCGGAATCCTCTCCCCAGGAAATCACTAAGGTCTTTAAAGAACTGCCGTCCCACAAAGCACCAGTTCCCGATGGCTTCGTCAATGAATATTACAAAATCTACATAGACCAAATAGTACCCCACCTTTGCAACATCTTTAATAGCTTAATACCTTCTGGAGAAATTCCCCCCAAATCGCTCAAAGCAACCATAGTTACCATTCATAAACCAGTCTGGCCAGTCATCGGCTGTCATGGGGGCTCCTGTCGCTCCCCTCACCAAGGCCACGTAACTATTAGCAAGTGCAGGCCAGCTGCGGTGCCGGGGTCTATATTAGTGCAGAAGACGTTTGCGAGAGCCGAGAGGTGGCCACGGGAGGACGGGTAGGGTTTTTTTTTTGCACAGGGGGGTGGCTTTTTTGCCACCCCCCCATGGTGCCCATGGCACTTGCCATGGCTGCCATACCTTAGATACGCCACTGCTTCTGTCCCCTGGGGAGGATGCTGGAGCTGATTGTTTTACCTCCAGTTCTTCCATCTCGCAGGAGGGGAGTTCAGCTGAGGCAGAAGCAGGCTGGCTAGGCTGCGGCACCAGGTCTCCACCTTCCTGGTTAGTGCCATATGTGTCTGCAGCGTGTATGGCTGGGTTACCTTGGTGTGGAATTTCCTGCGGGTCATAATCCAGAGGGTTCACTGAGATATGTCCTCCGGTCTGGAGGTACATTGTTGGCGCTGGGGCGGCTGGAGAGGCTGGATGGTGAGGTGGAAGAGCGAAGCCTGTGAGTCAAGCGGCCATCTTCACTCGTGACCAGGCCACTCCCCCCGGATAACACCAAATTTAACCCACCTGCTCCCCATTGACACCTGAGACCTTGTAACACTAACGAATCACATGATACCGAGGAGGGAAAATGGCTAATTGGGCCTATTTTGGACATTTACACTTAGGGGTGTACTCACTTTTGTTGCCAGCGGTTTAGACATTAATGGCTGTGTGTTGAGTTATTTTGAGGGGACAGCAAATGTGCGCTGTTATACAAGCTGTGCACTCACTACTACTAGTGTTGCTACACTACATTGTAGCAACGTGTCATTTCTTCAGTGTTGTCACATGAAAAGATAATAAAATATTTACAAAAATGTTAGGGGTGTACTCACTTTTGTGAGATACTGTATGTATATATACACTGTATACATGCATGTACTTTGGACCGAACGTGAACATTTTGAGAAGGCAGTGCTAGCAAATTTATTTGGGATACTGCATAGATGTGTTATTAAGTGATTAGAATCTATTATTTGTTCTATGTAAAGTTTTGCCAGTTGTTTAAGTGAAAAGCTCTGTACATCTAAAACTGATCTTGCTTGTGTTTCTCTGCACAATTACCTTGAAGTTTTTGTAAATGAAAAGCAACTCATTCAGTTTACAATAGAAATGAAATGCAAAACATTTTGTATAGATATAAAAATACATTATAAATACCTTTTTTCACTTTTTTATAAGTGATCACATTCCTCAGCTGCATACAAGCTGGAGGGAGGAGAAGCAGCAGCACACTGAGCTTGCCTGTGAGTGACTGTGCAGTGGGGGTCGTGTCAGGACAAGTCTGATCATTGTAGGAGACCACAGTGTGTTCTAATGCTAAGTATGGTCAGTTTTTAATAGTAAATCATAGGGACTGGCAGGAACACCAGGGATTTCACATAAAGAAAGCATACAAAGAAAACAGGATAAGTTTTCATACAAGTACATGGTGCAGCAGGCACATATCAGGAATATGACGTTTTAGGGGTAACAAACGTTTTAAGTAGTAAACCAATTTAGAACATTTTTTTCTTTTTCTTTCATTTGTGACAGATACATCACATACAAATATAATATCATACCAATTTTGGTACTTAATTAAGAACAATATTGAAAACAGTTAACATTTTTTTTTCTTCACTGACGATACCTTTTATCTTGTAGCTCGTATTGATATTACATCCAATACTGCATTAAAGTATCACATAAAATGTAAAATTATGTAGTATTGATTTTTCTTCTGGTATAGAACTCTTGATTCCTAATTGTGGAATATAAATTGTTGTTCATAAAAAATCTCAAGTGATTGATCTAAAATTTCAAACTTGAGTTTAAATGAATTGCGCCTGAGGGTAAAGATAACTGAATTTCAAGTGCTTAGTTATGCTGTAATTTGTAAAAACACTGTTTTTACTACAAGATTAAAATGTTATGTTCTGTAATTAAACTACTTTGATAGTTCCTTTTTAAAATGGAGTGATGTTTGGTTCATGTATAGCAAACAATTACCTTACCAAGAACAACCTTTATGATCATAGCTTCAGGCTGGGTTCACACTATACTGCACGACAGTAGTATGACTTTCATCCTACTTTGCTCTGAGACATCAGTCCTACATTGGTCCTACATTGGTCCTACATCCATCCGACTTTCATGAACAGGATACTACTTTTAGTAACAGGAGATAATCAAAATTTCAGAGAAGGAACCCGGAGTTTAATGTTCCTGGTCGAAAGCAAGACCTTGTCTCCAGGCTGTAGAGAAGGCGGCTTATGCCTAAGACGGTCGGCAAAACCTTTAAATTTATCAGCAGCTGCCCAGAGGGAATCATTACCCCAAATAGAATTGAATGATTGCTGAACTGTAGCCAAAGCTGGAATATCCTGAGAACAGGTCATAGGAAGAGAGAGCTCAGGTTTCTTCCATAAACTGTGAAAAAGGGTGTCTTCTGAGAACTGATGCTCACATGATTGTTGTGAAAGAATTCTGCCCATAGGAGTAGAGAGGACCAATCATCATGATGAGCAGAAACTAAGGTGCAGAGAAAGACCTCTAACTCCTGATTAACCCTCTCAGTCTGTCCATTGGATTGAGGATGGTACGAAGAGAAAAATCCAAGACAATATTGAAGGATTTGCAGAAGTCTCTCCAAAAACGAGATGTAATTTGAACACCCCTGTCAGAAACAATATGGGAGGCAGAAGATCTCTTGAACAAAAATGGGAACCAAAGCAGAAGGGAGACCAGGAAGAGGAACAAAATGATCCATCTTGAAGAACTGATTGATTACCACCCAAATGACTGTATTATTCTCAGACGGTGGAAGATCGGTGATAAAGGGCATAAGAAGACCAGTAGGAGCCTGCATGGAGGATTTAGACTGGGCACAGACATGACATTTCTTAACGTAGTCTTTGACATCTGAACGGAGAGTAGGCCACCAGTAGTGGCGACTAATGAGGAGGAAGGCACGAAGGAACCCAGCATGACCTTCCACCTTGGAGTCATGTCCCTAACATGCTCTTAGCTCAGTGGGGACAAAGGTGCCAGGAGGAATTTTGACTCCAGGGTGGTAGAATGGGCAAGGATGGGCGCTGTGTGGCCTTGAGGCCGGCAGGAAGAGGCCAGTTGGTAATGGCTGAGACCTTTCCAGGATCCATACAAAGACCGAAGTTAGACAAAGCATCCCAGAAACAGGACTTCACAACATTCCAAAGAAAATTTTTCCAACTTGGTGTACAGATTATTCTCTCGAAGGTGCTTAAAGTGGTTGTAAACTCTCCCCCACAACTTTTTTCCATGTAAATCAGCATAAAAAACCCTAATGAACACTGCTTGTAGATATCTCCTTACTTGCTTAGTATTGTTGTAATCCTTTTTGTTCTTTAAAATGACATCACTGAGCATGCCCAGATCTCCCCTGATTTATGGCACACTCTGTGTACTTGTCTATCTATTATCAGGACTGCAGTCTTATCAGCTGAAGCTGATAAGACTGACACAGGCAAACACTAGATAATCGGCACAAGTAAATGCTATGAAATAAAACAAGTCAGCTATGAAAAATGAAGCAGGGTTGCCATAGAAATGTTGGATTGAGAAGGAGGCTTGGTTAACAGTACAGGAGGTGATCAATGTAAGGGTGGAAATACACTCCACTGTGGACTCAGAAAACAATACTTAAGATGGCGCTGCCTAACCCCTGGAAACAAGTTTTTTAAAGTTTCTTTAAACAGTAAATAATATGTGATTTGGGCTGGATTACAGTCGCTATAGTTTGATAATTACTTATTACAATGGACTAAATGAAAAGAAGCATCAGAGTGGGAGAGTTTACTTCCTCTTTAAGCACAATCTGGACATGGTCTCTGTGAACAAACAGATTATCCGAAAAGATGACAATTTCATCCAGGTAGATGACAACAAATTGGTAAAGCAGATACCCGAAGATTTGGAACATTTTGGAACACCGCTGGGGCATTACACAAGCCAAAGGGCATGACCAAATAATCATAATGCCCAACTCTAGTGTTAAATGCAGTTTTCCATTCATCACCCTCTCGTATTCAGATCAGATTATATTCACCCCTGAGATCCAACTTAGTAAAAATGAAGGCACCTTTCAACCTGTCAAATAGTTCCGATATTAAAGGTAGGGGGTATTGATTTTTGATCATTACTGCGCTTAGGCCTCAATAGTCAATGCAGGGTCTTAAGGTACCATCCTTTTTGGCAACAAAAATGAACCCTGCTCCTGCAGGCGATGAGTATTTATCGATGAATCCTTTTTCTAGATTTTCCGCCGCCACATACTCTGACATGGCCTGGGTCTCTGGGATGGACAGGGGGTAGGTACGACCCCTGGGCAAAGTTTCTCCGGGAACAAGGTCAATGGCACAGTCAAAGGACCTGTAAGGAGGAAGCATCTCAGCTGACTTTTTACAGAACACATCCCGGAAATCGCTATACGCAGCATGAAGGGCAGAAGATACTGAGGTGGTGGCCATGGGAAGTCTCTCCTTAGGAGAAACTTTGAGTAGGTAGGATGAGAAACAGGAGGGACCTCAAGCCAGGATCTGCCCAGAAGTCCAGTCAACGTGTGGAGAGTGGAGCTGCAACCAAGGAAGCCCCAATACGATAGGGGTTGAGACCTTAGGTAGGATAAGGAAGGATATCCACTCCAGGTGGAGTATCCCTACTGACATCTTAACAGGGAGGGTTTGGAATAGGATAGGGCCCCCTGGAAGAACAGTGCCATCAATCGCTGAGACCACCAATGGAGTGGTGAGGGGTGAAAGGGTAAGGTTCATGGAAGATGCAGTTCTCCAGTCCATAAAATTGCCAGTGGCTCCAGATAAGCCAAGACCGAGATGAGAAGGTGACTTTTCTGGGTCCAATACTCCCACTTCAAGATGTTTCCCAGACAAAATGAGCGTGTATCACGAAAATGACCTTTGCCCTACAATAGAGACACAGGCCCAGAGTTCTGCGCCTAGCACGTTCCTAGCACAACCATTTCGATAGTGGTTGTGGGGGTCTGCGGGCAGGGGGCTTATTGGAATCTGGAAGCCCCCTTTAACAAGGGGACCCCAGATCCCGGCCTCCTCCCTGTGTGAATTGGTAACGGGGTACAAATTGACCCCTACCATTTCACAAAAAAAGTGTCAAAATGGTAAAAAAAAAGACAAGAAACAGCTTGGGACAAGTCCTTTATTAAAAAAGAAAAATGTCCCACAAAGTTCACGCCGCCCGATAGACCGAAAAAGAAAGAAAAAGCCGCAACCGGCCCGTCTCCGGGGCTACCCGGTGACATAATACAAGACTTTAAAATTAGTACTTTTGATTATTCATGTTCATGTCCCATAGACTTTAACGGTGTTCTTGTGTTCTGCCAAGTTTTTTGCCTGTTCGCATGTTCTGCTGCAAACCAAACAGGAGGGTGTTCGGCTCATCCCTATAAATCACTGACCACCAATTTAAGGTTATTGGTCCTGCAGAGAGAGGTCTTTGTGGTAGGTTGATGAATCAGGAAAGAAGGGGGACATCATTTTGTTCTCACCATTTAACTCAATTGGCAAGATGGAATTTCTTTTTGTTGTGTCTTTCTGCTCTCTCTTAGTGCGTGAATAACTTACAATTGTCTAGAAAAGTGTCCATGTATTTCTTTTATCAGTGTCCTAACTTGTTGCTCCCTTTAGGTAAGACCCACTTTGTCAATCCCTCTGAAAATGTTTCAGTTTTTTTAATGTGCAGAGGAGTCCTGACTTGCAGCTCCCACTTTGTGACTCACTTTCAGAATTCTACTGGAATAGAGAAATAATGTAATAGAGTCATTTGTTTTTGTCCATATGAATAAAAAAGTATGGAACGGTTCTATGTCTAATCGCATAGAGTGGAATAAAAATAAACCTGCATAAATATATGCCAAAGAATTGTGCTAAAAGCATCAACAAAATATTTTAAATAGTCATAACTGTGAAAAACAACACTGTATAAACACAATATTTGTGTTTGTATTGAAACATACTCCTGGCTTGTCCATCTGACAATGCTTACAGTGGGCAGATCAGACCAGGAATCTGAGACTCTTGGGACCACCCACTGTACAGCATACTGTAGTTAGATGGACAAGCCAGGAACCTGATTCATCCCACACATGCCCACAGTACTGCCCACACTGCCACCCATTCAGAATCATAATCACGTCATATGAGAGATGCGGATTAACTAATATAATAGCTTTAGATGGATTGGGTGCTGTTTGAGATTTCCAGTGCCTGGCTATCATGAATCTGGCTGCAAGAAGTATGTGTGTCTGTTGCAAAGAATACCACATGATTAATCCCAGGAATTGAAGCTGCTAGCGCCATAGTTGAAAAACCATTGTGATTTAAATATATAAACCATATATGTCAAAATTTGCATAATAAAAATACAATAACTTTGATGGTTTTAGTACATTCTTTAGGAAAGTGCCAAATACATGTAGAAATATTTAGAACAGTGATAATCCAAATTAATAGTAAAAAAGTCCAATCATTCAATCCCAGTGTTATTCCAATAATTGTGGATAGCAGCCACAAATATCCTTGTGCAAATCACCAAGATGTGATTATCCACCACCAAAAGAGGGTAAATGTGCTTACCAGAAAATGTGGACAAATGAGCTGACATAAGCATATATCTCCAGGAAGATAATCCATAAGGCAACTCCAAGGGTCTCACACCTTAACGCTATGGCAGGGTCACCACTCTCTTGGTTGTATTATGTGATCCACACATCCACAAAAACAGAACATCTCCACATAGTGTAAAACCACAATTATCATTTTAATGAAAAGTACAGAACACTTACGTACATCCAGTTTGTAGTTACAGCGCTTATCAATACATCCAACAAGTATAGTTACAAAGGACATGTAGCACGCAATGGCCTGGATATAACTCACCCCTGTTTTGTCTACTTAGACATCATCTAGGGGGAGGGTGCACACTGGTCAATGTGTATAAATAGAAAATTTGTGCAATAACAGCTCATAGAACACATACTAAAATAATAAATTATTGTTCGTAGTCCACCGAAAAGCCTTGCTCCCATCTGAGGGGTTGTGCATGTATCGCCTAAATAATGACTCTCAAAGTTGACACATCGCTCTCACCTCAAGGGCGGTCTTAGCCCTCATCTCGACACTGGCATTTAGAGCTGTGCATGTCAAGATCTATGCCAAACTGTTAGCAGAACGCATGTTTGATATCTTACTCCCTCTGGTTAAATCTGATCAAACAGGGGGAAGGTGGCTGTGGAATCTGCAGCCGTAAGTACATCCCTGAGATAAGGCGATAAAATATGTTTGAACAATTTATAGTAATCATTCAAAAAGCCGTCTGGGCCTGGAACTTGGCTGTTGGGCGGCAGGGAATCTATGATTATAACAATCTCAGATGTCACTGATTTTTAAATCTGTGAGTTTTGTACACAGTGTGCGATTTTAATCCAAATCACATTAGCAGTTTTGCTTAAAGTGGTTGTAAAGCCTCAAGGTTTTGCACCTTAATGCATTCTATGCATTAAGGTGAAAAATCTTCTGTGCTGCAGCCTCCCCCCCCCCCCCCAGATCCCTCCTTTTTCTTACCTGAGCCCAATCCGATCCATCAATGTGCTTGAGCCGCTGTATCTCTCCTCATTGGAGAGATTGATAGCAGCAGGAGCTGGTGTCAATCTAATCCAGTAACATGGGAGCAGGTGGCGGGGCCGAGTCCGACTGTCTGTGTCAGGGAAAGCGGCCTTCGGTGGTAGCACCCGATGAAGAGGAGGGGCCTGGAATGCCGGCAGGGCACCCCAGAAGAAGAGGATCTGGGCTGGTCTGTGCAAAATGATTGCATAGAGTGTGTAAGTATAGGCATGTTTGTTATTTTTATAAGAAAAAAATGAGGGTTTACAACCTCTTTAACTAACTACACAGAGCTAAAGTGAAAATGTTATCACTATCCTGGAGTAAAGAGTATGACCCTTTCCATGGTTCAGTTGAAGATCAAAGCTGTAAACAAACTTAGCACTGAAAACCCCACAGTTTGATCCATATATGGTCTGAATTCCTCTTATAAATTTGTGTTCTGGGTCCGTCATTTTTGATTATACTCTTAGGGTCCCCATCATATTACGATCAGACCATACAGTCTATGTAATATGAGGTCCTTCCTAAACTATCCAATCAATCTGTATCCAGTCAGGCAGTTCCTTGCAGTACTTTTTTTTGTTTTGGTAGATCTAAAGGGGATTGTACAATCAGTGTATAGTCACAACTGAGGAGGCTATAAATTGCCAATAACATATATGACCAAAATATCAGAAACTCTAACTGCTCTAATTACTGTAGTTTCTAATTGGGCAGGGCAGGCTCTTTATATAGGAAACCTGAACAGGGCCAGACTCGTCACATAGTTAATATTTTACACAACTAACTTACTTTACACAGCATCAAATTGGTTTTAATGCAAGATTCCCCTTAAACAGTTGAATCCTATTTTATATTGACAGAGTTGGTATTTTTACAGGGCAGATACATATAAACACTTGGGTAATATAATAGATTTTAGCATGGTTGAATTCTTCTCACCCATTTTCTAAATTTTTCCCCAAATCCATTCCTTTCCAGGACTGTCTGCAGAAATTCCCATTCTATGGAATCAAATGCCTTGGCTGTATCCAGCGATGCCAAGGCACTTGTTTCCGGGATAAACTCTCTCATTTGTGTCATATATTGCGTCCTTCTAATATTAATTGATGTGGATTTCCCTGGCATAAAGCCAGTTTGATCCTCCGCTATTATAGACAAGATTACCTGGTTAAGCCTATTGGCAAGCACTTTTGCCAGTACTTTATAATCTATATTTAATAACGATATTGGCCTATACGACCCACACTCAGTTCTGTCTTTCTCTGGTTTTGGTATCAATATGACTGCCTCTCCATACATTTTGGTCATAACTGGTACCATAATTTCTGCATATCGCTGGTACATTTCCAGTGGTATGCCATCTGGTCCTGGGGACTTACCCTTTCCCAGAGAAAAGATAGCTTCTCGTACTTCCTCTTCCTCTATGTGTTGATGTATACATATTAATATAGTATTTTTGGAATGTCTCAAGTATCTCATCTAATGTGTTTACCATCTCTCTTTTTTCATTTTTCACCTCTGATATTGCTAGTGATGGGGTTTGTCGTTTTATCATAAAGTTCAGCATCTTATTAGATTGTTGTCCTTGTTCAAAGTTTTTTTGTGCATATTGGAGTTTCTTACGCTTTGCGTTAATTATTAGTTGGTTCTTATATTGCCGTGATGAGGCTGCCCATCTTATTTGGTTTATATTTGAGGGGTCCCCTATAAACCTATTTTCTGCCTGTGCACAGAATTGTTCCAATTCCTCCTCTTCCTGTCTATTAGTGCGTTTAATGTATGATATTGTTGATCTTGTTATCCCCCTCAAATATGCCTTAAATGTGTCCCAGAGTACTCCATCTATTTTCCTTTTTGGGCCTATTTTTAGCTCAAAGGTTAATCCAGAATGGTCAGACACCCCTCTTGTCATGTACGCCACAGACCGAACCATTGGCAGGATCTTTTCGTTCCCCATTACCATAACTATTCTAGACATGCGCCCTCTCCCTGGCGCATGCCATGAGTAAGCCCGGGTCCCAGGGTTTCTGATCCTCCACAGGTCAGCCCATCCTACTTCATTCATAAATTTCTCCAACACCTTCGGCCCTTCCCCTCCTCCACGCTTACCTCCTCCAAACCTGTCTAATTTTGGGTCTAAGCACATATTGAAATCTCCCATACATACGACATGTGCCTCTGGGTATTCTGACATAAATATCACTGCCTCTTTCAGTACTCGCATTGTAGCTGGGGGGGGGGTTATAAATCCCCATGATTACAACAGGTACTTCAATCTCTCTTTAGTCATATGTGTTTCTTGGATACAAATGATCTTTGCCTGCACCTTGTTAATTTCTGAAAAAACCTGTGTTCGTTTTAATTGCGTTCCCATACCTCTCACATTCCATGACAAAAATGTGTGTTGATTACTCATGTCTAATGTATTTTATTTTAGCCATTATTCCCCCGAAAAATAAAAGGAGAGGAAAAATAAATCGTATGTCTCTTTTTCCTTTCCGTGACCATTCTCTTTTCCTGACTCCAATTATGGGGCAATATTGTGCATTACCAACATATTGAATGTGTATCTCTCTCCCTTCCCCCATTTATTTGTGTTTATAGTGTTTATAATGTGTCGCTTGACCTTACTCTAGCCTTTCCTTATTATTGTGTCTTGAAAAGAAAAAAAAAAAAAAGGGAAAAGGGAAAGGAGAAAGATTCCTCTCTCTCTTCCCTCTCTTCCCTTTATAACTAGTGCTTATTTCAATGTGTTTCGCTGTGAGTTTAGCTCCATTTTACTATTTTATATTTTTTTAACACCCCCCCATCACCCTCCATTTACCCCCCCTCCTCCCCTTCCCTCCCGTTCCCCTATCAAATGAACACACAAATAAACATTTACGTTTTACCTTTTCCCATTTCTCCCCTCAAAAAAAAAAAAAAGGAAAGGGGGGAAAAAAAGAGACGAAAAAGGCAAAGATCAAGAGAAAAAAAAAAAGGAAAAAAAAAAACAAAACACATCAGGAAAGAAAAAAAAAAAATCAATAAATTATTAAAACTTCTTCCTTTAACCTAAGGAAAGAAGAAAGAAAGAAAAAAAAAAAAAAAAAGGGGAAATAAAAACAAATATAAAGTAGGGAGAGTGTCCCTCTCATCCCCCCTCCTCCGCCCCCTCCCCCAAAGTCCCAGTATTCTTGGTGTCTCTTATCCTTTCAGGGCTTCTCTGTTTCTCCTATCGAGGCATAGGCCTAGTTATTCCCAGCCAGTCTTTAGCTTGTTCAGGTGTACTGAAAAACAAAGTCTTTCCCCCTTCCTCCACTCTCAGTCGTGCTGGGTATGCCATTGAATATTCAATTCCTGCCTCTCTCATTTTTTCGTTTTATTTCATAAAATGTTGCCCGTTGTTTTTGCAGCTCCAGAGAGAAGTCTGAAAAGTGAATGTTCACTGCACTTAATGCACTTAATAAATAGGGTGAAGAAATATTCACTTTATTTACCCAATCACGTGTATTGGAAACAAGATTTTTTGCTTGAAAATAATTGGATAATTCAAGTGAACACAGCTCCTCTGGGTTTACTAAGCTCATTTGCATTCATTTTCCAAAGTGAACTAGATGTCTTGTTTACTCTAGTAAATCCACCCGATTACCTTAACACCATTTTGTCTTAGGACAGATAGGAAAAGGAGAAGTTTACTATTTATTCAATGCAATAAAAAGTTAAATATGTATGAATTACGGTACTGAAATGCCATATGTTTATTGAAATTTTAAATAGCTTGCTCTATTGTTTGTTGGAAAATATTAAGTCTGTTCCCACTATCTTTTCACAAAAAACAACACTACAATAATTAACTTGTTTTGTTTGTTGGAAAATATTAAGTCTGTTCCCACTATCTTTTCACAAAAAAACAACACTACAATAATTAACTTGTTTTACCACCCTTAGATTACCGATACTCTCAAATATTTTATATTCTTATTACTATCATTTTATTTCCCACTAGGAAATAACTTGGTCAGTGTTGCTTGGAGTTATCTAATATTGTTGTTTATATTACATAAATGAACTCAAAATATTTTCAACTGTCTGGACTATGAAGAAAAATAGTTCACAAAACAATAACTTCTGCAGTTTTAATAATAAATACAGTTTTTTTAAGAGATTATGAGCAAAATAGCCACTGGCATTCCATGAACAACAAACTACAGAAAGAATTTACAATCAGAAAACAAGCAAAAGAAAATAATACTAGTTATTTTTCCCTTGGGGCTTCTTTGGATTTTTTATCAGATTCTGAGAAAACCTAGATTAAAATTGAAATGACTTACATGCTATGCTGTCTTGTTCCATAATATCAATATTATTAAATTGTTAGAGAGAGGCAGCCAATATTAGACTTTAACCACTTCAATACCAGGCACTTTCGCCCCTTCCTGCCCAGGACAATTTTCAGCTTTCAGCGCTGTCGCACTTTGAATGACAATTGCGCGGTCATGCTAAACTGTACCCAAACAAAATTTTTATAATTTTGTTCCCACAAATCGATCTTTCTTTGGTGGTGTTTGATCACCTCTGCTGTTTTTATTTTTGCTAAACAAACTAAAAAAAAAAAAATTTTTCAAGTTTTTCTTCGTTTCAGTTAAAACCTTTTGTTTTCTTCTTCACTGATGGGCACTGATGAGGCAGCACTGATGGGCACTGATGAAGTGGCACTGATGGGTTGGCACTGATAAGGTGGCACTGATGGGTACTGATGAGGAGGCATTGATATGTAGAATTCATGGGCACTGATATGCAGCACTGATGGGCACCAATAGGTGACACTGATATTCAGCACTTATGGGCACTGATAGGCGCCACTGATAGGTGGCACTGACGGGCACTGATAGGGGGCACTGATAAGTGGCACTGACGGGCACTGACTGGCGGCTGTTATGGGCACTGACTGGCAGCTGTGATGGGCACTGACTGGTGGCTGTGATGGGCACTGACAGGCGGCACTGATTGGCACTGATTGGCGGTACTGATTGGCACTGACAGGTGGCACTGATGGGTAGCACTGATGATGAGGTACTGATGAGGCACTGATAGGTTTTACTGCTGGGCACTGATTGGCACTATGATTGGCACTGACTGGCACTGTGGTGGGCACTAATTGGCATTGATATGGGCACTGATTGGTGCTGATCTGGGCACTGTCATCTGTTTTTTTGTGGGGCACTGACTGACAGCTCATGGACACTGACTGGCAGCTGTGGTAGCACATCTGATGATGCTGTGCTGATAATCAATGTGCTGATTATCAGCACAGACCCCCTTTCTGACAGGGAGAGCCGCAGATTGTCTCTGCCTGTCAGCGCGAAACGAGGAATGCCATTTACCGCCACTTCCTGGTTCACGCGATGATCCGCTGTGATTGGTCACAGCTGATCATGTGGTAAGAAGCCTCTGTCAGAGGCTTCTTACCACGATTGGAGATGCACGTGTCAGATTAACACACAGCACTAGCGATCGCCACGCTGCGTGCCCCCACGCTGGTATGTTATCCTGATTGGGCATCATATGATACCCAGTCAGGATAACTGAACCACTTCCTGGCCATCATTCTGCTATAGGCCTGGCAGGAAGTGGTTAAGAAGCTCAGAATACTCATTAGAACCACTGTCAACAATACAATTCACATAAAAGGACCACTATAGCAAAGAACTTTGTAAATGTCTTAGATTGTAAGCTCTAACGAGCAGAGCCCTCTGATTCCTCTTGTACCAACTTGTAATGTAAATGTACTGTCTGCCTTCATTTTGTTAAGTGCTGTGAAAACTATTGGTGCTTAATAAATTCTGTATTATAATATAATAATAATAAGTGTGTGGCCAATACATATTGTTGCCTTTATTCAAAAATGTCTCCACATTTTCAGGTAGAACAAGCTGCCCAGCAAAAGTACAGTTACAGTGGTTGGGACAAACTATTACACTGCTTGGAGCTTACAACTTTCAGGATTACATTTACTACATAATCCAAAGTGTAATTTGTTGTTATTAAACTGTCTATCCCATTCAGTACCATCTTATCTGCAAACCTTTTTCGTAAACTGACAAAATATTCAATGTGACCTGAATGTGTTTGTACACAACTGGTATAAGGAATGCCTCTAAATGCAATGTCCTACTTCTGTGAGTGACTTATGCTGCATACACACGAGCTGTTTTGCCTTGGAAAAAACGCTGAAGGTTTCTCCAACTGAATACCGCTCAAGCGATCTTGCCTGCACACGGTCACACCAAAGTCAGACCGTCTAGAACGTAGTGGCGTACAACACGCTTCAGAGCATGCGTCGTTTTTGGTACGTCGGAACAGCATACAGACGAGCGGTTTTCCTGATAGGAATTGGTTCCGTCGGAAAAATTTAGAACATGTTCTCTTTCTAGGTCCGTCAGAATTTTCAACGTAAGGGACACCCACAAAATAGGATTATTCGCCGATGATATTATACTCACTATCACTAACCCAGAAACCTCCATCATTGCTGTAAACAAACTATTGCACAACTTTGGATTAGTATCCTACTATAAAATCAATACTAGTAAATGCTACGCACTCACACAGAATATATCATTGCTGGCAAAGAAGAGACTGCAACTTGTCTTCCCCTGTACCTGGAATTCGCCTTCTATCACATATCTTGGGGTGCAGCTATCCTCCTCTTCAGCAAATATCTATGCTCACAACTTTCCCCCATTACTGATCAAAGTAGCTGAGGAAATGAAGCAAATCTCTAAGCTCCAACTAACCTGGATAGGAAGGATCGCTGCATACCAAATGCAAATTATGCCAAAATTGATATACCACTTCAGAACCCTTCCCATCCCCATACCCCAAGCTTTCTTTACACAACTATCTAAACTCCTTAATTCATTTATATGGGCGGGAAAAAAACCGCGAGTAGCACTGTCCCACCTATACAAACCTAAGCACCTGGGAGGACTAGGTCTGCCCAATGCCCATTCTTACTACAAAGCGGCGCTACTAGACCAAATGAAATACTGGTTCTCCTGCCAAACGGACAATAGATGGTCAGCCATGGAGCATGCACTCACCCCAGGACATGACCTCCCTGCACTAGCATTCGCAGCAAGTATTTATCACAAGCCTATGATACCAACATACCCATCTATCCAGGCCACTGTCGCAGCTTGGTCGGCCCTTACACAGCAAACCTTCACTGACACCCCTTATAGAAACCGTCCGACCCCACTAGCCTCCTACCAATACCTCATACCTAACATCTATATCTCTGACTGGAAAAAGAGAGGTATACACTTCCTCTCTTTCCTCCTGGAGACTTACAACCACACCCCACTTGATGACTTCCAAATTTATCAAATAAAGCACCACTCCTCATCTAATTTTAGTAAACCTATAGAAATTCCCCAAGCACTATGGGATTTTTTGATCAGCAAACCCTCTCTTAAAAAGAAAAAAGGGATCTCACTATTCTACAAAATGTCTCAACCTATGTATCTCACCTCCAAACTACATAGCATGACTAAATGGGAGCAGGAGCTGCAGAAGGTATTCACATTAGCACAATGGCAACTCGCAATAAAAACTAATAGCAAATCTTCAGCATGTATTGACCATTGGGACAATGCACAAAAGATACTACACAGATGGTATCTTACACCTACACGACTACATATCTTGGATGCATCTATCACTCCACTATGCTGGAGAAATTGCCAGAGCCATGGTAACTTATTACACACTCTATGGAGCTGCGGTATAATAACTAATTTCTGGAAGGAAGTTTCTTCCATGATACAGGTTGTCACCATTACCACTATTGAACTAACACCAGCTTTAGCACTACTCAGCCTTGGAATTGAAAAATACCCCCCTGTAATGAGGAAAGTAGTAGCACATATCTTATTTGCTGCCCGCATTGCCATAGCGAAAGAATGGCGCTCTGCATCACCACCCACGCTGGCAGTAGTAATATCTCGAGTTAATACCCAATATACTATGGAAAAGCTCCTAGCATATAAGGAAGGAAGGGCTCCAGTTTTCCACAAATATTAGGATAATTGGAGGACTTCCAAATTTGCCTCTTCACATTTGTGAGATATGTCGTACCACAAATACCTGATGATATATAATGTTTGTTTGCCCACCTAGTAGGAGAAGTGTAGATCACCCAGAGCAACAAAGGCACCATCCCATAACACAGTACCCCAGCACACTCTACCTTTGTTGCCCTGGAGAGACATGTGTATTAACCTTATCTATGTACTTATCGTAGTTTACTGAGTTTATAGTATGTGTTCACATAACCATATAGACCCTCAGTAAGGTCCATGGGATACTACCCTGAGGTTACAATTAATCTAAGCCTGCTCACAAAGTACCCATACGGGGTGACAGGCCATGCCTCCTTTGAGGCCGTTCCTATGTATGTTGGGGTAGCTTTTTCTTTTGATGTGAAATATGGAACTAATCTTTCATGTATCTACTGTTTTCATTGTAACTACCTGTTTACACTGTTTATTGATATCACATGTACACTGTAAAATCCAATAAAAATCTTTGGTTAAAAAAAAAGAATTTTCAACGTAAAAAGTCTAATGGGGCATACACACGATTGGAATATACGATGAAAAGCTCCCTGTCAGAGAGGTTACCTGGCTGGACAGGTGATTGGCCGCTCTGACGTGCACCGGTGCACGTTGGCGCGTGCGTTCCATGTGTGCAGGTGTGCGCGCTCCTGTGGGCACTCGTGCACGTGTGCCGGCTGACCCTGGTGTGCGTGCTGGTGCGTGGACGCGTGCTCGGGTGCGCAGTGGTGCACAGTGGTGCGCGTGACCCTGTGGGTGCTGGCTCGCATGCTCCTGTGGTCGTTGGTGCGCGCGCCGGTGCTCAGGCACACGTGCGGGTGGGCGTGCGCCTGTGCGCGTTGGCACACACGTGCGCACTGTTTGGTGCCAGCCGGCCTATTTAGTCTAGCTGAACCCGTTGCCCAGTGCTACCTGATCAACAGCTTCCCGTGACCTTGTTCCTGTGCCTGCACTTCTGTTTAATTACCTGTGACCCAGCTTGCCCCTTGACCTTCCTGGATATCTGCCTGCATCTGACCCCGGCCTGTCTGAGCTTGCTCGTGCCTGTTCCTCTAGTACCTTGTTTGCCCGCACGTTGGCGAACCCAGCCTGTACCCGGATTTGCCTATCCCAATCCTGCTCAGCACCAGTTGCCTGTGTTCCTGTCTGCCATCTTGCTGTCTGAAGACTCTCCACGTCCAGCATCAGGATCTGCATTACCAGGCTCTCATACTCTCCGTACTCCCGTGCCTTCTGTCTTCTCTACCAGGGGCCGCGAGTCGGATACGTAAGGGAGACCACCCTCTGCCCAAGCGGATTCGCCGGTCAGGTACGTTGGGGTCTGATACTCCCGTCTGACTTTTTCTGTCGGAAATTCCGTTCGTGTGTACAGGGCATTACGTTTTTCCCAGAAGTCTGCACTAAGATACAAGTAAAAATGTACACATCCCTTGCAATAGCAATTTTAATTTTGTGAGATGCTCCCTAAAAGCTGGTACATGTTTGCCGAATTTTGGCCAGTATCGGGGCAGGTTCAACAAAAATTGGCTGACAATTGGCCAGTGTGTACAGTGGTTTGTCTGACGAAGACTGTCGAATGGCTGTTGAAATGGCATGCTGGAAAACCAGCAGCCAATTAGCGTCCGATCAGTGCTGGTAGCCGATGGCTGCGAGGGCTGACCCGTGTGTACTGGTGCTGGGGGGGGGGGAGTCTCCTTGCCAGAACACAATAGCTCAGTGCGGAGGATTGCTGTACTAACATCACATAGTTAGTACAATGAGCCGCTCGTAAGCTCCTTATTTATTTTTCATTCTGTCCTCCAAATTTGAATGATACGAATCTTTCTTCAGTCCTGTATGTCACCTGAAGTTATTTGTGTTTTTTTCTCTGCATCCCAAACAATTTCCCTGGCAGTTGTGGCTGAAATTTTAGTTGGTCTACCTGACCGTGGTTTGGTTTCAACAGAACCCCTAATTTTCCACTTCTTGATTAGCGTTTGAACACTGCTGATTTGCATTCTCGATTCCTTGGATATCTTTTTATACCTCTTTCCTGTTTTATACAGTTCAACTACCTTTTCCCACAAATCCTTTGGCAATTCTTTTGCTTTCCCCATGACTCAGAATCCAATAACATCCGTGCAGCACTGGATGAAAGATGCAAGGGTCTGTCAGGAGTCCAGAAACTCATTGACCTTTTATACACACACACTAATTACAAGCAAACAAATCACAGGTGAGGATGGTTACCTTTAATAGCCATTCAAACCCCCTTTGTGTCAACTTGTGTGCATGTTATCAGGCCAAAATCACGAGGGTATGTAAACTTTTGATCAGGGGCATTTGGGTAGTTTCTTGTGATTATGATTTAAAAAAATTAACATGGCTTCAGCCAAACTCTAACCGTGAGTGAAAGAAATGTTTTTGTGTTATCATTCATATTCTCTGAAAAATGGCAAAGAAATCATAAATTCCGCCTGTGTATGTAAACTTATGAGCACAACTGTATTTAGAGTCTGATGTGGGGGACTTGTCCGGTAAACAGTGGGAAAAGGCTCTGGAAGCAGTGCAAGCTAGCTCTCTTAATACTTCTTAGCATTTATCACAATTATACCTTTAATTGGGAGTCCATTATACCCCAGGGAAACTGTTTAAAATGGAGCTTTTGTCAGAGCCAGTTTGTCCTAAATGTATAGGGGACCATGGGGATGTCATACACATGCTGTGGAGATGTCTCATGCTACACATATACTGAGCATCTGTTCTTGCAACAGTTAACCGGTTCCCGACCGGCGCACGACGATATACGTCGGCAGAATGGCACGGAAGGCAGGAGGGCGTATATATAAGTCCCTCCTTAATGCCGTCCGTGCCATCGGGAGCGCGCCGGGAGCGGCGCCCTCCCGCGCCGGTCGGGACACCCATGAGGCCGGTCGCAGGTCCTGCGGACTCGATCGCCACAGGGACACCCGCGATCGTCTCACGGGAAGGCTGAACGGGGAGATGCGGAAGTACACAGCATCTCCCCGTTCTGCCTAGCAACTAGTGACGCCGATCTCTGCTCCCTGTGATTGGAGCAGAGATCAGCATTCACTAGCTGACAGCCACGCCCCCCCACAGTAAGAAATACACCCCTAGGCATACTTAACCCCTACACTGCTCCCTTGTGGTTAACCCCTTCACTGCCAGTGTCATTTATACAGGAATCAATGCATTTAAATAGCATTGATTGCTGTATATATGACAATGGACCCAAAAATGTGTCAAAAATGTCCGATGTGTCCGCCATAATGTCGCAGTCACAATAAAAATCGCTGATTGCCGCCATTACTAATAAAAAAAAAATATTAATAAAAATGCTATAAAACTATCCCCTATCTTGTAAACGCTATAACTTCTGCGCAAACCAATCAATAATCGCTTATTGTGATTTTTTTTACCAAAAATATGTAGAAGAATACGTATTGGCCTAAACTGAGGAAAAAAAATGTTTTTTTATATATTTTTGGCGGATATTTATTATAGCAAAAAATAAAAAATAATGCGCTTTTTTTCAAAATTGTCGCTCTTTTTTGTTTATAGCGCAAAGAATAAAAACCGCAGGGGCGATCAAATACCACCAAAAGAAAGCTCTATTTGTGGGAAAAAAAGGACATCAATTTTGTTTGGGAGCCACATCGCACGACCGCGCAATTGTCAGTTAAAGCAACGCAGTGCCGAATCGCAAAAAGGGGCCTGGTCCTTTGGCTGCAAATTGGTCCGGTCTGAAAGTGGTTAACAGAGTATTCAAAACAGACATCCGTTACAACCACAGGCGCTGTCTGCTGGGAGCTTTTGGTGACATTATACTGGATGTCTTTACTAAGGAAGCTGTTTCCTGGGCCTTGTTTCAGGCGCTTGATGATCCTCCTCCACTGGAAAAGCAGTACATTACAACTTTACATTCTTTTGTGAGTGTTTATGGCACATGTACTGTATGCTTGAATGTGTTCAAATTAAACTTTTTTTACTGATTAAAAAAAAAAAAAAAAACTGTAGTCAGGAAAAAAAATATCACAAATATCAGCTAACATTTTACTTAGATTTTTATTTTGCATTTTGATTGTGATCTGCAGCAGTTTTTACACGTATGATACGGTTCTAATTTATGGGGTAGGTTCCCTGATGTATTATTTATGTTATTTGTGTAAAAGTTAGTTTGTTTCTGAAACCCACAGAAACAGCATGGTTTCTGAGCCTGCCATCATTTTCCAGCTACAAGCCCCATGAATTATGGAAAAATGTTTTCCCTTTCAATGTAGCCAAGAACACAAAACAGGCATAAGAAGAGTCTTTGAGTTTGAAAATGTATATCTGAATGTGTTTTTGCCTAGAGGTCTGCTATAGGAGCTTTAGTTACTTCCATGGTTGTTCAGTGTTAATTTTCTTTTACCATCTTGGGAAATAGAAAATGTTGCTGAATACAGCAAGTGCCTACTGAAAGCATTCTATGCCAGTAAACATGGAAATGGCTTGAAAAAAAATACAATTGTAATTTTCTTTTTCTGCTAGAGAAAATACAAAATGGCAGCCACAAGTTTTTGAATACTGTAACCAAACCATTTAACTCAGTCTCAGAATCTCAGAATAATATTGTGTATCCAAATCCAACAATGAAAATGTCATATATTTTATCTTACTAGTCCTTAGATGAAGGGTGTCAAACTGGTGGCCCTCCAGCTGTTACGAAATTACAAGCTCCATCATAAGGATGAGCCGAACACCCCCCCCCCCCATTCGGTTCGCAGCAGAACATGCAAATGCGCAAACAATTTGTGCGAACAACCACGAACGTGAAAAAGTGCTAATTTAAAAGGCTTATATGCAAGTTATTGCCATAAAAAGTGTTTAGGGGCCTAGGTTCTGCCCCAGGCAGGAGGCATGTATCAATGCAAAAAAAGTTTTAAAAACTGACGTTTTTAAAACTTATGTCCTGTGTGTGAGTGTTTACTAGTACCGCCCTCCTAAAATAAACACCGCTCTGCGCTACAAAGATGTATTATTTGCAATGTATAGGGTGGTCCTGGAATGACCAAGCCTGTAAATAGTGGCGGGTATGCTAAATAATTATTTAAATAAATAAATAAAATATATATATATGTGCAAAATGCAATATAAATAATAAAAATTATAAATATATGTGCATGATGTGAAATTACCAGATTAAAAAATTATCTTAATATAATGTGAGTATATAACAATATTTATATCTACATTAATAACAGCTGCCGCTTAAGAATATCGAACTGTGGGAGTGTACAAAAAGTTTATAATGGTGGGCTAAACTTAATCCCCCAAATATGTATTTTTGTAGCGGCGCTATTTGGGTGAGCTTTCTCAAATTAATGTGAAAAACTAATGAGCAAAACACGCTAATCAAGGTGACCATCAATGGAGTAAATAAATATATAAATACATAAATATCCAGGTGACCATAAATAAATAATTGTCTGAAATATGTAAATAAATAAATCAATAAATATATCAGCAAATAAGCGTAAAATCAATAAATAAATAAATAAATAAAAATTAAAAGTGAATCACAAAACGGTGAATAAACAGATCTGTGAAACCAATTCCTAGTTTAGCAATTTGTATCTGTAGTCCGTGTGAAAACAGGGTTTGCCAAACTAATGAACCAGTGGCAAAAATGTGACAGTTCAAAATTGATGTGAGCAACAGTTCTAAATGAATATTTCTTGAGTGATCCGTCCACCAAAGCTTTCACCACGTGAGGGAATCGTCCCCTTCTGGGGATACACTCACCAGAAATCTACTTTTAGTAAGCCTGTAGTATAAACCAATCTGGACCTTCTCCTCCAACATCACCAGATAATTACCATCCACCAGCGCAGTTATTGGACCAGAATTTCAGGCCTTCTATCCAGCATCCCTTGATCATAACTCCACCAGCGCGGTTATATCATGTATGAAAACAGATGGAGGGCCACATAGTGTAATACTGCTAAACGCTTTTTATTTAAAACAGTTTCCCTTTAATACAACAAGATCCCCCCCAATGATATCTGCGTACCAAAAATTAAAAGATAATGAACATTCGGATAAACGTAGAGTGGTACTGTGCCTGTGTTCCTTTCAGTCAGTAGGAAATGGATCCTTCAATTCCGCTCGTGAGCGGCGTCCTTCCTTCCTGTTCTCGGTGGAACGCACAGTGAACCGCAGTACGTCGTGACGTCACTTCCTGTTGACCTACGCCCTGACGCGTTTCGTCATTTCCGACTTCTTCTCGAGGGCGTAGGTCATCAGGCAGGAAGTGATGTTTATATGCATAGACGGATGGCCCGGGCGTCCAATGAGAAGGCTGGATCGCTCCTTCAATCGACGGCGGTGCCATTAACCTGATACACAGGCACTAGAGGTCCACTGCAGACTTATTGAAAAGGCCGGCAATGTTGATCTCATTGCCTGTGCATTATACAAACGATCTAGCAACTTATTAAAAAACAAACCTTTACATTTGGTTTCTATAAATAGCAAGCGCCAAATCTATCACAGTGACACTTTTGGCTGAACGCCTTACTTGAAAAAAAAAGTGTCACTGTGATAGATTTGGCGCTTGCTATTTATAGAAACCAAATGTAAAGGTTTGTTTTTTAATAAGTTGCTAGATCGTTTGTATAATGCACAGGCAATGAGATCAACATTGCCGGCCTTTTCAATAAGTCTGCAGTGGACCTCTAGTGCCTGTGTATCAGGTTAATGGCACCGCCGTCGTCGATTGAAGGAGCGATCCAGCCTCCTCATTGGACGCCCGGGCCATCCGTCTATGCATATAAACATCACTTCCTGCCTGATGACCTACGCCCTCGAGAAGAAGTCGGAAATGACGAAACGCGTCAGGGCGTAGGTCAACAGGAAGTGACGTCACAACGTACTGCGGTTCACTGTGCGTTCCACCAAGAACAGGAAGGAAGGACGCCGCTCACGAGCGAAATTGAAGGATCCATTTCCTACTGACTGAAAGGAACACAGGCACAGTACCACTCTACGTTTATCCGAATGTTCATTATCTTTTAATTTTTGGTACGCAGATATCATTGGGGGGGATCTTGTTGTATTAAAGGGAAACTGTTTTAAATAAAAAGCGTTTAGCAGTATTACACTATGTGGCCCTCCATCTGTTTTCATACATGATATAACCGCGCTGGTGGAGTTATGATCAAGGGATGCTGGATAGAAGGCCTGAAATTCTGGTCCAATAACTGCGCTGGTGGATGGTAATTATCTGGTGATGTTGGAGGAGAAGGTCCAGATTGGTTTATACTACAAGCTTACTAAAAGTAGATTTCTGGTGAGTGTATCCCCAGAAGGGGAAGATTCCCTCACGTGGTGAAAGCTTTGGTGGACGGATCACTCAAGAAATATTCATTTAGAACTGTTGCTCACATCAATTTTGAACTGTCACATTTTTGCCACTGGTTCATTAGTTTGGCAAACCCTGTTTTCACACGGACTACAGATACAAATTGCTAAACTAGGAATTGGTTTCACAGATCTGTTTACTCACCGTTTTGTGATTCACTTTTAATTTTTATTTATTTATTTATTCATTGATTTCACGCTTATTTGCTGATATATTTATTGATTTATTTATTTACATATTTCAGACAATTATTTATTTATGGTCACCTGGATATTTATGTATTTATATATTTATTTACTCCATTGATGGTCACCTTGATTAGCGTGTTTTGCTCATTAGTTTTTCACATTAATTTGAGAAAGCTCACCCAAATAGCGCCGCTACAAAAATACATATTTGGGGGATTAAGTTTGACCCACCATTATAAACTTTTTGTACACTCCCACAGTTTTTAAAACTTAGTCTCCTTGGTCTGCCTGTAAAGTAGCACATCTTTTCCATGCTTATAACTGTACCAGAGCAAAATTACATTTCTAAAGGAAAAAATGTAATTTAAAACTGCTCACGGCTGTAATGTATTGTCGGATCCCAGCAATATAGATAAAAATAATTGAAAAAAGTAGCATGGGTCCCCCCCAGTCCATTACCAGGCCCCTTGGGTCTGGTGTGGATATTAAGGGGGTGGGAAATCTTTTTAAAAATGGTGTGGGGGTCCCCCCAAAAATCCATACCAGGCCCGTCAGGTCTTGTATGATTATTAAGGGGAACCCTGCACCACAATAAAAAAATAGCGTGGGGTCCCCCCAAAATCCACAACTAACTCTTACCTGAGCATGCAACCTGGCAGGCCGCAGGAAAATGGGGGATGTTCTCCTGAACCATACCAGGCCACATGACCTCAACATGGGAAGGGTGCTTTGCGGGGATAAGGAGACACCTAGCATAGCTGATTTAGAGTGATTCAGCTTGTACATGGATACCTGACTAAACTGCTGGAGGAGATCACAGAGTGGGGAAAGGGATTTCAAAGGATCCATGAGCCAGATGATTATGTCATCGGCATACAGGCCAATCTTGTGGGAGGCTTGATCAACTGACAAGCCAGCTATGTCTGGGTGTGATCTTATGGCTTGAGCTAGTGGTTCATATACTAGTGCAAATATTGGGGGCAGCAAGGGGCAGCCTGGGCAGGTCCCATTTGTAATAGGTAAGGGAGTTGATATCATGCCTGATGTGAGGACTTTCTCGCTAGGTATGGTGTATAAGCCTAAGATGAAGGGACCTTGGATGCCATTTGTTAATTTATGTCCCTGTTTGTTGAGAAATAATGTTATTCTAGATTGTGCGGCTCTACATTTATACTGCTGGGCCAGGAGTTTTCCAGCTTTGTTTCCATGAAAGTACCAGGTAAGGCGTGGTCACCTAAGGTAAACGCCATGACCCTTTCACAAGTGAGAGCTGAGGTAATTCCCCAGTTTACCTAGTCTCTCAGAGTTGGATTAGGAAAGGTTTTGTTTAATTAGGGGTTTGAGCACTCAAATGCTATCGAGGAGAGTATTAGTAGTATGGGCTTTCTTTTTCTTCTCCTGAGTGACCAACTTCAGCAAAGTTCCCAGTATAACAGACTTGTAGGCATTCTAGAGTACAGTGGGATGGTTCCAGTATTAGAGGCAAAGAAAGAAGATATTTCTGATTGAACCTGTTCTCGGGTTTCTGCAGCACTGAGTATTAAGGAATTAATGCGCCCCATAGTATGTCTGGGAGGAAAGCGGGACATAGAAATGGTGATGGATACTGGAGCATGGTCTGACCACGTAATAAATTCCCCAATGCTCCCACAAATTATTTCCCCACTGTTTCTAGGCACTGGCTGACAAGAATGTAAGGAGAGTCATGATCGCAATGCTATCCTCAGTATCCTTCACTCTCACCCATATTGATCAAGACTCCTCAGGCAGATACTTGATCCTATCAGCCACCATCAATAATCACCCTTTCATCATTGTGAATATTTACACACCCAACCTCCACCGTTTTATAGGACCATTTTGGAAAAAATCCAACACTACCCTAAAGATTAAAATACTGTATGTCATAGAGGTCTTGAAAGAAAGGTCTTGAGTAAACAACAAATTAAATCTGACTGCAATTATAAACCAGAAAAACAAGTGAATAAAAAAAAAGGAATGTGCTTAGCACACTAAAGCAGTGGAGTGTGGAAGGAATATCATAGAGTCTTCCACTCCTCCACTACTAAATCAAGCAACTAAGAGAAATAATATCCAACCTTAGGTATGCATCTCTATGGCAGTGAGGAACAGATAAGTGAGCATGCCATAGTTATGGCAGAGCTTGTGAATCCCAAGGGTTGGGATTCTAGAATATGATCTCGCATTGGGGGTGGGTGGAGGTACTCGTGAAATTAAACCCCAATTGTTGAGATATTTGATACCCTCCTTATGGGTTAAAATGGTAACTTGTTGGTTTCGGTAAGTTACTAGCAGCTTCGTGGGATAGCCCCATTTGTAGGTGATTTTATATTCATTCAATACTGAGGTGAACAGAGCAAAGGCCTTGCGTGCTTGGGAGGTAGAAGCTGATATGTCATTGTAGACTGATACCTTGGTAAAGGGTTCTGGTAAGGAACGTAGGGACCTCGCTACGTGCATGATATCCTCTTTGGCATGAAAGAAGTGTACTCTTGCTAGAATGTCTCTGGGGAAAGTGTTGTGGTTTGTGGATACTGTGCGCATGGTCAATGAGCATGTCATTCATTGTTAGCGCCGGAACAAGCTTGCAAAAAACTAGTGTAGATAATGCACTAATCCAGGGGTGGTGAGGGATTCAGGGACCCCTCTAATTGTAATATTGTTCCACCCCGACTGATCTTCAAGGTCTGCGATTTTTAAATGGAGCATGTGAATAGTATTGGCTTGGTCATCTTGTATGTCCACAATAGCATTATGAGCTTTAGTGGCTTCAGATAAATGTTGCTCAATATGGTCACTACATTCCTCTACAGAGTTAACTCTGTCTTGCAATTGATTAATAGAGACTTTTAATTCCCTGTGGAGATCAACTTGTAAGGATAATAGCATGGCTTTAAGGGAATGTTCCGATGCTGGATTATCAGTAGTAGGGTATGCTGCAAGGGACATTATGGGTGGCGTGTCTGCTGTGGAGCTACAGGTCCCAGAGCCATAGTGCTTCTTCACAGGAGGATGTTTGTCAGGGGTGTAAGCAGGTGAATCTGCCAGTCTCTTACCTCTTTCTCCTGAAGAGGTGATCTGCTCAGGGAGGCGAGCTGCTGTGACCTCCATGTCAGAGGGAGTAGCTGCAGCTGTAGCATGCTGGTCTGATGGCCGCCTTGGCTCTCCTCGTTCCCGGCCATGCCATGTTGGTTTCCCTGCCGTGCGGGCTACATGTAGAAGTCTAAGAGCCTGCGGGGTCTCTTGGGTTGTGATTTCTTCCGGGACTTAGTCTGGCGATGCCCAGGATAAATCCCTCTCTTCTGGAGGGTGGATGCTGGGTGTAAAGAGGCTGGCGATGCTCATCTGTGGCATGGAGGAGCGAAGTAGAGGACTCAAGCAGCCATCTTCAGCAGTGGCCAGGCCACAGCCCCTGTTTATTTTATTTTTTATTGTCATCTGGTGATCCTGCCAGTAACACGAAGTAAAACACAAGGTGATGTCAGCATGTCGCTCCACCCTACGCGCTTCATCAGAGATGACGTCATCCAGGGGCACTGGACGACGTCATCTCTGACGAAGCACGTAGGGCAGAGAAACGCGTGGACATCACCTCGTGTTTAACTTCGTGTCCCGGAAGGATGGGTTTGTCTGGATGTGCGCCGCCTGCACACCAGACTTAGGGCTTTTTACTGACGCTGATGTTATAAGTGCAATACAGGCATACCCCACTTTTAGGGGTTTATTTACTAAAGCTGGAAAGTGCAAAATCAGGCTCACTTCTGCATAGAAACCAATGAGCTTCTAACCTCGGCTTGTTCAATTAAGCTTTGGTAATAAAACCTGGAAGCTCATTGGTTTCTATGCAGAAGTCACCCTGATTTTGCACTTTCCAGCTTTAGTAAATAAACCCCATTGTGTACTTAAACATGGGGTATGCCTGTACTTTGTTCATTTTAATAAATTTAAAAAGGGTTTTACACTATATGGAGCCTTTTTATTTTCCATATAATTTTCCATATCATATCTATCCATCCACTTGCTTGAGCCAATGGGAGTTTATGTAGGCTGGACTATTCAAGCCCTTAGGGTCAGATTCAGAGAACATAGGAAAGCGATTGAAGGTGGCACTGATCCACATAGTGTCCCTAGAAAATTTTTTCAAGCTCATCAACAGTCCACTACTGGTCTGCAAGTCTGGATGATTGAGCAAATCTCTAACTCTCTCCCAGCTGCAGAACACTTTAAAAAGCTCTCTGCGAGAGAAAAGTTTTGGATTTATCATTTAGATGTTCTCTCGCCTGGCGGAATTAACGAAGGAATTGAAATTTCTACCATTTTATAATAGTAACAAGCATTTTTCTTCTGTACAATTCATTCTTTTTGGTATTATCCTAAGTTTCATTGGATTCTTTTATCTTGGATTTTTTGCATGATATGTGCTTGTATGCTCCCCATATATGTTTACTTGAGCCCCTCTTAGGTATATATATATATATGAATTTTATTTTATAGATGTCACTGTATGATTACTCTTAACATTATAATATTATATACTATATTTTAATGATGATGTTGCATATGTCCAGAGAAACCCCCTCTTTGTGTTGCCTGTTTTTTATTTTAGTTTTTTATCCATGTCCTCCAGTTCCTTTTTAATTGTACGGTCCGTGTTTTTTAATTGCATGGTCCCGCCCATGTTCCGTCCTATAAAGCTCAGCCATGGTATGTCTATTGTATCTGTTGACAAAGGAGCGCGACTTGCTAACACCGTTATGTGCGCGCGCTTTCGAAACGCGACCAGCTTTGATGATGTCATCCGTCCACAGTCCTTTGTGTTCCATGCCTCATTCTGAGGCTGCTTCCCTGAGCCGGCATTCTCCATCAGTCGGAAGATTCCACTGCTGTCATCCAGGAACCCACATGGCTTAGGATTTGGATATACGTCTCTGCGATACTAATACCATGCTTATTTACCTCTACTAAATGTGAGTTGAACTATATATTTATCATTAAAGCGTTTTTCTCAAACTACTGCACCCAGAGGCGCCTCTCTACTTGTGTTTCATTTACACACAATACTCAGGTAAACACAATACTCAGGTACTCACAATACTCAGGTACTCACAATACTCAGGTACTTATAATACTCACCAATACTCAGATATTCACAATACTCACTGTACACACAAAACTCAGGTACTCACAATACTCAGGTACTTACAATACTCAGGTACACACAATACTCAGGTACACACAATACTCAGGTACTTCCAATACTCAGGTGCACACAATACTCAGGTACTCACATACACTGTCAGTCTGTTCTTGGGGTTGATAGGCAGAGTACAGGATTACACATTCATCAGCAGCTCTTATGGGGGTAAGTGCTACAATAGCAAATAAAGAAAAAAATATAGCATGTACAATTGCTATACAAGTCATATTGTAATTGAATGTTATTAAAAATGACCTTTCCTTTTTAATCTGCAGCCGCTGTAATCTTCTATAAATGCAATGCAATATGGCTACATGGAGTTGTTCTGTACACAGAATGTGTACTGACCACTCGCCAAAAGCATAATTTCCTGCTTGTGTGATTGGCTCACCAAGTTTCCCAGAAGTCTGCCTAAGATAAGTCAGATTTCAGGCATCCCCTGCAACAAAAATTTCATTTTTGGTGAGATATTCCCAATAGGAAAATGTCTAAAAGGATGCAGGAACAGTAGCTTTCCTCATTAGTGCCCTGCAGCTGCCACAGCTGACTGATAATTATGAATCCATTACCATTAGACCCACTGAGGACAGAAAAGCACATGTTTTTTTTCAGAATAACAAAAGGTAGGAATCTGCAACAAAGTTTGTTATAATCCTTGCAACATAGATCACCCAGGGGGGGAATGTTTTTTTCTTAACAAAAGTGGAGTTACACTTTAAGGAAACTTGCCTGGGAAATGGCTTCTCTGAAACAAGTAAAATCCTAATCTAATGGGATTCAGCCCCTCCCACTAAGGCTGAGAATCAGTTACAGAGGGACCCATGGGTGGTCCAGAAATGCCGATGGTGTGGCTGCTTTGGACATATAGCCAAAAAGTCTGGGCAGCCTGAATTCAAAAGCACACGCAAGCTGCCATTAAACTAGTGGCTCCTGGGTCAGAGGGATGAACCCCCGGGACAGTCAGCACAAGGTCCCAGCAAACCAAGGTCTATGGTTGCACCAAGTTCAGAAGTGACCGCCCTTGTTAATGGACAAGTGGTCCCATGCCTAATTGACACGGGTCACTGTCACTTGGAAGGTCACTTTCATGGAATGTCAGGAGTCAGCAGCTGGGATGACAATATATATGTAGCTGCACAAGGAAGCTGGGACCAAACAATGTATAATGAAATACATGTATTAAAGTGGATGTAAACCCCAAAAAAAATTTTTTTGGTGATGTCATAATGTAGAGAATAAGATTTCCTTTCATCTGAGCCCAGTCTTGCCACACAGATTTTCTCCAGCCCTGAAAAATCGTATTTTATTGTTCAGTTAGAAATCTTTGTCAAAAACGCCCCCTTGCTGTGAGTGACAGGTGATTTACATATCATGCACTAGCCTGAGAGACAGGCACAGACCACAGATCCACAGACCAGGGTGAAAATAAATGTATTTGAGTGAACAGCAAGAAGAATATAGGGGAGATGTATGTAGTCAGAGCTGGGCAGAGTAGAACATCCAGTGATCTGATGATTGTTATAGTGCAGTGTGTGTTTCTGAGGATACATTGATCACAGGATTTGTTATGTGGGGGAGGGGTAGATTTCTCCCTTTTTATAATTACACAGGATGTGCCTCTTTTAGGCTAGTGCATGAGATATGTAAATCACCCGTCACTCACAGCAAGGGGGCATTTTTGACAAAGATGTCTGCACTTTGTCAAGATCTTTCTAACTGAACAATAAAATACGATTTCTCAGGGCTGGAGTAAATCTGTGTGGCAAGACTGGGCTCAAATGAAAGGAAATCTTATTCTCTACATTATGACATCCACTTTAACAGCAAGCAAAAATACATGCACACACCAGCAAACAGTGAACATAAACAACAAGTGACCCACAACCAAAAGTAACAGAAACCTAGCAAACTATATACAATATGTGCAGATACGTACAATATGGGAAGCAAGGGTAACAGGGAGAACCATGTCCTGACTTGGAGTATGACTTCTACGCCCAACTTTTGGCACACGAGAGGTGGCCAATAAGTTTCCTATCTTGGTGGAAGGTGTCACCTGGGTGAAGATTCAGATTGATGGCCAGGTGGCTGCTTCCTCTCTCGCTTGAGTCTGTATTCCCTACAGTTTCATAAGCAGGAAACCCCAGTACAGTGACTATGGACAGTCTAACAGCTCTTGCAAACACAAGAGATTATTCAGACTTGTCTGAGGAATCAGCCTCATTCACCTGCAGCCCTGGAGTCAAAACCAGAAGAAGATTATTTGCAACATGACTCCACTAATGAGACTGTTGTTCACCGCCCCTTGTAGTCTAACCACGGGCAGCTCCCTGCAAAGTATTCTGATTATGTTATCCAAACTTTTCCTGTTGTGCCTTAATTATTTTACGGGCAATTTTCATGTTGTTCTTTACTGTGTTACAACATACAACAGATCTTACAATCAGGTATTAGTGATTCCACCTATTTAAGTTGCAAATTATATTCACTTACCAAAGTAGAGGAAGCTAAGAAATTCCTGGAATAATAATTTCCTTTGGGATTAATAAAGTGTTCTGAATGAATGAATGAATGCATTATTGTGGTTGCTGTCTCCTGATGATACTTCTACTCAATCCAAGAGATCTGATCAACCATAGAAGCTGAGTATTGACACTGCCTTTAGCCGACATCATAACTTTCTAGTGGAAGCTTCTATGGGACCAGACGTGTTTCACTTCAATTGGCCCCACTGGGAGCTTTTCATATTTTTTTTCCCACCATGCAGGCATTGTCTGTTTACTGGAGACACACTTTTTACAAAACTCAAGCCCATCCTTAGTGCATTCAACATACAGTGCTGTGAAAACGCATTTGCCCCTTTCCTGATTTTTATTTTTTTTGCATATTTCTCACACTTAAATGATTCAGATCATCAAACTAATTTTTAATATTACACAAAGATAACCCAAGTAAATTCAATATGCAGTTTTTAAATTATTATTTCATTTATTAAGGGAAAAAAGCTGTTCAAACCTACCCGACCCTATGTGAAAAAGTAATTGCTCCCTCCCATGCTAAATCATGAATGAACTGCGATCAACCACAATTTTTTGGGAAATCTGAGTTAAATTTCACTTGCCACACCCTGGCCTGATTACTGCCAGACCTGTTGAAATTTACATAAATAGAAGCTGTCAGACAAAGTGAAGCACGCTAACAGATCACAAAAATACACACATCATGCCACAATCTAAAAAAATTCAAGAACAGATTAGAAACAAAGTAATGTACATGTATCGGTCTAGGAATGGTTTTAAACCAATTTCTAAGGCTTTGGAACTCAAGTGAACCACTGGAAGAGTTATTATCCACAAATGGAGATAACGTAGAACAGTGGTGAAACTTCCCAGGAGTGGCCAGCCTACAAAAGTTACTCCAAGAGCACAACGACAACTCATCCAGGAGGTCATAAAAGAACCCAGAACAACATCTAAATAACTGCCGGCCTCGCTTGCCTCAGGTAAGATCAGTGTTCATGATTCAACAATAAAAAAGAGAATGGGCAAAAATGGTATCCATGGGAGAGTTCCAAGGCCAAAGCCACTGCTGACCAAAAAGAACACAAAGGCTCATCTCACATTTATCAAAAAACATCTTGATTATCCCCAAGACTTTTAGGCAAATATTCTGTGAACTGATGAGACAAAAATGTCACTTTTTGGAAAGTGTTTGCGTCCCGTTACTTCTGGCAATAAACGAATACAGCAGTTCATAACAAGAACATCATACCAACAGCCAGACACGGTGGTGGTAGCGTGATGGTCTGGGGCTGCTTTGCAGATTTAGCACCTGGACGACTTACCATAATTGATAGAACCATGAATTCTGAGCTCTACCAAAAAATCCTAAAGGAGAATGTCCGGCCATCAGTTTGTGACCTCAAGCTCAAGTGCACTTGGGTTATGCAGCAGAACAATGATCCGAAACACAACAGCAAGTCCACCTCCAAATGGTTCAACCAAAGCAAAATTTTGACTTTGGAGTGGCCTAGTCAAAGCCCAGACTTAAATCCAATTGAGATGCTGTATCATGACCTTACACAGGCCGTCCATGCTGGAAAACCCTCCAATGTGGCTAAATTAAAACAAATCTGCAAAGAAGAGTGGGCCAAAATTGCTCCACAGCAATGTGAAAGATTCATTGCCAGTTATCGCAAATGTTTGATTGAAGTTGTTGCCGCCAAGGGTGACACACCCAGTTATTAGGTTTAGCGGGCAATTACTTTTTCACATAAAGCCAGGCAGGTTTGGACAGCTTTTTTGCCTTAATAAATGAAACCATCATTTAAAAACTGCATTTTGTATTTACTCGGGATATCTTTGTGTAATAATAACATTTGTTTGATGATCTCTCTTAAGTCGTTTAATTGTGACAAATATGCAAACAAATTAAAATCAGGGAGGGGCCAATACTTTTTCACAGCATTGTATATCAATTCTACAAGAACTTGTCCACCAATAAGAAACAATTGGGAGAACTAACTACAATTCCAAAGTGGTAAACAACTTGCAGACCCTTATGGTAAATAGTATATCCTGGTGGGCACACTTCATGATGCTCCTGCAACATGTGCCACCTATTATGCCTCTAACCAGGGCTACATTTATTTTTACCCTTCTTCTAGGCTTGACTTTCATACTAGCGGAATATTTATACCTGGAGGATGCTCAAATTGAATCCTGTATTCACTTAAAAAATTCATAACCCTCACAAGCCCCTTTCCATGTCACAGCAAAAAGCAACCTCAGCACAGCAGTTCCTTTCTCCGTTCCTACAGTATAATCTCATTTACATTTGAATGTAAAAACATCACCCTAGGGAATCCTACACAATTCACTTCAACCCTCACAATACATTCTCTTGCATGTATAATAAATGTGTATACAATACATCCTATCCCCATTTCTTCCACTTCTTTAATCCCAAATAAATGATCTGATCATGTTTCCATGAGCCTCCATATTAAGTTTCTACATATGAGCAAAAACAACATAATGCCTGTAGGATTCTCTGCTCACAAACTACTGTTTCTGCCTTGACTGCCTTGACTGCCTGAGCGAATATTTTAATGAAAGTGTTTAACCAGTAGACATGGGAACTGCCAAAAAATTCGTTTCGTTTCGTTTCGTCCCGTTTCGTATATAAAAAAATTCGTAATTCGTAATTCGTGTACGAAATTCCGTTCGAATTCGTACGAAATACGAAATTCGGACGAATCGTAATTTTTTTTACGAATCGTTAGTAAAGTTACGAATCGTTACGAATCGTTACGAATCGTTACGAATCGTTAACGCGGCTAATGAATTGTTGGTTCTCATAACACAGAGAACAATTCGAATCCAACTACAAATATCGAATTTCAATTTCAAGTTACGAATCGTTATGAATAGTTACGAATCGTTACGAATCGTTATGAATAGTTACGAATCGTTAGTAAATCCAACTACCAATATCGAATTTCAACTAATTTGAACGAAATTATTATAGCAGATATAACGAATGAATTCGAATGACAAAGTGTCATTTTTGCAGAAAAAAAAAAAGCGTAGGGGTCCCCCCAAATTCAATAACCAGGCCCTTCAGGTCTGGTATGGATATTAAGGGGGACCCCAGCCAAAAAAAAAATAAAAAAAATGGCGTGGGGTCCCCCCCAAATATCCATACCAGACCCTTCAGGTCTGGGATGGATTTTAAGGGGAACCCCGGCCAAAAAAAAAAAAAAAAATGGCGTGGGGTCCCCCTCAAAATCCATACCAGACCCTTTATCCGAGCACGCAACCTGGCAGGCCGCAGGAAAGGAGGGGGGGACGAGAGCGGCCCCCCCTCCCGCCTGAACCGTACCAGGCCACATGCCCTCAACATTGGGAGGGTGCTTTGGGGTCCCCCCCAAAGCACCTTGTCCCCATGTTGATGAGGACAAGGGCCTCATCCCCACAACCCTGGCCGGTGGTTGTGGGGGTCTGCGGGCGGGGGGCTTATCGGAATCTGGAAGCCCCCTTTAACAAGGGGACCCCCAGATCCCGGCCCCCCCCCTGTGTGAAATGGTAAGGGGGTACAAAAGTACCCCTACCATTTCACCAAAAAAGTGGCAAAAATGGTAAAAATGACAGGAGACGGTCTTTGACAATTCCTTTATTAAAATCTTCTTTCTTCTGGTCTTCCTTCTTCCTTTCTTCATCTTCTCCTTCCGTCATCTTCTCCTTCCGTCATCTTCTTCCATCTTCTTCTTCCTTCGATTCGCTTCTTCTTCCTCCGGTCTTCTCGTCCTTCTCGTCCGGCGTCGTCCTTCTCGTCCGGCATCGGCGTCTCTTCTCGCAGGCCGCTCCTCGCAATGGGAGGCTCCCGCTCTGTGAGGCTTCGCTCCGGGTGACAGGTCTTTTATAACGAAGGCACCTGGTGACCCCGCCCCCTCTGACGCACGGGGACGTCATGTGGAATTCCCTATGGCTTTCCCCATGACGTCAGAGAGGGGGCGGGGTCACCGGGTGCCTTCGTTATACAAGACCTGTCACCCGGAGCGAAGCCTCACAGAGCGGGAGCCTCCCATTGCGAGGAGCGGCCTGCGAGAAGAGACGCCGATGCCGGACGAGAAGGACGACGCCGGACAAGAAGGACGAGAAGACCGGAGGAAGAAGAAGCGGATCGGAGGAAGAAGAAGATGGAAGAAGATGAAGGAAGGAGAAGATGTAGAAAGGAAGACCAGAAGAAAGAAGAAAGAAGATTTTAATAAAGGAATTGTCAAAGACCGTCTTCTGTCATTTTTACAATTTTTGACGCTTTTTTTGGTGAAATGGTAGGGGTACTTTTGTACCCCCTTACCATTTCACACAGGGGGGAGGCCGGGATCTGGGGGTCCCCTTGTTAAAGGGGGCTTCCAGATTCCGATAAGCCATCCGCCCGCAGACCCCCACAACCACCGGCCAGGGTTGTGGGGATGAGGCCCTTGTCCTCATCAACATGGGGACAAGGTGCTTTGGGGGGGACCCCAAAGCATCCTCCCAATGTTGAGGGCATGTGGCCTGGTACGGTTCAGGCGGGAGGGGGGGCCGCTCTCGTCCCCCCCTCCTTTCCTGCGGCCTGCCAGGTTGCGTGCTCGGATAAGGGTCTGGTATGGATTTTGAGGGGGACCCCACGCCATTTTTTGGGCTAGGGTTCCCCTTAAAATCCATCCAGACCTCAAGGGTCTGGTATGGATTTTGAGGGGGACCCTACGCCATTTTTTTTTTTTTTGGCTGGGGGTCCCCCTTAATATCCATCCCAGACCTGAAGGGCCTGGTTATTGAATTTGGGGGGACCCCTACGCATTTTTTTATCAATGACTTCAATGAATGACAGTTCTCTGTATTACGGATCCAACAATTCATTTGCCGGCAATAGCTGCGACTCGATTTTAAATAGTTTTTTTTTCCTGCAAAAATGACACTGCAGGAACAGTTCCCTATATTAGATATACTGAATCTCGAATCATTCGAAGCATTCGTTATATCCACTATTATAATTTCTTTCATGTTAGTTGAAATTACATATTTGTTAGTTACAATACAACATTCGAATTGTTCTCTGTATTGCGGGAATCGGCAATTAGCCGCGAGTGATTTTAAATGTCTTTTTTTCCTGCAAAAATGACACATTGTACAGAGAGAGTTCTAAACACGGGAAACCTGACCCCCCTTCATAGACATACTATAGAGTATATAGTATATAGAAGGGCGCAGGTTTCCCGTGTTTAGAACTCTCTCTGTACAATGTGTCATTTTTGCAGGAAAAAAAGACATTTAAAATCACTCGCGGCTAATTGCCGATTCCCGTAATACAGAGAACAATTCGAATGTTGTATTGTAACTAACAAATATGTAATTTCAACTAACATGAAAGAAATTATAATAGCGGATATAACGAATGCTTCGAATGATTCGAGATTCAGTATATCTAATATAGGAAACTGTTCCTGCAGTGTCATTTTTGCAGGAAAAAAAAAAACTATTTAAAATCGAGTCGCAGCTATTGCCGGCAAATGAATTGTTGGATCCGTAATACAGAGAACTGTCATTCATTGAAGTCATTGATAAAAAAATGTGTAGGGGTCCCCCCAAATTCAATAACCAGGCCCTTCAGGTCTGGGATGGATATTAAGGGGGACCCCAGCCAAAAAAAAAAAAAAAAATGGCGTAGGGTCCCCCTCAAAATCCATACCAGACCCTTGAGGTCTGGGATGGATTTTAAGGGGAACCCTAGCCCAAAAAAATGGCGTGGGGTCCCCCATAAAATCCATACCAGACCCTTATCCGAGCACGCAACCTGGCAGGCCGCAGGAAAGGAGGGGGGGACGAGAGCGGCCCCCCCTCCCGCCTGAACCGTACCAGGCCACATGCCCTCAACATTGGGAGGATGCTTTGGGGTCCCCCCCAAAGCACCTTGTCCCCATGTTGATGAGGACAAGGGCCTCATCCCCACAACCCTGGCCGGTGGTTGTGGGGGTCTGCGGGCGGGGGGCTTATCGGAATCTGGAAGCCCCCTTTAACAAGGGGACCCCCAGATCCCGGCCCCCCCCCCTGTGTGAAATGGTAAGGGGGTACAAAAGTACCCCCACCATTTCACCAAAAAAGTGGCAAAAATGGTAAAAATGACAGGAGACGGTCTTTGACAATTCCTTTATTAAAATCTTCTTTCTTCTTTCTTCTGGTCTTCCTTTCTTCATCTTCTCCTTCCGGCATCTTCTTCCATCTTCTTCTTCCTTCGATTCGCTTCTTCTTCCTCCGGTCTTCTCGTCCTTCTCGTCCGGCGTCGTCCTTCTCGTCCGGCGTCGTCCTTCTCGTCCGGCGTCGTCCTTCTCGTCCGGCATCGGCGTCTCTTCTCGCAGGCCGCTCCTCGCAATGGGAGGCTCCCGCTCTGTGAGGCTTCGCTCCGGGTGACAGGTCTTGTATAACGAAGGCACCCGGTGACCCCGCCCCCCCTCTGACGTCATGGGGAAAGCCATAGGGAATTCCACATGACGTCCCCGTGGTCTAAGAAGTTTATGCCAGGAATTCTTATTTTATAACTATGAAATACATATATTGCTACTTATTAAAAATGTTACCAAACACTTTTTTACTGGCAGCAGTATAGTTAACAGCATTCAATGCTTATGTTTTGGAACAGCTGAATTCCTGCCTGCTTCTCCCGGTAGAAGAAACCAGACTGATAAGTAGTGCCTGTGACAAAAGTGATTAGTAATGCACTTGAGACTAGCAGCATGCAGTCCCAAAGAATGGATAAATACATTTCCTGCTGAAAATCATTGGAATGACATTACAGCTCCAAAAACAAAGTGATTGTCTAGGTCAGTCTGTTACAGGGCTTAGCATTCTAGCAGGCATATACTGTAAATGTTGTTTCTATCAACAAGAAAGGATTTATTGATTCATAGAAAAACTCAGCAAGTGACGTTCTTAGGAGATTTCCTGAAGCAAACCATGTTCATAACAATAGGCTCTGGAAGCACAGACTAAAAAAAAGTAAGAAAAATAGATCTAAAAAGAAAGATTTTTTTGGCAGCTACAAAATGCAGAACAAACTTAACATAATGGGCCTAATTTACTGTGACTACTGTCTCACTAAGTAAGAAATGTAGTGAAATAGGGTGAAGGGAAATGAACCTAGACCTGGCTTACAAAAAAATTGGATAAAATGCAAAGCAGGAGCTTGCCACAAGATGCCATATAGAATGCATGTGTTAAAGTTAGAAATATCCAGATAGTTCAGTAGATATAGATAGTTAGGTATCAGGTTTATAGTTCCACAGATATTCATTTTTGGGGGCTTGATGGTAAATTAAAAATTCATAAAGTCATAAAAAAGCAGTGGCAAACTCAAGACTACATGTAAGTGCCAGAGCTTTGCCTGTCAGAACATTGTAGTATTAGATATGTGCAAGCATCTCTGGCTGTCTGCACTTATAACCTGCATCTTTTTTTTCTTTTTTTTTACAGGGTCTTATTGAATTATAGTTAGATTAAAAGCCAGGGGTGGCATGCTTAGGTTTAAAGGTTAAGGAAAATTTAAGTTAACTGTTAAGAGATAGTTCCAAGCATTAACCTACACTTCTAATGGCTTAAAAAGTGTCAGCCATATAGAGAATTTGAAGAGGAAGCTCTATTTTTTAACAAGTTTCTCTGTACCAGTTGGGTGTTTGAAGTAAACACAGCTTGACCTTACTTTTTATAATCAGTCCCAGATTCACTTCACCTCACTCTGCACTCAGATGGCTTTCACACTCATGCGCAGGCGCGCTAGTTTTAGAGGTGCTTTATCGTCATTTTAGTGGTGCTTTTCGGCCACAATCGGGGCGCTTTTGACCCCCGCTAGCGGCTGAATAAAGGGTTTTGACGCTGCTGAAGCGCTTTGCAGGCACTTCAGCAGCGCTGCCCATTCATTTCAATGGGCAAGGCGCTTTGGGAGCAGTGTATACACTGCTCCCAAACCGCCCCAAAGAAGCTGCTTCCAGGACTTTTTCTGAGGTCCTGAAAGTGCACTGCCCCAGTGTAAAATCACTCAGGCTTTCAAACTGGGGAGGCATGGGAGGCATTTTTCAGGCGCTTTACAGGCATTATTTTTAGCGCTCACACCTGAAAAATGCCTTCAGTGTGAAAGGGGTCTTAATAAAATTATGCCTGGGTTTGCTTATCTTTATTATAGACCTTCCTACCTGCACCTTGTTTTTTTTTATCTGCATACGATGAGCATTGATCATATAGTTTCATGCTGTCATTTGTTGTTGTCTATGCATAGTCTATAGTAACATTCTTGTGTCAGAAGTGTATGTTTGTTTAGAAACGTGAGTTATTAAGTATGGTACTACACCGGTTAATGCATTACCTCTGTCTGTAGTGTGAGTACTGACATTTCTGGTGAAGAAACTACATGTCCCACAATCTATGGGTCTCAGTCTAGTGTTCTTTGGGTGAGAGCTACACAGTAATCAGAAACAGTAGATCTGACAGACACAAGCAGGCAGAATAATTATCCATGTAGTTTTTTATCACATGAGCATTCTCACATGTGTGATGCAACACAGAGGAATAGGTGAGGTATGCATTGTGACCTGGAACAAGAAGTTGCCTGTACCTTTAGTGAATGGGGACAAGCTAGGTGAATGAATGCATGGAGGTAGGGTAATCAATCAGCTGCAGGTACAACGTGTGAGCCCATCATTACAAGGTATGGCAAACAAACAACACAGGGAATATAGCTACACTACACAAGACGAACAAAACAACAAAAACATTTGATAGTGTACAATGCCTTTAATGTATTCTAATAATTGCATTAATTATAATTAAAATTAAAACAAAGTTTAGCTCATCATTTAAGAAGTTAAAATCCTATACTAATTGCTGTGCGTTATTTAACTGTCAAGGTGTGTTATCCTATAACTGTCATTTGGGCTTAAATACTGTACATTTTCTGTTTATTTCACTGTAACCTGGCTGTGTGTGGTGAACAGAGTACAAAAACACTGGCTTAATTACTAGCATTAGATTTCTTGAAGATAATCTGTGCAGTGCTAATGAACATACAGAAAGGCTGCAGTAGGTGTCAAAGACCTTGTGTTGATTGTAAACCGTAGGCCAAACTGAAACTTTTAAACTTTTAGTTTGAATTAGACACGTGTGATTCCTTCTGTTACAAATCAAAAGTCAGATTACATTTTAATTATTCAGAGATGCAGACGTATCCGAATCTCTGAACTACAATACTAATAAATTTCAACTAATTCAAAGTAAATTTTAATGAAAACAAATTAATTTTTTATTCATTTGTTTCATGCGGATGAAAGGATACTATAGTTTGGGCCTTTTGTTAATGTTTGAAGTATCTAAAAATAATGCAACATAATGAATAATCCAAATTGATTTGGATTCATTTGTTTCTATTCTAGTGAGTGTAGCGTATATTATAGTGTAGCGTATATTTTAAAAAAATGCACTACATAATACATGAAATGTAAACATATTGCAATAAATAGTTACAGTAAAGTATAAAAGTGAAATAAGACGATTCCTACTTATTATTTGGGTAGAATGGAGATGGATCCATCAGAATCTCTGAATCATAACATAACGATTTAATCTTCCAAAATAACTTTGGAAAATACGAATAGATTTAAAACAACGAATATACGGATAGAATCTGGATATTAAAATGAATCATACTAACATAACGAATATAATGAAACAAAATGATAAATTTAATTGAATCAAGACCAAGTTGTCTACTCCCGTGTGAAGATAGCAATAATTCAAAGTGTCAGGGTATTAGGCAGGACATATTTATTAGACGTTCATTCTTTTCTAGCTGTATCCATTATGTTTCATCTACTTTTAACTGTCAAATGTTTAATTTATGAAGGAGACATTGTTATACTTACAGACATTATGCAAACTTTAATGCAAGGTACAAAAACATTGTACAAATTTTACAAACCATCCTTTAACAAAAATATTTCAATTTTTTTATATTTTTTTTGTAAAAAAAAGCAGTCAGAAGAAGAAAAGCTAATGAGTGTTCTAAAGAATAAATAAAAGGTATACAATAGTAATGCATATTAAAATACTGTTTCTACTTGTACTACTACTAATGACAATAATGGGAAAAAAATATATATTGTAGATTCTGATCAATATCATTATTGAATTTGAATGTAAGGAAGACTGAAAGGGTCAAGCTTCTTCTCAATACTTCCTGTTTGTGAAGAAGTATATGAAATTCTCTCTATTGTATCAAAATCAAATACATTTTTTTTTTGGTGGTGCTTAAGGCTAGGGCTACACATGAGTCTCCTTTCCCAATAAAGTGCCCAAAAAAGCGCCAATCTGTGCCAATTAGTGCCCACCACAGTGCCAGTCAGTGCCCATCACATTTCCAATTAGTGCCTTTGACAGACTCACCCGGGACAGAGGCATTTGGAGGGGACTGAATGCCAACCTCTTGCCCACCGATTATGGGCCCTGGCATTTGGGAGAATGGTGCTCTTTGTGTGGGGAATAGGTTCCGTCACAGTGCCCTACAGTAACACCTGTCAAAACCTCATCAGTACCTCATCATCAGTGCTGCCCATCAGTGCCACCTGCCAGTGCCACCTGTCAGTGTCAATCAGTACCGCCTATCAGTGCCAATCAGTGCCACGTGTCAGTGCCCATTACAGTTGCCTTCCAAGTGCCCATCACAGTCGCCAGTCAGTGCCCATCAGTGCCACCTGTCACTGCCCATCAGTGCGGCCTATCAGTGCCGACTGTAGGTGCCCAGCAGTGCTGCATGTCAGTGCCGCCTATCAGTGCCCATCAATTCTACATACCAGTGCCTCCTCATCAGTGCCACCTTATCAGTGCCAACTCATCAGTGCTGCCTCATCTGTGCCCATCAGTGTCGCCTCATCTGTGCCCGTCAGTGAAGGATGAATCAAAATTTTATAACCGAAACGAAGAAAAACATTTTTTTTTCAAAAATAATGCTCTTTTTTAGTTTAGCAAAAAACAAATGCCACCATAAGAAAGCTCTATTTGTGGGAAGAAAATTATAACAATTTTGTTTGGGTACAGTGTTGCATGACCGTGCAATTGTCATTCAAATTGCAACAGCGCTGAAAGCTGAAGATTGTCCTGGGCAGTAAGGGGCGAAAGTGCCTGGTATTGAATGGTTAATCGGGACCAATTATGTCATATGCCTTTGCTGCAGGAGCTCCAGGAGAATTATCCGGATGATTTTCGGAATTATCTGCGGATGACGGACCCTTGCTTTCACCAACTCTTGGCATTGTTGACCCCCTATATTAAAAAGTAGGACACATGCATGAGGCTTTTATTTTATTTTTTGGTTGACTAATGATTTGATTTGGTATATTTTCTATATGTTTGGATGCATAGAATTCACTTTTTGGTTAATTTCTATTGGCAGATACCATGTGTAATTTTATTTGTTATGTTTTTTTAATGCACAATAAAAAAAAATGTGTAGAATATTTGATCTTAAAAACTATAGGATAATGGTGTTGTGGTAACTTGCCCAAAAAATAAAAAGAAAAAAGCATAATATTATTCTTATATCACTAGAAAATAAAAACCTTTTAAAATACGTTTGCCATAACTCCATCAGTATCACCAGCAAAGCAGCTTCATTATTATCCCATTAAATAAAGAAGAAGAGAATGTGCACTGCATTTCGAGATTTCATAATTTGCCACGTCACAAATGTTAATTCTCCATTACGATTGCTAGGTTACAAGACCGACCCCTTCTGGCTCATCCTTGCTTCTGAGCATACGTGTTTGTACTTTGAATTTCTGTCCGACAGACTTGTGTACACATGCTTGGAAAATCCAAGAACAGACATTTGTCCACGGAAATTTTTAAAGCCTGCCATCCAACATTTGATGGTTTGATGGTGCTTTTTTGCCATCACTGGCACACAGGGAATCTGTATGGCCATACCCTCCAAGAGAGAGGTTTTTTTCTCCTTTTCTCCTCTCCTCTTCTTTTTTCATTCCTTTTTTTTTAATGTCATAATATAACGCTAACTGAGTCAGCTCAGTTTGGTAATTGTCCACAAGATGGAGCTGGTGGCCGGTTCTCCTCTTCCGTGATGGTGAACATGGAGTTTGTGGATATTTTTATATTATGTTTTTTTATAATTTTAAAACATTTTCTGTTTAAGTTACGATATTAGTATATTTTTGCCCTTTAGGGTTTTAATTTTCCTTTTTTGGATTATTATACAATGAGTACTATGGGTTTTTACCTGTAGGTCATTTGTTATGAGACTTACGTTTATCCGTCCTTGTGTGTTCATCCCAGGGCGTGTCTGTTTAGTCCTGTATAAAGTTGCGATTGTTCAGTGCGTCGCCCGTTCCCCAGAAGACGTTGATTAGATGAAACGGACGTAGGGAGGCTGACGCACTGACGTCATCACGTTCCGCACTGTGAGCGGGTGTTCTGCTAGCCGGCCGGCGTTTTTTATGTGTACTCTGCAAGCATTACTTTGAGTTGATGTAAGTAGAACTTTTATATGATACAATAAATTTTAAATATGGTTTCACACTATGGGAGCATCCCTCATTTCTATCTATCCACATGCTGAAAATGTATGGTTCCCTGGCTTGATACCTTTGGAGGAGTCCGATTCCATAGATACCCCACAAGGGAAGATCTGCCTGATCCAGGATTTTGGTCGCTATCACCAGCTGAACATGAGTTTTGGAGGCGATGCCTAGTGGTTTGGTTATACCTTGATGATTATCGAGTTACAGGCTTATCAAAGCTTGCCCTCTGGTAAGCACATCATTAGAGCGGTGGTGGATTAAGGTCACTTGGTGGATTTCCTTTCACATTCACATTTTTGGAGATGATATGTCACTATATTTTTCTGTCAACATTATTTTTAGTCTTAAACGGACTTTATTTTATGAACATTCTTTTTTTGCACAGATTTTTTTATCGGTACTTTCTGTTTAGGTTTTTTGTGATTTTATTCATATTATCACTTTAGCGCGGCTTTTTTCACTGTATATTTCTGTTTATGTGTATATCTCACATTTATTAGCTGCTGCTCTTATTATTTTGTTTGTGTATTTGGGTATATATATATTTTTTTATTTAGGTATATTATTTATACACTACCCATAATGTGTTACATCTAGGGATTAGCGCGGTGTTAGCTTCCACTTTTTGCCATCCAACAGTTGTCCACGGAAAATCCGACAAGTCCGATGGAGCGTACAAACGGTTCGTTTTTCCGCCAACAGCCTGTCATCACACAATTCCCGTCAGAAAATCAGATCTGGTGTACTCGGCTTTAGAGGATCAGTGCAGGAATTCCCATTTATTTTAGGACTACACATGTAATAAAATTTGTTTGCTACTGAGAGATTTAACCATTTGTCGGTATTCACTCCAAAATCAATGTGAAGAGTCATAGGGGCTGATTTACTAAGATGAATGCGCTGCGCCGGTTCAGACCTTAATTGGTGCGCCAGATAAATTATTAATTGAGCGTATGAACCGGCTCACGTATAAGCGCAACACATAATATGCTGGCGCACCGTGATAATGATATACCATTGATAATAGCGCACGCCGTTATCATTAACAGTTCATTCACACAGGGGCAACACGACTTCCAGCGTGACTTTGTGCGACTTACAACACGACTTGGGGCGACTTACAATGCGACTTGGGGCATCTTACAACATTTAAGTTTAAGTTTAACTTTAAGTTTAACTTTAAGTCACCCCCCCCCCGAGGCCAGGCCACTTTAATAAAAAAAATGGAGTAGGGGTCCCCCTTTAAAATCCATACCAGACCCTTATCCGAGCACACAACCTGGCAGGCCGCAGGAAAAGAGGGGGGGGACGAGAGAGCGCCCCCCCTCCTGAACCGTACCAGGCCACATGCCCTCAACATTGGGAGGGTGCTTTGGGGTCCCCCCAAAGCACCTTGTCCCCATGTTGATGAGGACAAGGGCCTCATCCCCACAACCCTGGCCGGTGGTTTGTGGGGGTCTGCAGGCAGGGGGCTTATCGGAATCTGGAAGCCCTCTTTAACAAGGGACCCCCAATTCCCACCCCCCTGTGTAAAATGGTAATGGGGTACAAAAGTACCCCTACCATTTCACAAAAAAAGTTTCAAAAATGTTAAAAATTAGAGACAGTTTTTGACAATTCCTTTATTAAAGTCTTCTTCTTTCTATCTTCTTCCTTCTTTTTTCCTTCATCCTTTGGTTTCTTCTTCCATCTTCTTCCTCCGATCCTCTGCTTCAGGCGACTTTAATAAAAAAAATGGAGTAGGGGTCCCCCTTTAAAATCCATACCAGACCCTCATCCGAGCATGCAACCTGGCAGGCCGCAGGAAAAGAGGGGGGGACGAGAGAGCGCCCCCCCTCCTGAACCGTACCAGGCCACATGCCCTCAACATTGGGAGGGTGCTTTGGGGTCCCCCCAAAGCACCTTGTCCCCATGTTGATGAGGACAAGGGCCTCATCACCACAACCCTGGCCGGTGGTTGTGGGGGTCTGCAGGCAGGGGGCTTATCGGAATCTGGAAGCCCTCTTTAACAAGGGACCCCCAATTCCCACCCCCTGTGTAAAATGGTAATGGGGTACAAAAGCAATTTTTTTTTCTTAATTTTATTTTTTTTCTTAATGCTAACCTGTGTGCAAATAGCCTTAAAAAAAACCCATAGAAGTGAACCAGCGTAAAAAAAAAGTCAAGTCGAGAGGTGCGCCCGTTCAACTTATGCAAATGAAATTTCGTGGCTTGACATTTACTAAGATTTTGCCGGCGCAGTGAACCAGAGCAAATGCCGCTTACGCATGCGCAGTGCAATAATTGACCACACGCAGTCCTAAGTGTACTTGCCGGCGCAGCAGGCTTGTTCAGAGAAAGTTACTTTCTCATTCTATTTTGGGCATATTTGTTACTTTGACCGCTATAACTATACTTCCTCACATCACTCCCAGAATATAGGCACTTCCAGCTTCTTTTAATCCTGAGTTGAAGATGTCGTGCGCCATATCTATAACGGCGCACCGATCGCCGCCTCCTGCGCACCGGCAAGATAATAGTAAATGGGAAATTGCGCTGTGTTACAGGTGCAAATGTTTTGTAAATAAGAAAACGGCCGTTGCGCATTGCCGTGCGCCGCAAACCGTTTGTAAATCAGCCCCATAGTGTATTTGATTATAGCTTTCAAAAATGAACTATCTTTCGTGTTAATAAAATGAATATACATACTTATTATTTCTATCTTATTACTCCCCTTTATCAAAATCATTTGCTGCATCTGTCACAGTTGCCATTCATGTCATCAAAATTCTGTCTATGTTCCTGCTATTTTCATTTTGAAACCAAATTTAATTTTAACGTTGCATTTTTGACTCGTGTATTGAGAACTATATTGTTTTTAGGAAAACTCTTCCGTCCATACTGTCTATATATGCTGAATGGATTTCTGGATATCTAAATTCTGTTGTGGTGATTATATTCTAGAGATAAACAAGTCAATGCAAACTACTCTGTGCTAATTCTTACAAACTTTACCCAAACTTACCAACACAAGTAAATATCCATCCAGCAAATCAGAAGCATAAGATTTCATGTGTTTTTTATTCCTGCAATATACAAACCCAGTTATTAAAATGTAATATCAGTTTCATATCAGTTTCAATGTGTTAACTTAGTTTCAGAAGTATTTTTTAAATCATTTAAATCTGAATATTTCTTTAATCACTTGCCACTTACTGGGGACTTTTACCCCTTCCTGCTCAGGCCAATTTTCAGCCTTTAGAGCTGTCGCACTTTGAATGACAATTGTGCGGTCATACAGCACTGTACCCACTCTGTGCCCAAATTAAATTGTTATAATTTTTTTTAACACAAATATAGCTTTTTTTTTAGTGGTATTTAAATCACCACTGTGATTTTTTGCTAATTAAACAAAAAAAGACTGAAAACTTTTGAAAAAAAAAAACAGTTTGTTATAAAATTTTGCAAACAGGTCATTTCTCTCCTTCACTGATGTGTGCTTAGGCTGCACTGATGGGCACTGATACGCTGCACTCATGAGCACTGATGAGGCACTGACAGGCGGAACTGATAGGTGGCACTGATGGGCACTAATGGTCAGCACTGATAGGTGACACTGATGAGAAGGCACTGATTGGCAGCACTGGTGGGCACAGATTGGCAGCACTGGTGGGCATTGATTGAACTGCACTGATGATCAGTGCCCTGATTATCAGTGTAGATGTCCCTTTTAGAGAAGCCAGTTAATCAGCTCTCTTCTCCTCTCCTCATGCTGTCAGCCTTCCTTCTGAGGAGAGGCCCCTGGACACCTGGGAGCAGGCTTGTCTAGATTCTGGTGAAACTTTGCATAAGTCTGTTAGTGTGAACAGATGTACCTGGGACCCAAGAATTTTTCCCGGGAAGCTCCTCCAAGCAACCAGATGCTGGCCAGAATTCTTTCCTAGAGTCCAGAAGATGTTTCACTTCATATTCCTTCTGTCTGTTGATCATGAGCAGTGGCTGGAATGAAACAATGGTATCCTTCTTAATAGGTTTTAGAAGAGAAATGGAAGACATTAGAGATCCTCATTGGGACAGGTAGTTGTAGTCTAAAGGATATCAGGTTAACCTGGTGAATATCTTTGTAAGGCCTGATAAACCCAGGGACCAGTTTCGGTGAGGGAATTCTGAGTGACAGATTCCTTATGGACAACCAGACTTGATCTCCAACTTAATTTGAGGGGCCTCAGAACAGAGGCGGTCCCCAAAGCGCTTTTGGATAGCAGAACGTGAGGGCAATTTAGCCTTTCTTTCTCCAAATCTGCCAAAACATGCAGATTGTGGTGTTGACCTCAGGAATGTCAGAAGAAATGTCTGAAAATTAACAAGATTTGAGATGAAAGCCATAAACACAATAGAAGTGGATAAATGAGGTCAGTTGTTGTATGCAAATTCTGCCCAGGGTAGTGCTGAAGACCATTCTATTTGCTTATCAGAGATAAAGCAATGACGATACTGTAGATCTCCAGGGATCAGTTAGTCCTCTCTGTTTGCCCATTCATTTGAGGATGATAGGCAGATGAAAAGGAGAGTCTTTCCAGTGCCTGTATAAAAAAAAACGGTGACAATGTGATAATGTTCTGGGACAACCTGTGGAGCCTGAGTATTTCTAGGACAAACAGGGAAACCAGGAGTTTTGAGAAGGGGAGTTTGGCAGTAGAATAAAATGAGCCATTTTACTAAAATGGTCCACTAGAACTCAGATGATTGTGTGCCTATTTGAAAGAGAGAGGTCTGTTTTGGGGAGACATGGACCAGTATCTAAAGCAAACCCACTCCAAAAGGTCCCCCAGGCACACACCTCCCAAAGAATAGAGCCCCCCTCAAAAGCCAGGGCCCATAGTCAGTAGGCAAGAGACTAACCTGCAGTCCCTTCCAAAAGTCCCTGTCCCTACTAGGTCTGTCACAGTATTAGCCTGCACTTTGGCAGGATCTAAGGCAATCCTAGTGTTGGATTTTTGGATACATTTAGAAAGCTTTGCATATATAAGTGTTGCTGGAGTCCATCCAAATACACAAGAAAGAACCGGGCCAGATACTCACAAAAAATGTCATTCACATATTTCTGGAAGACAGCTGGCACATTATTCTGGCCAAATGGCATGACAAGGTATTTGTAGTGTCCTTCATGAGTATTAAAAGCTGTCTTCCACTCATCGCCTTCCCGAATGTGAATAAAATTGTAAGCTCCCTGCAAATTCAATTTGGTAAAAAAATTAAAAAGCTCAGTAATGAGCGGTAGGGGATACTTGTTTGGTATAATGATCTTGTTCAAGCCATGGTAGTCAATAAAGGGCCGTAAGGACTTATCTTTTTTTTCAACAAAAAAAAAACCTACCATTTTTCTCAAGATAGGTTTTCATGACCTGGGTCTCATGTAGTGACAGAGGAAAAACTCAGCCTTTCAGAGGGCATGTGTAGGAGGTCTATTTGCTGATGAGGAGGGAAGACAGAGGCAGTCTTTTCAGAGAACACATCAAAAAATTCAGCATAGCAGGTAGGGACAGCTGGGGTGGTAAGGTGGGTATCAGAAACCAGACCAAAGGTTTTAATAAGGAGATATGAAATACATCTGAGATACACATATTAGAAGGAAGGTCTAATGCGTAAGCCACTGGGTTAATCCTGCAAAGAATACGGAATGGCCCAATAAACCGAGGTGCGAACTTCAGAGAGGGAACACGAAGTCGGAGGTTGCGAAATGACAGCCAGACCCTGTAATCCACCTGGTAGGAAGGCGCAGGCAGGCGTCTGCAGTCAGCATGGAGTCTGTACCTATCATTATCATGTCGCCGGCAATGGAATTAGGTTTGAGTAGTTTCTCATTAATATGAGGATGGTACAGGAATGGATGAACTTATTAACTGGTGAGAGTTCATTTGAAATTAAGTTCTCTGCACAGTGGTTATTTAGTGATAGGAAACACTCATATCACCTTGCAGTGAACACTTTTTTATTTTATAGATTTTCACAAGAGTGTATACACTACAACTAACACTAGAACAACTTAAGTTTGCAAATACAGTATATTGTTTCACATGTTTATTAATGATTTTGATTTAATAATTTAGGTTTATATTGTCCGAGACTAGGAGTGGGAACTGGGGCATACCCTTCTCCCTGAAGCCTGGGATAAAGTTTTCTCTTTTGCTTTCAAAATAACCATTGCCTCATAGGCACAAAAGAGGAACTTCAAAATATTGACCAGTTGGTACAGATGGTACTGAAGTCTGGTCATTTTACATAAGATAATCCTGTCAGGATCAGACCAATGTTGGAGGTGCAGAGAGCCAGATAGTATGCATCTGTGGTGGTGCTATTCCAAGATCAGACAGTTTTGGAATGACATATTCTCATCGCATAATGAATAGAACATGTCCCATTAAAAGCATCAAAAAAGGCCTGTTTCAGAATCAAATCCTGGCAGACCATGCCTTGATTCATAGACACTGGAAATCTTCCACAGTACCTACAATACAGCAATGGGTAACGGAACTGAACTACATTATGTGGAAGGAGGAGTTTCTTGCTACTGCCAATAAAAACTTCACCAAGACCTGTGGGTTTTCATGGATAGAATTTTCAAACTCACCCAAACCCTTACCTTTTATTATATTATGAGGTATTCTGAGCCTATTTGTTGACCCCATTAAGATCCTCTCGTCAGACACCTAATTTATTTTCTTTTTAAATTCTTCTTAAATTAAAGTGGGAAGAAAAGCTCAAAAAGTCATTGCTGAACTGAACTGTGAAAGTGAAAAGAACATTTCCTGACAGACTCCATGGCAGCCTATGTGTGGGTTAACCCCGCCTCCTCTCCAATGCTATAGGACACCACTCCCATAAGTTTGAGCTCACAGCCAGAGACTGTGTTCCTTTTTTGTTCTCCTTTTTGGACCTACAGTGTATGCACTTACATTTCTCACATGACATCTAATCCAGATGAATAAGCCCCAAGCGGGCCGGCGTCGGACATACCAATTAAGCAGTGTGAAAAGCCAAGGGCCCAGCCACGGGTGGGTGAGCGGCTTCAGGCATGTATGTCCCAGTGGTGGGGGGAAGCCTGCGTATGCCCAGGAGGGGATGTCCAGCGCAGTACAGTTGGCTGGCAAGGTCTGGAGTCTTCAGTAATTTTCTCTATGGCATTTTCTCTGTGTGTACTTGTCTGTGGTGTCTATACACCCTCTGGCTCTGGTTTGGCCTCTCATGGCGCCTGGAGCGCTTCTGTGTTCCAGGACGCCATCTCTCTTCCAGGTCGCAGCTGTGGCAAGCTTCTGTGCATGCACAAAACCACGAGTGATCCTGAGGCTTGGATCGCGCATGCACAGCTTGGAGGAGGGCCTGGTGGTTGCGCAGGCACCTGACGGTAAGTCGCTACAGTGCCAGGGTGGGGAATTTAAAAAGCCTGTCAGCCCCTGTCACTATGGGATTTCCTTCAGGCAGTGTGCAGCATCCAGCACTAGGTAAGCATTAGCCCATGACTGTGTTTCATGGGGCAGCAGTGGCTCTTAATTGGGAAGTGGAATTCCTTTTGTGTTACCATATCCTTTTTTTTCTCTCTCCCCTTGTCCCAGGACTGTTGGGTGTTCCCTGCAGGCTATAGGATATTTGCCTTGTCTTCCTTCAGGGTCCACGCACAGGTCACCGTCCTCCGTGCGGTCAGCCCTCACGCACAAGGAACGTGCGGGTGAGGGGGAGGGACCAGGATCGTTCATGTATGGACATGCATCCTAAGCACATGCCTCTGTTTCCCTACCCTTTCTTTTATTCACCCCTTCCAGGTCAGATCGCCAGTTCATGGCACTGGACAGGGACCTTGCCAGGCCTTAACATCAGCATTCCTAATACAGGCCCAGCCGTGACTCCTCGTCTAGGACCCATCAACAGTGAGATGTTCCCATTCCTCCTCCAGACAACGCACACACCGCCACGACAGCCGCTCTAAGCGCAGAGCCTGCTGGGGATGTGGGAAACGAGTCCCAGAGGGTAAGTCTTTATGTGATCCATGCTATGCCCGGGCAGTCAGGGAAAAATATACTGAAAACCAACAAATGGAGTCTCTAGTGAAGCATGTGGTGCAGCAGTCCCTGAACCAGTGGGGTACAACCCGAACGCGGTGCCAGTCCACCACTATATCAGGTTCTCTGGCTGATGAGGCCCAAGAGGATCCAGGCCTATCCCTAACCTTATGATGCATCTCCCGGGTCTTCAGATAGCGAAGTGGAGGAAGATGAGTTTCTCGGAGGCTTTGACTTTGCCCTAGTCTCACCACTGATTAAAGCAGTCAAATAGGCCCTCAAATGGGAAGATCCTTCCACTCCCCAGGGGCTCGTCTGCCCAAGAATTGATGCTGGCAACAGCCATCCTGGAAGAGGCTTCCATTGATCTCATCCACCTGTTGGCCCGGACTATGCTATGTCACAGCTAAGCGGGCCTTATGGTTGCATCCTTGGCTCGCTGACCTGGCATCCAAACAAGCCTGGTGTAGGATTCCCTTTAAGGGGACCTCGTTATTTGGTAACAGGCTGGATAGTGCCATAGCCTGGGCCACCAGTTGGAAGTCTGGTTTCTTGCCGCTGGATAGGTGCATGTTCAGCCAGAAGAGGCCCCAGCGGAGAAGACGCAGCACAGAGCGTTCAAGGGAAGCACGCTCTTACAGGCCGGGCCAAGACTTCAGAAGAAACTGGAAGAAGGGTCAGACATCCTTCCAGAAATCCTCCAAAAGCCAGGTGTCCAGTGGACATGAGCCTTCTAAATCGTTTTGAGATTGGGCCCGTCCAGATGGGTCGGCCTCAATTTCAGACTACTGGACCATTAGGACGGTCTCCTCAGGCCACACATGGTCCTTCACTAGCACTCCCCCCTCAGGTTTATCCCTACCCTGCTATCGCAGTCAGAAGAAAAAAACAGGTGCTACTGTCCTATGTGGATTGGCCGATTGAGCAGGGAGCTGTGGTGCCTGTCCCGAAAGGCGAAGAATTCCAAGGGGTGTACTCCCCTCTCTTTCTAGTGTTAAAGAAAAATGGCTCATGGCGCCCCGTGATAGACTTAACCTACTTTAACAAGTTTATAAAGTACAAGAGATTCAAAATGGAGACTCTGTCTACCATCCAGCAAGCCGTGCAGCCAGGCGACTAGCTAGTCTCAATCGATTTAAAAGATGCCTATTTCCACGTGCCTGTAGCAGAAGAGTTTTGCAAATACCTTTGGTTTGCTGTCAGGCAAGAACGACAGTCATGAGGAACAGCCTCTTCTGGTGGCTACAACGCAGGAACCTGCTCACATGCCACTCCATTGCCCCCGATACGTGGGTCACAGTCATGATCGATGCCAGTGGTGCCAGATGGGGAGCTAATTGCAGGTCAGAGCTAGCACAGAGCAGGTGGGATGCGTGACTTCATAATCCTGGCTCAAATGTCGTAGAACTATGGGCAGCCTTGTGTGCCCTTCAGTCATCTCCTGACAAGGGAATCAGTTTTATTGAGAATGGACAACACCACAGCGGTCTCCTATGTGAAGAGACAAGGGGGACTCAGAGTTCCACTTTGCTCCAAGTCAAAATTTTCTCCGGTTCCCAGTCATCCTCAGCTTTCTTCAGAGACTCCGAGCGGAGTCCTAAAAGATGGTGGTAGTAGCTACTCACTGGCCAAATAGGCCATAGTTTCCCCTCCTGACCCAGCTCAGCTTTCGGAACACCAGTAACTCTTCCGCCACAGGCTGAACCTTCTGTCTCAGGGGACAGTCCTGCACCCTTGCCCAACGCTATTGAGACTGATGGTCTGGTTCTTGAGAGGGAGAGGCTGGAGACCCTTGGCTGTGCATCAGGTGTAATTTCCACTCTCTTTCCAGTTCAAGAAGGTCAAGCAGGAATAAAGTCTACAGGAGAATATGGGCCAAGTTCATGCAGTTTTCATCCTCTGCAGGAAGATCATTTAGAGATCCTGGAATCCAAGATATCCTTGGATTTTTACAGTCAGGTCTAGATCTGCCTCTGTCCATCAGCTCCCTCGGGGGTTCAAGTCTCAGCCCTGTCAGCGTTCTCTGGAGTGTCATGGGCCATTCACCCTCTGATCCAACAGTTCTTCAGAGGGGCAGCAAGACTAAGGCCCCAAAGGAGGTCAAGATTCCCCAAGTGGGATCTTCCTCTTGTCCTCGACTCACTTGCTGGACTTAAGACCACAAGAACCGACTCAGGTTCTATCAATGATCTCTCCACAAGAGCCGCCTTTCTCGTGGCCATCTATCACGTACCTGGTGCTGTAGCCCAATGGAAAGAGAGGGCTTCCCTTGGGTCTAAGTTTCAGACCCCCTGAGGGTGAAAACAGGGAGACGTCAGGCCCAAAGTAGCATGGGTCGCCTGCTGGACTGTATGCATGAGGTTTCCAGAGTACAGCTGGTGTGCTAGTGTAGAATCAGCAGACAGGTGGCGCCCGTGAGGTGTTGCAGGATTTGTATAATGCTGAGACTGGAGCGTGGTCAGACGGAAGCCTAGGTCATGAGCTGGGTTGGTATCAGAGCAGATGTGGTCAGGTGGATAGCCGAGGTCGAACACAGGAAGCAAACGGGAGACAGGTCAAGGACAAGCCGGATCGTTAACAGGAGACACAGGAATATCATGGAGATAACACACTGGATTTCAACTGCTTCATAAGCTGAAAGTTAATTGTCAGTTGAAATTCTCTTTCCTTATCAGTTAGAATATTATCTTAAAAGAGAAGCAAAGGATTTTTTTTTAGATTCATACTTACCTAGGTGGATGCAGCATTGGTCATATGCTGCATCTGTCCCCCGGCGTCTCTGCATTGAGAACCGAGCGATCGAACATCGCCAATCACTTTGTTTTCAGAACTCTGTGAGCAAAGAGCTGCAGACTGTCAGTCAAGCTCTCTGCTCTTCTCCCTGCTTGCTCATTGGTGCGGTGGGCTGTGGAGGGGGCAGGGCCGGCAGCTCAGGCTCTCAGCGGCTCGCTGAGAGTAAGTAAAATAGAAACTTCCACGATGGAATGTATTATTTTACATCAATGATCATTTTATATTTATACTTACAAACATTAGAAATATATCAATTTCCTTGTAGATTTCCATGGATTTCCATTCACAGGGGCATACAGGAGAATATCGAACAAGACCACATTAAACTTTGAAAAATGTATGCAGGTGTCCACATATTTATCCATTGTGCCATACCATCATGGAGGCGTGTGATTGGCCTCAAATTTATTCTGCAGCAAGACAATGGCCCCAGACATACTGTACAGCCTATCTTCAGTGTAAAGAAGAACAAGGAGTCCTGGAAGTGATGGTTTGATTCCCACAGAGCCCTGAACCCAACATCATTGAGTCTCTCTGGGGTTACATGAGACACAAGAGACAGAAGGATTTGAGGAAGCATACATTCACAAAGGATCTGTGGTTAGTTCTCCAAGGTGTTTGGAACAACCTACCTCACGAGTTCCTTCAAAAACTGTGTGCAAGTGTACAGAATTAATGCTGTTTTGAAGGCAAAGGGTGATTGTGCCAAATATTGATTTGATTTTGATTTCTCTTCTATTCGTTTACTTTCTATTTTGATAAAAATAAAACTATTAACACTTCTATTTCTGAAAGCTTTTTTAATTTACAACATTTTTTCACACCTGTCAAAAACGTTTGCACTGTAGCGTGTGTTTATATATATATTATTTTATGAGAGCTAGTTGGCCAGAAGGCTGAAAACTTTGGGACAGATTAACTGAAGGCAAATAGACTGTAATTTTCATTTTTGTAAAGAATACCTGATCAGGTGCAAAGAAAATAAAAAAACAGCATTCTGCTTGTGCATGATTGGATGATTGAAATCTGCAGAGCTTTACCACATTTACTAAGCTCTGTGAAAAATGAATGCAGCTGCATTTACAGTCTACTTGCCTTTAGTAGGTCCACCTATTTGTGCCGCATTTGATGTACCGTGGGGTTAAAAAATTAACTGACATTCTCGTGTACAAGTACCTGTGTTCCAATTTTTATTTGATGAACAAGTGTGGGCTGTAATATGGAAATTCCTGCCTCTTTCTCTTGCCATTTGATACCAATCTTGGCTAATATATCTATCTATCTATCTATCTATCTATCTATCTATCTATCTATCTATCTATCTATCTATCTATCTATCTATCTATCTATCTATCTATCTATCTATCTAGATAGATATTTCCAAAAATGCTAGACCAATTTAATTCCAAGAATATTGGTTCTTATATCTACTAGACCCATGCTGAAGACGGTGGTGCTGTACTCCTGGCACATAATTTAACTACTTACATTTTCCTACTCAGAGATGATTTACAGTTAGTGATACATTTGCAGCACATTTAATGCAGTCTTTTCTAATCTACCTTAATTTAGAATGGCTGAAAGCAAGCATTAATATAATACAATCAGCAGAATAGCAGATATACTTCTTAGGTTCTGTATAAGAACTAGCATACATATTTTTGACCAGCATTGACAATAAATATTCAGCCAAATATAACTTTGCATTGCTTGGACCTTTTTAATTTAATGAAAATGTACTGCTGCTATTTTTCATCCAACAGGTATACTGTTTATTTAATGCTGTAATATGCAATATAGTAAAGGCTAATACTTCTGAAAACCAGTGTTGGTCATCTTACTTTAAAAAAGTAATTAGTTAAGTTACAAATTACTTTTCCCAAAAAGTAATTGTGTTAGTAACTCAGTTACTACATTGGAAAAGTAATTAGTTATTCAGCAAAGTAACTGATTTTTTTTTTTAAATATTCTATACGTGTAACTAAGGGGTGGGTCTAGTATTACTGTAAGCAAGGGGCGCATTTATTATTATTGTTATATATCATGTAACCAAGGGGCTGCTCTATTATTACTCTAACCAAGGGGCAGATCTGTTATAGCGTGTAAGCAAGGGGCGGGTCTATTATTATATCGTGTAAGGGGCGGATGGCTACAGAAGAGGGCGAATGTTAAAATAATGGGCAGAGCTCGATATAAAACAATAATAATGCACCCCTTGGTTACAGTAGTACTAGACCCGCCCCTTAGTTACACGATTGACACCCCTTGCAGAGTAGCATGAGCATCGGGAGCATGCGGCATCGCCTCGTACAATTACATGTTAACGGCGCCTGTGCGGTATAGAGTTCACTCAGAGCTGTTTAGGTTCGGCAATTTTCGGGGGAGCTTTTTCGTCAGGACACTGTGCGGTATAGAGTTCACTCAGAGCTGTTTAGGTTCGGCAATTTTCGGGGGAGCTTTTTCGTCAGGACACACTACTGCCATCTAGTGGCGGAAGAAATAATTGCGGTAACGCTGCCCAAGTAATGGGAACTGCGTTGCCATGCGGGGAAAAGTAATCAGTTAGATTACTCGTTACCCTCTAAAGTAACTGCGTTAAGTAACTCTTTTTATTTTAACTCAGTTACTTACATCACTGCTGAAAACATATATGCACTTCCCTTCATTTCTTTTCATATTTGTTGTTAATGCACTATACTACTATTAGTATATGTTTTGTTATTGGGCTTGACTCACTAACTTATAATTCAAACAATCACACATCAACGTCACACAGATGAGTAAAATATATGCTCATGTATTTTTCATTTTTCTGTACTGTGTGAAAATGCTAACACAGACTACAGATCAAATACATAGAATTTATGAACAAGGCTACTATGCTATACAATTATTTTTTCTAAAGTATATAAGATAGGCCATATTGTGCCTAAAATGAAATCTAACTTTTTGGGATCCATCTAATTATATTTCTTAGATGTGTATACAATATAGAAATAAAACCTAAAAAGATGGACAAGCCAGGCAAACACATAAGTAGGGGAGGTGAGTGCCTTGGGGCTGCTGGGAGCAGTGGAGGAAATAGAGCAGTAACAGAGATAATATATGGCCCATATTCATACTCAGAGTAGTGACTTTGTGCCTGCTGGAGACTGAATCTATCTGGCAGTCATTTCCTCTCCAACTATTTCCTCTCTTACAGCTTTGGGTGGAAGGGGTGTAAATGACAACCTGATGTGGCATTTTACAGACTCTAATTGCTTAAAGGCTGTAACATCCTCACTCATCATCACTGACTACTGTATAGGAACACAGTGGAGACAGAGTAGTGGGGCACAATTTTGTTTCAACCTCACCCAATGATAGAAGGAACAAGTGCCATAGAAAATATTGTTCAGTCATCTGTTAATAACAGCAGACGCCATCCTGGCACTCCGCATGGATAATTGAAAAAAAAATCTTGATTGGTATTGCGCCTTAGTGAACCAAACACAGAGGTTTATATTGTGCATCATTCCCAATGCCAGGACTTTCATATACTTATAATTAGATCAGCATGTTCCATTCAAAGAATCCCATATAACAATGATGTCAGTAAATCACAGATTGCAACAAATATACAGAAAATATACATATGTACATATGACAGCTATACTTATTTATGGTCTAGAGCCCTACGGACGAAACGAGTAAAGATGACATACAGGATTAACACAAACTTACCAACATGAAATGGACCTGAAAGTGTGCCTTGGTCCCTCGTACGGTACACCAAAATAAGGGGGCATACCCTAGATAAGGAGTGATGGAGATGATGTGAAATGAGTTTTCTGTTTGGAGTAAGAACACTTGAGAAATGCCCTAAAAAACGGGAAGGGTGGGTATCTCACACAGGAAACCGAAAAAGACAGGCAGGAAGTGGGATGGTTAAATACCCTCCGGGCTCCTCCCATAATTTCAGGCCAGCATACCGGCCTTCCAATTTATGGTCTAGAGCCCTACGGACGAAACGAGTAAAGATGACATACAGGATTAACACAAACTTACCAACATGAAATGGACCTGAAAGTGTGCCTTGGTCCCTCGTATGGTACACCAAAATAAGGGGCAAAAACCTTCAGGTAGGGAATAGCTTAATTGGTGGGGTGATTTACTGGGTAAGCTTGGCCAACGCCTGGGCCATTCCACATGTGGATTGGTATACAGTGGGATAAGCAGGCTGACCCCCATCAACCTATATCCAAGATGATGTGGACCGGGATGCCCTGCGGGGGTGTTGTTGTGGTAGCCCCGGTCCGGATAAAATCCGGAATACCGATTAAGGTTCGGGGATGGCTGCCGAGGAGAATCCGGGTAGGTGCCATGAACAGGGACGTGTTGAGTAACTCCACTGGGAAGGCAGAAGAGGGCTGATGTCTGGTTGACTGGACATAAGTGTGGCCGACCGGCTCAGCGTGGCGACTGGGCACCAGTTACTGTGTTTCTGAAGAGGTGCCTTAGGGGTATTGCCGGAGTGTGACGCGCTGATGAAGTTGGTAGCTAACGTTAGGTGCTGAGTTGCACCAGGGCCAGCCGTGACCAGTCCGAGGTAGTGACCGACCGGGGACTGACTACAGGCATCTGTCCGAAGAGGGACGCCGAGCTAAAGGCGGGGAGGCGGCTCTGCTGCTAAGTTGCGCTTGCCCGGAATGGATGAACAATGGATGTTGACCTGACGCTGAAGGGACAGCTGGCAGTTCCCCCTCCCGAGACTAGACTCCGGACCCGCCCCTGATACAATCCCACATACAAAATCCTAGTTGATCCAGAGAAAGGCGGAAAGCTCAGTACAGCATGATCCAATTCGCCACAGCCGGGAAAAAATTCCTTCCTGATCCCCCGAGAGGCAACCGGGTGTACCCTGGATCAACTTACCTGTAGCCTACGAAGGAGGGGCATGACGGGCCTGGACCTGGACCTGCCTAGCTGATGATCTCTGCTACGGCTAGGTTGTCGGTTGTAACGATATGACCTGCCCGAGCCGCTGATGCCCCATAAGTGAGCAGCTGCCATGATGGGGCAGAGCTCAAAGAGGCAGACGTTGTGACGAATCCGGATGTGGCCAGTGCCTGTGGAGGCCAGGGGGCTGTAGACCATAAATGGCCAAAAATGGCAACACCCTGTGGAAGCCGCCGCCTCTGTCACCACCCATGGTGACAGGGGGACACCGAGAGAATGAAGAGTGAGACGCCTTCCAGTTCGACAGGGACTCCTCCCACACGGCCAGGTCTGCCACTGCAGTGGCAGCCTATTAGGATACCCTGGGGTTGTCCCGGGGCGGTTCCCCCAGCAGGAAGACGTCCGGATAGTGGGCAATCTCCTGGCACTGTGCCTCCGCAGGATGACCCACGTGAGGGTCTCCGCAACGTGTTCAAGCCAGGGGCTACTATTGGACCCGAAGGTCGATTCGGTAGCGAAAACGATGAGCCTCCTTTGATACCCTGCCAGCGCCGAAGGGAGGTCCGTATGGGCCACCACTCGAAGGCATCAGATATGTCTTGAGTGAGAGAGTTCGAGACTGGAGGAAGAGTGAGGCGCTGACAAGTTGTAAATTAGACGTGTCTCCTGGTCGATGGTCTGATCCTCTGTGGGCGCTGAACGTAGGTTCCTGCACTCATGGGTGGTGTGGGGCAGGGAGATGAGCCCGATGTGGAACCCGTCTGAGATGCCTGGATGCGGTAGACGGCCAGGAATGGCGTGGGATGTGAGGTTGATTAGAAGCCGCGACGTACAAGATTCACCCGGCTTAGTCATGTCTTCCTCTGCTTGACCTCACATAAGAGTCTGGGGTGCGCCCTCTAGCATAGGGTACATACAAGTAGTAAACGACACTGGCTACAGCTGCAGGAGCCATAACTATAAGTGTTGCAAACTGCTGCTGCCCCTGCTGTCCGCACTAGTCGTCCTAGTTTGTCCATCTTCAGCCCTTGTGCAGGGGCCTGCTGACCCTGACCCGTACTGGTGGTGGCCATGTTGTCAACCTGGTAGACGGAGGCTGCGTTGGCACATCAGACGGCGGTGTGGGCCACGCTGACTGGTACATGGTGCACCGTGGTGGCCGTAGGCCCGCAATGTTCCGACAGAACAGCTTGGTGTCCACGACATCCCAGTCCATAACGAAATGAATGAACCTAAATAAAAATAGAATGAAACGACAGACAACAACACAAATAAGTGAACCGACATGTTGCCTTTAATGACATGACACTCTCATGACAGAGCCTAAATGGCCATGCCACTTATTTAGCGACTGAGCATGATGGACTCTGGAGCATGTACTGAAATGAGGCCGGTCCTGGGGCACGCTGGGCCGAATAGTGACATCATAGACGCCACAGGACTCGAATCCCAAGCGCAACTGCGTGAGGTGAACTGATTGCACTCCCATGACAGAGCCCAGACCGCCAAGCCACTTGTCTAGCGACTGAGCACGATCAGACTCTGGAGCATGTACTGAAATGAGGTCGGCCTGGGGCACGCCGACGCGAATTAGTGCGAGGAAGTGACTATATTCAAGCCGGAGCGTGGTAAGGTGACACAGAAACGATATACCATGACAAAGACGAGAATCAAAACTAACCGAACCTTCGAAGTGAATCTGTCTCTGGCGCATGTATCGAAATGAGGCCGAGCAGCTGGGCGCCCGGATCGACCCGGTCGGAACATCTGTGGATGCGACCGGACCCAACCAGACGTAATAAGTGACAGAAATGATGCCATGACAAAGACTAGACTCAACCGACCGAGGCAACTTCTAACTGAGTCTGTCTCTGGAGCATGTACAGACATGAGGCCGGATAGCTAGGCGAACCGGTGCAAATCGTTGCATCTCGGATGCGACCAGATTCGGGCCGAAGCGTAATAAGTGACCGAAACCATGACAAAGACTAGACTCGAGCCCGCATCCGTACAAACGGTGAGCCAATCCCTGGAGCGTGTATAGGAATGAGGCCGTAATCTGGGGCACCCCGAGACGAATCAGCGCATTGGAATGCGACATGATTCGAATCCGAGCGCGGCTAGTGACAGAACTGAAATGATGACATGATCGCCCTGCTAGGAACGATGCGAAATGACTTAGCATGACCGGATGGCTCGAAATGTTGGCATGAATGAAATGCCACGAGTTAATGCCACATTAGAAATGACAAAATGATTGCCATGCTAACACAATGAAATGATTCAACACGGTCGAAGTGATACGTATGATCGACATGCCAACAGCGATTCCGAATGCAAACAGCGATTCGACACGCTTGCTGACACAAATGATTTAAACGATGTGACATGAATGATGCCCGGCGAGTGCGAACGGCACCCATGAGTCTGCAATGTTTGAATGTTTCAAAGACTGCGTGACCCGACCATGTGGGGTAACGCCCGAGCGCCGGATGCGGCATTGGTCGAGTGTCGTGGCAAGTGGCTATAGTTGTGCGTGCCACTTGGTAGCTCCCAATCGTGTACAACCAAAAACGTGTGGGTGAATGTCTTGGTGTTTCGAGACAAGCTGTGCGTGGTTCGTGAGCTACGCATACCACAGTTTAGTGACAAGACAGACAGTGCACGAGAACGTAAAACATGGGAGCCGAAGCCCTACCTGCGACAGCCGAACCAGACTCGTTTTACGGTACCTGCGACTCGGTAACACGAGTGCGACACGAAGGGAACAACACGACTCACGAACATGGAACACGGGACCGCAACAACACATGGAGACGGACAAACGAAACGGAGCTCACGAACCGGTCACAAACAGCGCTTGTCTCGAACCAGTCGGCCCTTGATATCTGACTTATCAGATATCTCACACAGGAAACCGACAAAGACAGGCAGGAAGTGGGATGGTTGAATACCCTCCGGGCTCCTCCCATAACTTCAGGCCAGCATACCGGCCTTCCAATTAGTCTATTATAAGATGTACTTATATGACAAAGCATCATTAAGACCAGGGGATTTTGTTGCTTTGTTGTATATCCAATGAGCCTCCCCCTGTAGTAATATCTTTTGTATATGTCTCCTCCTGGAGTTTCTGTGAATATAATTTAATGAAAAGAAAGTGATCAGTGATGGATCAAAATTGTGTTTTAGACCAAAACGCCTGAAAACCTGGGTTGACATCCAACCACTCTCATTTGTGTACAGATGATCATAAATCTGTTTACTAAATGCGTGCTTTGCAGTGCCAATGTAAAAGGCTCCAAATTGGCAAGACATCATAGATTGTGTAACAAGAGGTGAAGTATAGAGGTCTAAAGATTGATCAGTCTGGCAGGGTAAATGTATCACCCTCATTCAACAAAAAACATTGGGTACAATAACCACAATGATAGGTGCCTCTAGCTGTACTTGAGTATTATTCTTCACTCAACTGAACTATGTAACAAATCGACTCTTAAGCCCCATACACACGGTCGGATTTTCCCATGAATTCTGTCCTATCTGACAATGTTGTCGGAAAATCCGACCGTGTGTAGGCACCATCGGACAGTGTACGTCGGATTGTCCGACGGACAAAGTCCTATCTCCTGCTGGATAGATTTTTCGACAACAAAGTCCGATCACACCAAATCCGATCGTGTGTATCGAATTCCGACGGACAAAGTGCTACGCATGCTCAGATCACATTACAAGACCAAAGCTATTGGCTACTAGCCTCTACGTAGTCCCGTCGTAGGCAACAAACGTCACCACGTTCAGAATGATCGGATTTTCCGACAACTTTGTCCGACCGTGTGTACGCAACACCAACATCGGACAAAGTACGACGGACATGATCCGACGGACCTGGTCCTCGGATAATCTGCGCGTGTGTATGGGGCTTAATAGATTTAGATTGTCTATAGGTAATTTGCAAATGTATATTTACATACTTGCTCAAAATGTGAATGCTGGTTAAAAGATACAAGTACTTGCCTAAGATTTTTTTACTTCCCTGTGGTGGCCATGGGGAACAGTTTCAGCAAAATTTCAACACAAATTCATTGAGTGGCCAACTCATTTGGCCCATTTCATACATAAATATATTACCGTAATTATTTGAAGATCCATCTGGTGTCAAGACCTCTATATCTATTGCCACCAGAGTACAAGGCCTCTTTATCTATTGCCCCAGGTAGCTACCTGAAGAGACCACTGAGCCATCAAATACTTTCAAAAGATGCATTGTACCTTGTATGAAAGATGGGAGATTCTCCACATGTGGGTGGGGATGGTGATATACCCGTTTTCTGTAGAGCAGCAATTTCCTGACATAATTGGATATCCTGGATATGGATATGACTTGGATATGTCTTGGATATGTAATGTACTTGCAAGTTTTGATTAAAAATAAAAGTACAAGTAAACGTTCCTGTGCGACAGTATAAACGAGTATCCAGTCACTCTGCATCAGCAGCAGAGGCAGTGCTGACAGCTCAGAAATAAGTGATCAGCACTAGGTGTGCCCTGGTGCTGATTGACAGGCTATATGTTGTTAAATAAGCAGTAACAATTCTAACAATTCTAAGCAGCCAAATCCCCTGCAATATTTTTTCATCCCACTGTAGTAAAAGCAGGCACAGCCTTTATGAGAGCGGCAAGTCTGCTCTAAATTTAGGAACAGTGCAGCATCATTGACACAACACCAGGAAGGTGCATTCAGTGGAATTCACTGGCAGGCTCAACAGATATTTATGGAACTTTGCGAGGGAGCTAACAGACTAACGCGAGTGCAGATACACTCATAATTAAATGCTGCAAGGCACATTTCATATTAATAGGAAACCATAGTTCTACCTTAATAGTAGAAGTATTTTTTTTTCAAAATTCAACCTCAGAATAATACTAGCACTTTGATTTTGTTTTATCCTAAAATGTGATTAAATATAAAGTTTTTAATGCAGTTAGTGATTTTTTTTTCCTTAGCTTGATAACAGTGGATTTTACCACTGAACTTAATATAAGGTATTAATTATAGAAAACACCTGAAACCCTGTCCATGCTAATAAGATCAATACAAACACTGTAGCCACTAAAACCATATTTTACAAAATATATATTATATTCAGATAATTTAAAAGAGCCCCAAGGATATGGCAACAACAAGCTGATAAGTGTTATAGATCTAGTCTTTAAAAGCAAGTGATATTTTTCACAGTGACTTTACTTTCAAATGCAGGGACACAGTTTACAAGATGGGATCTAGAGCACATTGATTTGTTTAATTGCATTGTACATCATATCATAAACCGCTGCTGGCTCCATAATGCTGCTTTTGTAGTCAAGTTTGCCTTCAAAAAGATAAATTTCAATAAATTTCTAACTTTAATTATTAATGCTATGAGCAGAATAACAGGGTACAGTAACCCTCGTCAATCTAACAGCTATTAGACATGGTGCAGACTAATGAAGGTTGATTTTGTTGGTTGCTACTCATTATTAGAGAAAACTGCTTCTTGTTTTGTATTACCAAAGTGAATGTATAGCATTTTGTATTTATTTTCTTAAGTCATTATGTTTTGTAGCCATGTAAATATAAGATATTGTCTATGAATATTGTATATTTAACATTTGCAGCTAGTGGGTGAAGCCCTAGGTTCTTGTTTACGTGTTACATCATCATAATCTTAACTGCTTTGCTGAAAATATCTGTTGTTGAAAATGTCTGAAATGCTAAAGTGTTCTGGCTGCACTTTGCAATATATTTATTTGTAAAATATTAAGAACAATATAATATCTATAAAACATTCAGTTTGAATATCATCCCTGTACAAAAAAAAAATATTTCCAGCTTCAGGGAGTGCTGTTGGCACTACAAAAAAGGCCCTCCAACTTTGCAGAAGTGAAAATATAAAGACTGAGATCAAGCATGTCTTGTGAGTGCTGCTGATAGAAGTAAATATTTGGCATCTTTATTTAGGGTTCTTTATTTCTTACATTATCTAGGGATGGGTGGAGTGGAAGAGGGAGGTGGCCAGAGATTAGCTTTAAAGAAAATATTTCATGAGAAAAACATGAAGGTTGCCATTGCCAACCAAGCGACATTGATTATGCTAACTAGCTGGCTGTGCTAACCCAGTGGTCTCAATAATTACCCAAAACCAGTATTCAGAACAGGAAAGTCAAAGAAAACACAGAAGTGCTTGTTTTCTTGTTTATACTTTGGTAATAATTAAAGGGTTGGATTACCAAAGGAACAGATAATGTTCACTTAAACTGGGTATACACATAGAGGTTATTTTGCGTTCAACCAGTGGTTTGAACAAAACAAACAATATGACAGATTCCCACATCCACACAAGCAATTTGGATGCAGGAATCTCCCCAGCTGTGTTATTGTATTCTTCCAGCATGGATTCCCCCCTTCCGTAAGAATACACCAATCAGCACTGCAGTCATTGGCTGCTTTCGCCAATTTAATGCTGGTTTTCCAGGGACCGTTCTATAGGAGCTAGTCTAATGACCAGGAAAAAACACATCAAAATTTGATACGTGTATACCCTGCTTTAGCTAATTAATACAGTCAGGGCCGCTGTTAGAAATCACGTGGCCCTGTACAGCCTACCTGAAAGCCCCCCCCCCCCCCCCTCCAAAATTATATTTTCACTAAAAATACGCAAAAATCTTTATTAGCAAACACAACATAACCTACACAATCTCTGCTAAATCTAAAAAATATACAACTGTATTGAGTTAATGACTAAAGCTCTGTGTGTGAATGAGGTCTTGGGGCTTATTCTTATGGGAACTGTGACCTATACTGTCTGAATCAGCTTTTTTTTTTACAGTATGCAGCTGGAGCGGTGTGCAGGCAGCCTATGTTATGCTAAGGGGAAGCAGCAGCTATATAAATACAGCCTGAGGTCCTAAATTGATAGGTGTATGGGTGCAACTGTATGGCCCCAAACACAAACAGTGTGCATATGGGGGCACTCATCCATGCCTGCACATATGTCATAATAAGGACCTGTGACTAGGTTCATACAGCCGCTGCCTCCCCATATAGCAACAGGCATCTCTGCCATACAACCACTCATTATTATTTATTTTTATTATGTTTTTACAATTTTATTTTTTATTATTATGTTTTACAATTTTTTAAATAATTTGGTAACCACTTCCAGCCCAAGGACATCATATGACATCTTTGACTTTCAGTGGGGATATCTGAATGATGCCTGCAGCTACAGGCATCATCCAAATATAATTTTTTAGAGCCGGCGATTCTGTGCACCGTAAGAACAATCATAGCACCAGTTTCACCACTTGATCATTCTTATAGGCAACGGGAGGGGACATTCCCCCTCCCACCACCCTCCTGTGCTTCTCCGGGCTCTCCCATGCCATCGGGGACCCGGAGAAAGAATACGCTGCTGTCACGTCCATGCCGTGGTTGTAAACAAAGCCACGATCGCGACTGGAAAGCATGGGATCATTCATTTGGGACATGTTGGGTATCTATGTACTTGGCGTAACATCATCTTTCACATTATGCAAAAAAATTGGGCTAACTTTACTGTTTTGTTATTTTTTAATTCATGAAATGGTTTCAAAAATTATTGCGCAAATACCACAAAAAAAGTTGCAATGACTGCCATTTTATTCCCTAGGGTGTCTGCTAAAAAAAACATATATAATCTTTGGGGGTTCTGAGTAATTTTCTAGCAAAAATTTAGTTTTTACATGTAGGAAAGGAGTGCCAAAATAGTCCCAGTATGGAAGTGGTTAAAATTGTATTTTTTATTATTTTTTTGGAGGCTTTATCATCTGTTGGAGCTTTAGTGAAATATTAGGGGTCTAAACAGAGTGCAGCTGAGTGCTGCTCAGTCATTCTCAGGAAGTCTTGCAAATTAATGCAAGGCTACCTCTGATTTTCTGAGTCCACCTCAGTCAATCAGGAGAAGCTGTGTATTCATACAAAAATATAGATTATAGCAAAAAAAGCTGTGCTCGTTAAAAATACACAATCCAGCAAAGAAACATGCCTCTTCCAGCAAAGAGACATGTCCCCGTCAGCAAATTTGAGATTTTCTTCCAGGAACGGGATAGGAAGTGCCTGTACTGCTGCCAGAACACAGCACTGTATAATGTATGTAGATGATGCTACATACAGTTTATGCCGAATTGACAGAAGCTGCATTTCTTGGAAGTGAAGGAAATAATTAAAGGGTAAATTTACTCTCGTGATACTCAAAACATAGCAAATAAAACAAAAAAATAATATAGCATATACAATGGTAACACAAGTCATATTGTAATTGAATGTTATTAAGAATTACCTTTACTTTTCAATTTGCCGCTCTGTAAAATTCAATCCAATATGACTACCTGGAGGTGTTCCGTGCACTAAATGTGTACAGAATGCCCCCCAGAAACATAAATTCCTGCTTGTAAGATTGGCTCACTGATCTTCCTAGTTTGCATTAAGATACAAGTCAGATTTTTACATCCCCTGCAACAAAAATGTCATTTTTGGTAAGATACCCTCTTCAAAAAATGATGTCTTAGACCCCTTTCACACTGGGGCCGCGTCCGCAATAGCGCTAAAGCCCTGCTCATTTTAACAGTGCTTTAGCACTTTTCAGCCATTAGTTGGAGCACTTTTAACCCCAAAGATGGGTTAAAAACTCCTATGGTGCGGCGCTTCAGAAGCTCTTTTCATGTGCTTCCAAAGCGCTGCCCATTCATTCCAATGGACAGGGCGTTTTGGGAGTGCCAAATATAGTGCTCCCAAACCCCATATGCTGCTTGCAGGACTTTTTGGAAGGTCCCGCAAGCGCGCCACCCCAGTGGGAAATGCCACACTTGAATGAATGGGAGGCAGTTTTCAGGCACTTATCAGAAATCAACTCCAGTGGGAAAGGGATCTAAAGGGATGCAGACCCTTCAATGTTTACCATTAGAGCCCTGCAGGTACAGCAGCTAGTTGATAATTATGAAACCACTCCCATTAGATTCACTCAGAACATGGGCACAGAAAAACACACAGGGATTTCTTTAGAACAACAAAAGGTAGGACTCTGCAACAATGTTTGGTAAAATCATTGTAATGTACATAGATCATCCAGAGCAAAAGTTACTCTTTAACTTAGGCCAGCTTAGCCAAAACAAACTATTTAAAGTGATAGTAAAGTTGGATTTGGGCTTTAAATATACGTACTGCATGAAGTAAGATGCCTACACAAATGTTCAACTTTTGAACATGGAAACTTTTACATTGCACATTTTAGAAAATTGTTATTAGCAACTGTTTCACATTTAATTCTATTATGGTTTAGTTATATGAAACCTAATTAATTCAGTGTTTGCCTCTTACAATGGAACGCATTTTACAATGATATGCTCTGCTCAGCAATCTATACATTCATGTGTTCTATTTCTTATAATGATTTCTAAAGTAAAACTCCTGCTTAGTGTGCTGAAATTATGCCTTTAATAAAAAAAAAATATACCAAAATAACCTTCATGTACACCCCCACATCATGTATAAAACTGACTAACAAAGAGATATCCATTTTCCCACAAAGAAAATGTCAGTTTTATGAAAAGAGTGAAATGACATCTCTTTAATTTTGTGATGGATGAGGTAAAGCAATGATTGCAGTGTGCTGCATTTCAAAGGCACACTGGGAAATCATTGGAGCAGTCGTTAAGTAAGCCCCTTGATCACTGGAATGAAAGAGCGCCTCAGAAAATAAACTTTGTCAGACAGGATGTATCTGTGAGGAAATTAGTGTACCCATAAAGCCCCAGAGTTTCTCCCTCTGGCCCTGATGCAAATAAATCTTTTTCAATGATAGCAAGTGAAAAATATATACACCTCTGCAGCTTCTAATTAATTGAGACTAGAGATAAGACCAGGATGAAATTTCAGCTTTTTGCTATTTGCCAACATCAAAGGATAAGAAATTTTTTTACTTCTGAATAATTACGTTTATTTTAAAGCATAAAACTGTATTTAACCTTAAACAATGGCAATGTTCATGATAAAAATGTATTTATCTCTCCAAAAAAGTAGAAATTTGGGGCTCGCGGTTACTAGTACTCCTGGAAAATGCTGTATGTGCTCTGTGCTGGCTGCATTAAGCAAGAGACTCTTCGCCTGAGCTACATCAACTGCAGCATCTATTACAGAACTACATTTACTAGCAAGCATTGTCAGTGACATAGCTTAAAACTTATAAGGCTGGGTTCACACATATGCAAATTGGATGCGGTGTAAGCCACATCCAATTTGCATATGTTAATTGGATGTGGCTTATACCGCATCCAATTTGCAGAACATTTAAAAATATGTTCTTTTCAATGGGTCTGGTTCACATATGTGTGTTGCATCTGCACTCCGCATTGCACAAAAAACGTGTGCGTTTTCTAGGCAGCGCAGTGCGAATTGCAGGCACATAATCTTCAACTGATTCGCAGATGTGTGCCGTTGTGAACAGGAATTCTCTCCCCCTCCTCACTACAATCACAAATTTTGGGTTGTCACCAGAACAGAAATGGGCACACTTCCAATGGGCACACTAAATCTGGTGACACTAGTGACATCCAGGGTTTCCTTAACGTTGGAGAGATTTCCTCTCATGCCTTGTTTTTGTTATGGGGTAAAAAGTAGAGAAAAATCTCCCCAATTGGACCCAAAAAATTTCCAAAATGACTACTTTAAATGGACTTTAAGGCTCAATTCACATCTATGCATTTTGCTTTTGAGCGTTTTAGCAGTGCTTTTTGCGGTGCTTGCCGCATTTTTGGACACGCGTTTTTACCGTGATTTTGCCACGATTTGCGTTTTTGTATTTTTTTACATTTTTTTTTTTTACACTGTGGTTGCTTAGCAACCAGCTATATACAGTGTAACAAAAAAAATAATAAAAAAAACGCAAATCGTGGCAAAATCGCGGTAAAAACGCTGTAAAAATGCAGTACTTGACTTCTATTACATGCAAAACGCTGCATTTTGCATGAAAAAAGTCCCCGACCCTTTCCAAAAACGCAGAGGCACAAAAATGCATTGATGTGAACATGTTCCATAGGAACCCATGTTAAAAAATGTCCCTGCATTTCTGCAAAATGCATCAAAAAATGCGTTAGTGTGAATGGAGCCTAAAGGGACAGTGGTAGGACTTGGGAGAGAGAGAACACTGACTGTCTTCCTTTTTCTTTTTTTTTACGTTTTTTTTTACGTTTTCACAAGTGGATCTACCTTAAAGGTACAAAACACATCTACTAAAAATAATTTGTAAGGGTGATAAAATTAAGGCATGCATCTGATATATTGGCAAATATCTATTGTATTAAAGTGGAGTTCCAACTACATTTACTAATTAAAAAAAAAAATATATAAAAATAAACATTTCATTAGTTAATGACATTGCTATTTAATACTCAAATTTTTGGATGAATTCGCCCCCCAATGTCACGTTTAATAGCCAAAATAAACTTATATAATTAATTGCTGGCCGTTGTCATTTTTCTTGTGGGCATGTGAAGCCCATAAGCATTTAGTTCCGGTATACGGTGCAGCTGAGAGACCAACATGCACCTCCCCGTTCTCGCAATAATGTGCCGTAGCGGTTACCATAACAGGTTGCCATAACAACGGGTGGCATCGTCGGAAGTGCCCGCCCCATTGTTATGGAAACCTAGCCCTCGGCGCTGCCCATTGCCTCCTGGGAAATGATGACACACATCTCCCAGGAGTAGTAGCGAGGCGCCGAGGAAAGTGACGTAAGGCCCTCAGGTGATGAAGAAGAAAGATTTCCAGGGACCACATAGCAACAGCCATAGAAAAGTAAAAAAAAAAAAATTCTCCAAATGTTTTTCTTTGTATTATTTCATGCACATTAGTCTCTTTTTTTTGTGGGGGGGGGGGGGGGGGGTGGGACTGCACTTTAATATAGACCATAAAATAAATATAAAAGTCATTTTAGGCAGCATTACATTTTTTTAATTTTATCCAAAATGTAGCATTATAGAAATAAGAATTATGTAAGGAGTATACAGTTTAAGGTTTTTATCTGTGTGAGAAACATAATGGGTATGTAACTCATAACAAGCAAAATATAAGTAAAGTTGGCCATAGATGGATCAAAATTCAGCTGGTTCAGCAGGGACCAGATGAATTTCAATCCATGTGTAACCATCCCTGTTTTACAGAAGTTAAATAATAGTTTGACTTCTTTTGAATGGGAATGTTGGAAAATGTTTGTTGATCAGCAGCTTCAACTACTGATTAGTGTATTCTGACAGCAGAGAGTCCCACTGTCAGAATACAATATCCCGGAGGATAGGAATCCTCCATCCATCTTATTTGTGTGGATGGAGGAATCTATTGGCTGAACAAAAAGCCAGCTGGTTGAACGCAAAAAAGCTAATCATCTATGGCCAGCTTTAGCATACTTTTAATCATGAAAGATACTCTTCAGAATTGTCCTCACCTCTTCTCTACTTGATGGGTGCCTGAAAGAACAGGGAGAGATGGAGGAATCACCCAGTGGGGAAAAGACAGATATAAAAACACATTCTCCAGTCCAGTGAAGGGGAAAGTTTAGAACTTCTGTCAGGATTTTTGAGGCCCTCATGCACACTGGGCATTTGCTTTTCTCCTCTGAACATCAGAGCTCCTGGTAATAGAACAGCTGCTTAAAAAAAGTTCCTGAGGATGTGTATTGCACATGTGTTTAGGTGCATTTACATGCGTTTAGGTGCATCTACCATTTTTCTGCTCTCCAGCTTCTCTCCTGAATGTGCTTTTGATTTTTGATTTTTTTTTTGAGCCTGTAAATGCTCCTTTTCCAATGAGGTACACACACGATTTTAAACCTGGCACAAGTTTTAACTCTGTATCCAAAACTAAAAAAAAAAAAAAAAATTCTGGGTTAGGGTTTATTGCACAATCCGATCAAATTACAAAAATAAAGACATAGGAAAGTAATTACCTTGCTTTCTAAGTTTGAAAGGTCAGAAAACACAAATATTCATAATGCAATGAGCCAGAAAAACATCATAGTAATTTAGTTAAAGTGGATGTAAACCCGATTTTTTTTTTTTTTTTTGATGTCATAATGTAGAGTATAAGATTTCCAATCATTTTAGCCCAGTCTTGCCACAAAGAGTTAATCCAGCTCTGAGCAATCCTCTTTTATTGTTCAGTGAGATAAATCTTGTCAAACAGAGAAAAACTTTGTCAAATCCTCCCCCTTGCTGTGTGGCATGTGATTTACATATCTCGTACACTAGCCTAAGAGACATGCATTATTTTTTAATTCCCTCCCACTCCTTTCTTCTGCTGCTCTGCCAGGATTGGATGTTCCACAACTCAGCATAATTGGGCATGCTGAAGTCATGTGGTTACTTTCCTGTCTTTTCACTGGATGTTAGAGATCATAGCAGAAGTTCAGTGTAAGAAATACACAGAAGAAAATGCATGTTGACAAGGGGAGTGTAGAGGTGGGCGGGGAGTCTACTGACATCACGACCCCACCCACCGAGCTCCAGACAACAGGCCCACCCACAGAATCTGCAGTTTTTTGGGTCTCATGACAGAGGGAAGACATTTGACAGGTAAAGATACATGCAGTACAGATACATCCTAGTTTAGAAAGGATGACATTGGGTTTACATCCACTTTAAAACAATGCTTCCAAAGCAGCCCAAAGCAGAGTGTTTAGACCCTGCTCTTTGTGGAAAACAGAATAATTCATGTATGCATTACCTACAATATATGGTGTAAATAGAACCTTTGATAAAAATGTATAGTAAACTGTAATTGGGTCCCCATGATTTTTTAAGTTCAAATATTGTAGTTTGTGGTAGGTGAGTCACACAGAGATAGACTAAAATTATATAAGTCTCTAACAAAGTATCAAATGACTGGCCCCTTACTTGGATCTGTGAACACCTGAGTCTCAGTGACTCAGTGATCACAGCACGCACCACGTGCGCCCTGCAGGGGGTGCGCGGGGATCGTGCAAAGGGGAGGATGTCATATGATGGCCTCCCGGAGATTCAGGTCCGCGCTGTGGCCGTCATTCGGCTATAGAGTGGACGCCAAGTGGTTAAACTGAATCCTCAATTAGCCCTTCTTAACCTCACCATAAAGAAAGTACCAACCCAACTCAGGAGCATAATAACTCATATTCTTATTGCGGCCCATCTGACAATTACAGCTGAATGGAAAACTACTTTAGCCCCTAACACTGATGAAGTTGTACAAAAAGTTTTTGCTATTCAATCTAACACTTTAAAGGTCTTTAATGCACATTGGTCACAATGGACCTCTAGGTTCCCAGATGATGCTTAACATTACAAATGGATGCCTTACAACCAATCAATATATGATCAATCCTCTTGTTCTGGTACAGTTTTATTTGTTTTCGTTTTTATTTTCCTTATACTATATACAATTTTCATTTTTCACTATATAGTGGCTTGCCTACAATAGACGAGTAATACATTTACTTTCTTCTGATAAAATATATAACCCAACCGTACATAACCTCTTCAAGGGTCTGTGGCATCCACATTGTGAAAAAGGATGCGAAGACCCTCCAACTGATAGAGAGACACTCAGGTATGTCATTTATTATTGTGTTATATCAATTGTGTCTATTATACTTTGCAATGCTTCTATTGTAATTTTTTCTTAACGGAAATTAATAAAAAGAATTGAAAAGAGAAAAAAACCTTCTGCCTTTACAACCACTTTAAGAAATCAAGAAGTTGACAGCATGTGAGAGTGGCCAAAAAGTTGGTATGGTCAATATAGTGGGTATAATTTTATGGTGTTTGACATTTGTGGCATCGTTCTCCTTTGCATTTCTATATTTTTGACTAAATAGGGCTTAGGGTACACTAAAGAGAAAGTGGGAAAAAGATATACCCCATCATTGCCAGTGGATGCAATAATAACCCTCAGCATTGGTGTCAGTGAAAACAACAATATCCCCCAGCATGCCTGTTAGTGAACACAATAACCCCCAGCATTCATGTCAATGCGAACAATAATAACCCCCAGTATTGGTGTCGGTGTCCACAGTATCAACCCCCAGTGTTGCTGTTAGTGAATACAGCAATAACCACTAGTTTAAAGTCTCTAGTAGGACACTGATATTTTTTTGGCAACTGGCAAAAAAAAAACTTCCTTAGCATTGGTTTTTAGCATACTTACCCTAGCTACCATTCCCATGATGCTCCCTCTCCCTCTCACTGCAACCTCAACCACTTAAGTGAAACTTAATCTGTCAAATTTCTCCCACCTAACATCTATATTCCCAGTGCTGGACAGGGGTTTTATCAACACAGTCCCTACACACAACTATGGCATTGCTGGGCAAAGGGTGCTGTTGTGATTAAGGCTGTGATTAAAAGACATAGTTTTAAAAAACAAAGTATACACAAAACCAACATTTGGCATCAATGAAGATCACAGACCGGATTTATTGTTTCAAATGCTAGATTTTCAAATGCGAGATACCTTACCCTATAATGTAACCAGTGTTGGTCATCTTACTTTAAAAAAGTAATTAGTTAAGTTACAAATTACTTCTCCCAAAAAGTAATTGCGTTAGTAACTCAGTTACTACATTGGAAAAGTAATTAGTTACGCAGCAAAGTAACTGACTTTTTTTTTAAATATTCTATACGTGTAACTAAGGGGCGGGTCTAGTATTGCTGTAACCAAGGGGCTCATTTATTATTATTGTTATATATCGTGTAACCAAGGGGCTGCTCTATTACTACTCTAACCAAGGGGCAGATCTGTTATAGCGTGTAAGCAAGGGGCGGGTCTATTATTATTATATCGTGTAAGGGGCGGATGGCTACAGAAGAGGGCGAATGTTAAATTAATGGGCAGAGCTCGATATATAACAATAATAATAAATGCGCCCCTTGGTTACAGTAATACTAGACCCGCCCCTTACTTACACGATAGACGCCCCTTGCAGAGTAGCACGAGCATCAGGAGCATGCGGCATTGCCTCGTACAATTACATGTTAACTGCACCTGCGCAGTGTAGAGTTCACTCAGAGCTGTTTAGGTTCGGCAAATTTCGGAAGCTCCGTAGTCCTCCGTACTGCGCAAGCCCTGCGCCTGCGCAGTACAGGGGGTCCTTATCCGGCGGGGGAACTTTTTCGGCAGGACACTGGAATTACACTACTGCCATCTAGTGGCGGTAGATGTAATTGGGGTAACTAAGCCAAAGTAATGGGAACTGAGTTACCATGAGGGGAAAAGTAATCAGTTAGATTACTAGTTACCCTCTAAAGTAACTGCGTTAGGTAACTCAGTTACTTACATCACTGAATGTAACAGATTGCAATCTCTTCCACATTCAATATCACTTCCTTGTACTTTAATAGGCTGTAAACTCTTTCAGTTGATGTGCATCTTTTCAAACTAATCATCTTTTTCTCTTCCACCTTCTGAATCGCTTTATTTAAAAGGCTGTAAAAACGTCCAAGTCCTAAAACACTTATACCCCAATAGAATACAAACTCTTCCCATTTCTGTGTCTCTTCCTTTACCGAAACAGAATTTATTATTTTCAGAGTAGACTCTAAGCTCTTTCATTCTTCATTTTATTCTGTAATAGATTGTAAGCTTTTCTAAGCCTTTCCAAATGCTTTAAATCAAATAAATACAACAAGTATTTTTTTCAAAGTGTTCTGAAAAATTGTATTATTATTATTATTAGATTGCATCAAATAGCAAAAAAAATGTGTTTAAAGTAGATAAATGCATAATTATTAAAGCATGATATTTAACCTCTTGCCGACCGGCTCCTGTAGATATACGTTGGCAGAATGGCACGGCTGGGCAAAGTAACGTACCTGTACGTTACTTTGAATTTCCCGCCGTGCGTGCGCCTGCCGCGAGCTCCGTTACCGTGCCCGCAGACTCGATGTCTGCCGGGTGCCCGGGATCGTGTCACGGAGCTGAAGAACGGGGAGATGCCGATGTAAACACCTAGTGACAGGACACTCATTGTTCGGCTCCCTGTCATCAGGAGAAGCCATCAGTGTCATGTCACTGCTAGCCAATCCCCCCCCCACAGTTAGAATCACTCCCCAAGACGCACTTAACCCCTCCCCTGCCCCCTAGTGGTTAACCCCTTCACTGCCAGTGACATTTTTATAGTAACCAATGCCAAACATTTTTATAGCCAATGGTCCCAAAAATTTGTCAAAATTGTTCGATGTGTCTGTCATAATGTCGCAGTCATGATAAAAATCGCTGATCGCCGCCATTACTAGTAAAAGAAAAAAATATTAATAAAAATGCCATAAAATTATCCCCTATTTTGTAGACGCTATAAACCAATCAATAAACGCTTATTGCAATTTTTTTACAAAAAATATATGTCTAAGAATATGTATCAGCCTAAACTTAGGAAAAAAAGTATTTTTTTATATATTTTTGGAGGATATTTATTATAGCAAAAAGTAAAAAATAAAGATTTTTTTTCAAAATTGTCGCTCTTTTTTTGTTTATAGCACAAAAAATAAAAACCGCAGAGGTGATCAAATACCACCAAAAGAAACCTCTATTTATGGGGGAAAAAAAAGGACATAAATTTTGTTTGGGAGCCATGCCGCATGACCGTGCAATTGTCAGTTAAAGCGACGCAGTGCCGAATCGCAAAAAGTGCTCTGGTCTTTGGCCAGCCAAAAGGTCCAGGGCTTAAGTGGTTGATGTATATACTGTATATGAAGTAAACATGTATGCATGCATACAGTACTAAATAAATGTTATCACTATGAGATCACTTTTGATACATTGGCAAGTTGTGTATAGCATGGTTACATCAAGTAGAAAACCAATATTATTCACTGCTTCTAAGATGCTTCTGAGTCTACATTAACCGCTTCCCGACCGGCTCATGTACATATACGTGAGCAGAATGGCACGGGCAGGCAAAATCCCGTACCTGTACGGGATCCTTTAAATGCCTGCCCGTGGGTCGCGTGCGCGCCGCCAGCGGGCGCGCTCGCGACCAGGTTCGGGAGCTCCGTGACCCCGGCCGCGGGACCAGCGGACCCGATCGCCGCTGGTGTCCCGCGATCGGGTCACGGAGCTGAAGAACGGGAAGAGGTATGTGTAAACAAACCTCTCCTCGCGCTTCCTACTCTGCCTGTCATTGATTGGCTGTTCCCTGTCATCGGGAAAGCCGATCAATGACGTCAGACGTCAGCCCCGCCCCCTAATGTAAAAAAACACACACACGTCACAGCCCATAACCCCTCCCCTCCCCCTAGTGGTTAACCCCTTCACTACAACTGTCATTTATACAGGAATCCATGCATTTAAATAGCATTGATTGCTGTATAAATGACAATGGTCCCAAAAATGTGTCAAAAATGTCCGATGTGTCCGCCATAATGTCGCAGTCACAATAAAAATCGCTGATCGCCGCCATTACTAGTAAAAAAAAAAAAAAAAATGCTATAAAACTATCCCCTATTTTGTAAACGCTATAACTTTTGCGCAAACCAATCAATAATCGCTAATTTACCAAAAATATGTAGAAGAATACGTTTCGGCCAAAACCGAGGAAAAAAAATGTTTTTATATATTTTTTGGGGATATTTATTATAGCAAAAAGCAAAAAAATATTGCATTTTTTTCAAAATTGTCGCTCTATTTTTGTTTATAGCGCAAAAAATAAAAACCGCAGGGGCGATCAAATACCACCAAAAGAAAGCTCTATTTATGGGAAAAAAAGGACGCCAATTTGGTTTTGGAGCCACGTCGCGCGACTGCGCAATTGTCAGTTAAAGCAACGCAGTGCCAAATCGCAAAAAGGGGCCTGGTCCTTTGGCTGCCAATTGGTCCGGGGCTGAAGTGGTTAAATAAAAGGTGTCTAAACTGTAAAAAAAAAAAAAAACACACACACACACACACGCACACACAACATAAAAATTACTTGGTTGGTATCAAGATAAGCAGATGTAAAAACTCTTGCTACACCATACACCCATGCAAGGGCCATGTTTCCCTACATGGGGATGCAAAGTTGCTATGTGCACTCCCATGCAGGCAGTCCCATTGATGCCACTTGGGACACAGCAGAAGAATGGACAGCTGCTGCTCTCACTTTAACAAACCTGCTGGTTCATGGCCTCAAATGCACACTGTTTGTGTTCAGGGCTGTGCATACGTTGTAGTATACCCCGTACACACGAGCAGAAATTCCGCCAGCAAAAGTCCTATGAGAGCTTTTGGTCTGAAAATGCGACTGTGTATGCTCCATCAGACTTTTGCTGGCGGAATTCCAGCCAGCAAAAGATTGAGAGCATGTTCTCAATTTTTCGGTCGGAAAAAGTTCTGATGGTAAATTACGATCGTCTGTACCAATTCCGATGCTCAAAATTCCTATGCATGCTCGGAAACAATTTGACGCATGCTCGGAAGCATTAAACTTAATTTTCTCGGCTCGTCATAGTGTTGTACGTCACCACGTTCTTGACGGTTAGAAGTTTAGCGAAATTTTGTGTGACCATGTGTATGCAAGCCAAGCTTGAGCGGAATTCCTTCGGAAAAAACATCCAAGATTTTTCTGACGGAAATTCCGCTGGTGTGTACGTGTAGAGTAATTATTGATGATTTTGTGATAATTATAAGCTTCTGAAAGTAACCTTTTATCTACTTTTTTATGATTAATGCACATATACTTTTGAGAAGTCTGGGTGTTGCAACCCATGACCAGAAAGATTCAGTGCCAGGTCTTGGGACACTGAATTATAGAATTATAAAAAAGGAATATTCTGAAATAGTAGAAAGTACAAATGTCTCCTAAAATCATGAATTATCAAAAGCATCTGATCATTATCACTGACATCTGTCCAATAACTAAAGACTCATTTGCATATTTTCATCTATACATACTCATGTCAATCATCAAAAGACAGTTCCATCCTATGCTTGGTGTCTGATCTTTCATACTGCAGTTTTTGTCTTTGAATTAGGCCCCATTGACTAACTATGGACAAGTAGCTGTACACGTACTTCCAAAGAAATTGCCAACAATCAACAGTATATCCAGATTATTTTTTTTTCTTTTATATGACAAATATTGTTTTCTGCTGTGACATGAAAGCCTGCTTTCTAAGCCTTATTCGGTTTAGTGAACAAACAGTAAATATTGTAAGCAGCAACAATATCTTTGTATTGTTTATTCTTTTAAGGGAAAATGCTCAGATTACAGCAATAATTCACATGGAATTTTAACTAGAATAGCCTCATTACACAGCATGAGCTTTTGATGAATTGCCACTTTGACTAAGACATTTTCATGCTACTATTGAAAAAAATCTGTTGCTGCCATAGAAAAAAGGCACATGCCCACCGAGTTCAATTAAAATATTGTTCATAATATGTTATATGTCAAATATTATTTTACCGCTCTGCAGCCCTTTGCGGACAAACTACCTTTTGCTATAGCCAAATATTGAAAATTTGGACTCATCAGTCCAGAGCACCTTCTGCCAGGGCCACTGATCAGGCAATACAATTGGTCCTGTTGTACTGGGCCCAGGCCCGTCAGCTAAACAAGGGAGCCCAGTTCAGCTTTGCTGTTCATTTCTGTCTGAATGAATAACTGGATTTGACTAGATTACACCCCTGCTCCTACTTGCTTGCTGCCACTTTTTGTAGGTGAGGTTGGGGGGACCTCATCAGGAAGGCTGTACGGGGCCCCATGATTTTTAACAGTGGCATTGCCTGCTGCTATTTTTGTTTACTTTAGTTCTTCTGTTTTCATGCATAGGACATAGAAACCTGGCAAAGTGACTTAACTATGCATGAAAACATAGGAACTGGGGTGCAGAAAAATAGCAGTAGGCGCAGGAGCAAAAGGAAGTTTGCTCACAAAGGGCTACAAAGTGGTACAATAATGAGTGTCTGCAGGCAACATTGAAGTATTGTGGGGGTTCCTTGCAAGTTTGGAGCAGAATTTCTGCAAACGGAGTTGGAGATTTGGTCAGGATCAATGGTGTCCTCAATGCTGAGAAATACAGGTAGATACTTATCCACCATGCCATACCATCAAGGAGGTGTGTGATTGGCCCCAAATTTATTCTGACAACAATCCCTGCAGCCAATGTCATTTTTTTTTACACCCTGCAAGGTAAAGGCATAATGTGCTAGTATGCATCGCATAATAGCATATTAAGTTAACTCATTGGTTGTCAAAGACGCCACGACTTTGCCCAATCAGGGCTTAGAATGTACTGTGTGTTGCAAGTTCAGTGGGGCGTTTGCCCCACCAAATGCCCTGCAAATTCAGGTGTTTGCCAAACAGGCGATGTTAGCCCTACTCTATTAAGAACTGTCAGAAACCATGAATCAGACCGAGGCAGAAGTGCAGTAAAAATCTCAGTAGTTTAATAATAATAGTAAAAGGTAAACAGTGCAAATGTAGTCAAAACATAGCCAGATTTCGGTAACCGGAATGGATAATCAGACAAGCCAGGATGTCAGGAAGCCAGGGATCAGCGTACTTCAGGACAAGCCAGGAAATCAGGAAACCGGAGAATCAGCATAGTGCAACAGCAAGCAGCATCAGGAACCAGAAGGGACGTCAGCCAAGCAAGTCTTTCACAGGTACACAGGAGAGAGTGTGATATGTTGACCAGGCGAAGGCAGAGAGGATCTGGACTGAACAGCCTAAGTAGCCAGCTGGACTGAGGATCAGGATATCATCAGCAGGTGAGTCACTGTGGAAAGATTAGAGCTGGCAATTAACCGACAGCTGAGCGACAGGCTCTGAGAAGGAACGGCTGAGCCCAGCCCTAACACTATCTTCAGTATAAAGAAGAACAAGGAGTCATGGAAGTGATGGTTTGGCTCCCACAGAGCTCTGATCTCAACATCGTGAACTTAGAAGAATTGAAGAATTGATGCTGTTTTGAAGACAAAAGGGTGGTCATACCAAATATGTATTTGTTTTCAATTATTTTTATTAACAATTTTTTTTACATATACAAAATACCTTCCACATTATTACAAATTCATATATATATATATATATATATATATATATATATATATATATATATTTATATAGTCAAATTTGGGCAGGTTACTTTTCATTCAACAATAGAGTGTTAGAAGCAGGCGTCAAAGTGGTACCTCCAATACTCCACCAATATTCATGTAAGAATCAAGACGGGACACGTACTTCAATTTGCGAAATCCTTTACTTCATTATTTCAAAAAAGCACAGCCACTGTACAGTTACGAGCAAAGCTCTTCGTCAGGCTATCTCTGGCTTGTGTAGCACACTATCTCAAACTAAGCATATATATACCAAACTCAAGAGTTCAAAACACAGGTGTATGTCACAGATCACTAATCAGTATTAATTGAAAGCTTCAAAATTAACCCCATCAGCAAGACAAAGTATCCGACCAATTAAGATCACCATACATTATACAAGCAATCGGGTTGTCCCAATTCGGTAACTAGTCATGATACCATGAAAAAGCAATAGAAATTATCTCATATTTCTGCAATAATTCTTCTTCACCAGATTCCAACCGGAGCATGCAATGATACTGCTCCCAACATTTCCTGCAGGAAAAGAAAAGTTCATTGGTATTAAAATTTCATAGCACCATGACCACCAGAAAGATCTCATATCAGTATCAAAAAATGATAGAAATCAAAACAATAAAAAATAAAAAATTCATGCAGCACCACCAATCATATAATGTGTATCATAGGAACAAATATAAATCATAATCTCTGTTCATTCGCTCGGGCTTAAAGATTTTAATCGGTTAATCCACCAAACCTCCCTCTTTCTCAGTTTAAGGATCCGATCACCACCTCTTTTGTCCCTAATAACTTCCTCAAGGACCATGTATCGCAAGTCAGAATCGCAGTGCCCCTTTTCCAAAAAATGCTTGGATACAGGGAAAGTCGGCTGTTTTAGTCGAATTGTACTGCGATGCTGTGCGATCCTGTCCTTGATTTTCTGTGTGGTCTCCCCAACATATAATAACCCACAGGGACATATTAGAATATAAATAACATAAGAGGACTGGCAAGTGTAAAATCCATTTATTGTGATTTTATCACCATATGTTGGATGTATAAAATGGTCACCTTTAACAAGTAGACTGCATTGAATGCATTTCAAGCAAGGGAAATGCATTCAATGCAGTCTACTTGTTAAAGGTGACCATTTTCTTCCATTGCTCTGTGGTTCAGTTCAGATGCTAATGTGCTGAATGTTGATGCTTTTGGCTGCAAACATGGGTCAGCATTTGCACCTTGCATTTATGCAGCCCTATACACAACACACACACAAATATATATATATATATATATATATATATATATATATAGGAAGGCCGGTATGCTGGCCTGAAGTTATGGGAGGAGCCCGGAGGGTATTTAAGCAGCCCAAAGGCTGCTGGTCTTTGTCGGTTTCCTGTGCGAGATATCTGATACGTCAGACATCAAGGACCGACTAGTTCGAGACAAGCGCTGTTTGTGCCTGTTTCGTTTGTCCGTCTCCGTGTGTTTGTTGCAGTCCCGTGTTCCGTGTTCGTGAGTCGTGTTGTTCCCTTCGTGTCGCACTCATGTTACCGAGTCGCAGGTTCCGTACAACGAGTCTGGTTCGGCTGTCGCAGGTAGGGCTTCGGCTCCCATGTTTTACGTTTTCATGCACTGTTTATCATGTCACTAAACTGTGGTCTGCGTAGCTCACGATCCACGCACAGCTTATCTCGAAACACTAAGACATTCACCCGCACGTTTTTGGTTGTACCCGATCAGGAGCTACCAAGTGGCATGCACACCACGCTGTCGGATCACGCAGTCTTTGAATCGTTCAAACATTGCCGACTCATGGGTGCCGGGCATCATTCATGTCATGTTACATCATTTAAATCATTTTTGTCAGCAAGCATGTCGAGTCGCGGTTTGCATTCCGAATCGCTATTGGCATGTCGATTGTACCAATCACTTCGACCGTGTCGAATCATTTCTTTGTGTTAGCATGGCAATCATTTCATCATTTCCAACGTGGCATTAATTCATGGCGTTTTCATTCATGCCAACATTTTGAGCCATCAGGTCATGCTAAGTCATTTTGCATCGTTCCTAGCAGGGCGATCATTTCATTTCTGTCACTAGCCGCGCTCGGATTCGAATCATGTCGCATTCCATTGCACTGATTCGTCTCGGGGTGCCCCAGATTACGGCCTCATTTCCATACATGCTCCAGAGATTGGCTCACCGTTCATATGGATGCGGGCTCGACTCTAGTCTTTGTCATGGTTTCGGTCACTTATCACGTTTCGGTCTGAATCCGGTCGCATCCGAGATGCAACGATTCGCACCGGTTCGCCTACCTGCTTGGCCTCATTTCTATACATGCTCCAGAGACAGATTCAGTTAGAAGTTGCCTCGGTCGGTTGAGTCTAGTCTTTGTCATGGCATAATTCCTGTCACTTATTACGTCTGGTTGGGTCCAGTCGCATCCACGGATACTCCGACCGGGTCGATCCGGGCGCCCAGCTGCTCGGCCTCATTTCGGTACATGCGCCAGGGACAGAATCGCATCACAGGTTTCAGTCGTCCTTGATTCTTGTCCTTGTCATGGTATGTCATTTCTGTCTCACCTTACCACGCTCCGGCGTGAATTTAGTCACTTCCCCGCACAAATTCACGTCGGCGTGCCCTAGGCCGGCCTCATTTCGATACATGCGCCAGGGACAGAATCGCATCGCAGGTTTCGATCGTTCTTGATTCTTGTCCTTGTCATGGTATATCATTTCTGTGTCACCTTACCACGCTCCGGCGTGAATTTAGTCACTTCCCCGCACGAATTTGCGCCGGCGTGCCCTAGGCCGGCCTCATTTCAGTACATGCTCCAGAGTCCGATCGTGCTCAGTCGCTAGTCAAGTGGCATGGCGATCAAGGCTCTGTCATGGGAGTGCTATCATTTCACCTCACGCAGTCGCACTGAGAGTCGGATTCTGTGGCGCCTAGGATGTCACAGTTCGGCCCAGTGTACCCCAGGCAGTTGGCCTCATTTCACTGTTGTCTCATTTCAGTACGTGCTCCGGAGTCCGGCTTACAGTCACTCGCATACGGTACGACCGGGCCTGGCCTCTGTCACGGGAGGTTCATTTTTTCATCAAAGGCAACATGTCATTTCATTTATTTGTGTTGTTGTCTGTCATTTAATTCCGCAGCTGTTATATCAATCAACTCCTAAGTCACTGTCGCCTGTTATCATCAACATTTGGGTACCGCTCAAGATGGCAGCGGTACAGGCTGTTAAATAGGTGCCTTCTCTCACATTCTCTCAGGTCAGTCGGATTCAGTAGGTCCACCTGCACCAATTTGATCAGGGCTCCAGCAGGTAAAAAAACACACAGAGAGGGGGGGGAGGGGGGGCACCCGCATTCTCACTTCAGGTACGTATACCGTAGGTTACACGTACAAACTCATTTCTGTCACCTCTTTATAGGCCCAGCCTGCAGACACGTGTCCAGACAACTGAGCAACGGGTCTTGGCAGCCGCCATGTCGTCAGTGATGACCTCACCACCCCTCTGTCTCCGGCGCCAGCCTCCGAGACTGGCAGTGCCCAGTCCCTCAGGGCATGGACAATCCCCAGACTGACCGCTGAGCTGAGGCGCAGAGGGATACCCTTCTCGACCGCGGCCAGGAAGGCGGAGCTATTCAGGCTCCTCTTCCCCCCACCTGCCGCGGCAGGGTCCAGGAGCCAGCAGGCGTCCCTGGAATCAATTTCAGCCGCCGTCACACAGCTGCACACCCTCGTATCATCCCTGTCTTCTTCGATCGTTGAGGTCCAGGACAGGGTGACATGCCTGGAGACCAGCTGGGCCATCACGGCTCCTGACCCTGCTGTGGATGCCGGAACCTGCGGTCAGCAGCAACGGATGAGCCAGCCATCGATCTTCTCCAGACTGAGCTGGATCGGGACTTTATGATAGGCCCATTCAGCCAGTCCCCCTTTACCATCTGGAGGGTCAGCCCTATCGGGCTTGTACAGGGGAAGTTTTCGAATAAAAAACGTCTGGTTTATGATTTGTCAGCGCCTCATTCTTCCGTCGTTCCCAGTCTCAACTCGCTCATCCCCTCTGAGGAGTTTTCCCTGAAGTACGCTTCGGTGGATATGGCTATCCAAGCCATACTCAGGGCAGGGGTAGGTGCTTGGCTCTCTAAGGCGGACATATCTGACGCCTTCAAGCTACTGCCTATACATCCCTCCCTGTGGTGCTGGCACGGCATCAAGTGGAGGGAGCGATATTATTTCGCGACCAAGTTGACCTTCGGGTCTAAGAGTAGTCCTTGGTTGTTTAATAAATTTGCGGAGACCCTTACGTGGATCCTTCTCCATGAGGTACAGTGCCACGAGGTCATTCATTATTTGGATGACTTCCTACTGATAGAACCCCCAGGGGACCTTGGAAAGTTAAGGGTCGTTTTTAACAACTTAAACGTCCCCATAGCAGAACACAAGGTTGACGGCCCGGCGCGCAAGATCACGTTCTTGGGCGTTGACCTTGACACCCAAGTCATGCAGGCCAGCCTTCCCTCGGACAAGTTGGACCGTATCAGGACGGTTCTACAAGAGTTCACCCGGGTCGGGGGATGTACTCAGAAACAACTTCAGTCTCTCCTCGGGATGTTGAATTTTGCTATGAGGATCATCCCCCAGGGCCGCTCTTTTGTGTCTCGGCTGCTGGTTTACCTGTCCTACACTCAGGACCCAGACCAGGTTATCAGACTCGATACGGCAGTTAGAGCAGATCTGGCCATGTGGGAAGACTTTCTCAACAATTGGAACGGTGTGTCCCTGTTCATCCCCGTAGTGTCCTCACTGTCGCCACAGGTGGTGACAGATGCGGCGGCAGGGTGTGCCGCCATTTTTAGCCATTTATGGTTTGCCGCCCCCTGGCCTCCACAGGCGCTAGCCACACCAGGCTTCACTACCACGTCGGCCCTCTTTGAGCTGTACCCCATTGTAGCAGCCGCTCACCTGTGGGGTCACCGCTGGTCCGGACAGACTGTGGCATTTACAACAGACAACCGAGCCACAGCCGAGATCATTAGTAAAGGCAGGTCTAAATCCAGACCTGTCATGTCCTTCCTTCGCAGACTGGTCCAGTTGTCCCTACAACATCAATTTAATATTTACTGTTCATTTGTTCCAGGAAAGTTAAACTCAGCAGCGCTCTTGTTTTAACTTTATCTCTTTCTTTGAACAGATGCCTGGAGCCAGCCATCTCTCAGCCACTATCCCGGATTGGTCACAACTGACCTTGGACTAGCCCCACATTTACGATCGGCTACCAACATCATTAACTCCTCACTTGCTCGCAACACCCGTAGGGCCTACCAGACGGCCTGGAGGGCATTCAATAAATTCCTGCCCCAGCACCCCGGTTAACCTTCCAGCGTCAAGCAGGTTATGGCGTTTATCGCTTATTGCCATTCACACCTGGCACTGTCACACAGCACGATACGCCAGTACGTGGCCGGAGTACAGCACTACTTGTCCCTTTAAGACCCCACGAGGCCTTCGGTGTTCTCCTGCCACGCAGTGCGGGCTCTCCTGCGCGGAGTTCAAAAACACTGGCCGGTAGTCAGCCCCAAGAGACTGCCGATCACTGGGGAGATCTTTAGGGGCATGTCTGACATCTTGGATAGGTCCCTCTTTGGTCTTCTCCCCAGTACTGTCCTCCAGGTTGCAATACACATGGCGTATTATGGGTTTCTGCGGCCCAGCGAGTTCACTCGCAATCACCCGGCTGGTCCAGTCCTGCGCAAGAGTAATCTCTTCCGTCACCAGGATCACTACGTTCTTCACCTGACGATGTCTAAAACTCAGCAGCAAGGTACCGGAGCGGATATTCACCTATACAGAACCCACAACAACTGGTGCCCAGTCACCGTGTTGAACCGGTTGATGGCACTGCTGTCCGACCGCCCAGATACCAGCCCACTTTTACCCTTTCCAGTAAAACCTCTTAGCTCATCTCAGTTCGTGGAACATGCCCGGGCTCTTCTCTGCGATCTACACTTGGACCCCAGCCAGTAATCCGGTCATTCGTTCCGGATAGGGGCGGCCACGATGGCCTCGAGACAGGGTGTTCCGGACCACGTTATCAAGAAGCTAGGTCGGTGGAAGTCGGCCTGCTTCTCCCGCTACATACCTGACCCACAAGTGGAGATGGCTCAGGCATTTGCCCGACTCACCCAGTAACTTATACCCTTAATAAAAGTAATTCCCTATCTGAAAGTTTTTCCCCCCTTATTTTGGTGTACCATACGATAGAGGCACGCTTTCAGGTCTATTTCATGTTGGTAAGATTTGTGTTATACCTGTGCGTCATCGTTACTCATGTCGGCCATAGGGCTCTAGACCATAAATTGGAAGCCCGGTATGCTGGCCTGAAGTTATAGGAGGAGCCCAGAGGGTATTTAGGCAGCCCAAAGGCTGCTGGTCTTTGTTGGTTTCCTGTGCGAGATACCCACCCGCCCCTCCCCTTTTTTAGGGCTTTTTTCCAAGTATTCTTACTCCAGACTGAATACTCATTTCACATTATTCCACAGCTACTTAATTTTATCATTCCTTATCTAGGGTATGCCCCCTTATTTTGGTGTACCATACGATAGACCAAGGCACGCTTTCAGGTCTATTTCATGTTGGTAAGTTTTGTGTTATACCTGTGCGTCATTGTTACTCATGTTGGCCATAGGGCTCTAGACCATAAATATATATATATATATATATATATATATATATATGTTATTTTATTTTAAAAGGTTGCATGAAAATTAAGCAAACAAAACTGAAACTAAACATTGCAGGCTCCTAGCTCAGAGGTGAAGGGCTTCTCCCAGTCATCCACAAAACAAAGATAATGCAAACCTTTTCTTTCTCTCACAAAGCAAACTTCACATAAGTAGCTCTTTCAGGTCTTTGCTTCCTGAGTCCCAGGCCAAGAGCAATCCTTTGCAATCCTGTTGTGGAGACAACTGGACCACAAAATCTGTCCCGGACCAACCCCGTCAAGGTGGCTGGTAAAACCTGGACAGGATGCCACCTTAGTTTTCTGCAAATGAACGTATGTGAGGTGAAACATAACGTCCATCAATCACCTCCCCTTTCATAATGTGATATATTCCCCCCTCTGCTCAAACCCCTGTGTCTGAGCGAGTGTCCCACCCAGACAATGAATACGGGAAAGGGCATCTGCATTATTCTGAAGTTTCCCAGCTCTATGCTCCACTGTCATACAACTGTTTTTCTCTTGTTATCACACATCTATTTGAGAGGGGCATGATCAGTGTTTTTGAATGGTCTCCCCAACAGGTAGAAAACACTGTTAGGGGTATCTGCCAAAAACCTTTAGTCAGATCTAAAGTAGTAATGTATAGGCACTTCCCAATCTGTCAACAAGCTTGTCAACCCAAGGCATTGGGTACGCATCAAATTTAGACATGCTGTTCAACTTCCTGAAATCATTACAAAACCTTATACTTCACTACGTTCTTCACCTGACGATGTCTAAAACTCAGCAGCAAGGTACCGGAGCGGATATTCACCTATACAGAACCCACAACAACTGGTGCCCAGTCACCGTGTTGAACCGGTTGATGGCACTGCTGTCCGACCGCCCAGATACCAGCCCACTTTTACCCTTTCCAGTAAAACCTCTTAGCTCATCTCAGTTCGTGGAACATGCCCGGGCTCTTCTCTGCGATCTACACTTGGACCCCAGCCAGTAATCCGGTCATTCGTTCCGGATAGGGGCGGCCACGATGGCCTCGAGACAGGGTGTTCCAGACCACGTTATCAAGAAGCTAGGTCGGTGGAAGTCGGCCTGCTTATCCCGCTACATACCTGACCCACAAGTGGAGATGGCTCAGGCATTTGCCCGACTCACCCAGTAACTTATACCCTTAATAAAAGTAATTCCCTATCTGAAAGTTTTTCCCCCCTTATTTTGGTGTACCATACGATAGAGGCACGCTTTCAGGTCTATTTCATGTTGGTAAGATTTGTGTTATACCTGTGCGTCATCGTTACTCATGTCGGCCATAGGGCTCTAGACCATAAATTGGAAGCCCGGTATGCTGGCCTGAAGTTATAGGAGGAGCCCAGAGGGTATTTAGGCAGCCCAAAGGCTGCTGGTCTTTGTTGGTTTCCTGTGCGAGATACCCACCCGCCCCTCCCCTTTTTTAGGGCTTTTTTCCAAGTATTCTTACTCCAGACTGAATACTCATTTCACATTATTCCACAGCTACTTAATTTTATCATTCCTTATCTAGGGTATGCCCCCTTATTTTGGTGTACCATACGATAGACCAAGGCACGCTTTCAGGTCTATTTCATGTTGGTAAGTTTTGTGTTATACCTGTGCGTCATTGTTACTCATGTCGGCCATAGGGCTCTAGACCATAAATATATATATATATATATATATATGTTATTTTATTTTAAAAGGTTGCATGAAAATTAAGCAAACAAAACTGAAACTAAACATTGCAGGCTCCTAGCTCAGAGGTGAAGGGCTTCTCCCAGTCATCCACAAAACAAAGATAATGCAAACCTTTTCTTTCTCTCACAAAGCAAACTTCACATAAGTAGCTCTTTCAGGTCTTTGCTTCCTGAGTCCCAGGCCAAGAGCAATCCTTTGCAATCCTGTTGTGGAGACAACTGGACCACAAAATCTGTCCCGGACCAACCCCGTCAAGGTGGCTGGTAAAACCTGGACAGGATGCCACCTTAGTTTTCTGCAAATGAACGTATGTGAGGTGAAACATAACGTCCATCAATCACCTCCCCTTTCATAATGTGATATATTCCCCCCTCTGCTCAAACCCCTGTGTCTGAGCGAGTGTCCCACCCAGACAATGAATACGGGAAAGGGCATCTGCATTATTCTGAAGTTTCCCAGCTCTATGCTCCACTGTCATACAACTGTTTTTCTCTTGTTATCACACATCTATTTGAGAGGGGCATGATCAGTGTTTTTGAATGGTCTCCCCAACAGGTAGAAAACACTGTTAGGGGTATCTGCCAAAAACCTTTAGTCAGATCTAAAGTAGTAATGTATAGGCACTTCCCAATCTGTCAACAAGCTTGTCAACCCAAGGCATTGGGTACGCATCAAATTTAGACATGCTGTTCAACTTCCTGAAATCATTATAAAACCTTATACTTCTATCCTGTTATGGGACCAACACTATGGGACTTGACAAGTGACTGTGGGACTCCTCTATCACGTCCAACTCTAACATGTTCTTTTTTTCATTTGCAACTGCTTATCACTTTGCTTCGGGTTTTCTATAGGGCTTTACATTTTACGCAGACTCCTGGTTCCATAATTATGTCATGTTGTATAACTGTGGCTAGTCCAGGCAGGTGAGAGAAAAAGTCTCTATTTTTACTCACAAACTCTTTAACGTCCTTCTGTTGGGCCACTGACAAGTTTTCAGTTATAGGTACCTCAGGTGTCCCAGGGGACATGTCCTTTTGGGGTGTTGGGACTGCCAGTAAAGTCTCTGTCCTTCCAAGGTTTCAAGAGATTAACTTTGTAGTTTACTTCCCCTACTCTTTCCATAATTTCAAAGGGACCTTGCCACTTTGCTAGAAATGTACACTCAACCGTGGGGACTAGTAACAGCACTCCATCACCAGGGTTGAAGGTTTGGGTCTTGGCGCCCTTATTATAACCCCTTCTCTGGGCCTCCTGGGCTTGCTGTACAAGCGGCATGACAGCTGTGATCTTGCATCAGTGAGATATGCTTGATGACGCTTCTATAAGGCACGGTCTTTCCCTCCAATGTTTCTTTTGCGACATCTAGCAATCCCCTGGGATGTCTACCATACAGTAGTTCAAAAGGGGTATACCCTGTAGATGCTTGAGGTACCTCACTTATGGCAACAATGAGGTATGGCAGCAAAACATCCCAATTTCTCCCATCTTTGTCCACCACCTTTTTCAACATTTTTTTTAGCATTTTGTTAAATCTCTCCACAAGACCATCAGTTTGGAGGTGATAGACAGAGGTACGGAGATGGGAGATTTTGAACAACTTACACAATTCTTTAGTGACTCTTGACATAAATGGTGCACCTTGATCCGTTATTATTTCTTTTGGAATACCCACATGACTAAATACTTGGACAAGCTCTTTGGCAATAGTCTTAGCTGAGGTATAATGGAAGAGGGAATGACTTCAGGATACCGTGTGGCATAGTCCAGTATTACTAGTATGTGCTGATGACCACAGGCATACTTTAATACTGGTCCCACCAGATCCATGCCAATTCTTTCAAAAGGCACTTCAATTATTGGTAACGGTACCAGCGTACTGCGAAAATGGGGCGTTGGCACAGAATATTGACACCCTGAGCATGACTCACAATATTCTTTGGCATATGCATGTAACCCAGGCCAAAAGAATCTCTAGGTTATGCTCTTCTGGTTTTCTCTATACCCAGATGTCCACCCATTACATGATTATGGGCTAAATCTAATACCATCCGGCGATAGGGTTTGGGAGCCACTAGCTCTACCTCCTCCTCCCCTTGCTTTACCACCTGATACAACAAGTTATTCTTAAGAGCCATGTAGGGAAAAGACACCCCTACATTAGGTTCAAAAGGTTCCCCATCTATCATTTTAATGTTTTCTCTGGCTCTATTGAGTGTGGTGTATTTTAGTTGTTCTGTACAAAAATCATCTTTCCTGATCTTTCCTGACAGCAGTGTGGTGGACACATGTTTCCCCATGTATGCAAATAAACCCAATAGTGCAACTTAGCTGGATTTACAAAATCACCTTGGACTACTGTCACAACACTACCAGAATCTGGCAGAGCAGTGACCGGCTTTCCATAAACTGAAATCAAACACATTTGTTTTTCCATGCATCCCTGGCATGATGCAGTACATGCCACCTGTGCAAAAAGAGACATGCATTTTTTTTCAAATACGCATTATCACATTGCATTGGTTCAACATTTAGGGAACAGTTTGCAGCAATACGACCTAACAAATGGCAACAATACATTTTTGTGTTCTATATCTAATCCTCTAAACTGACTCAGAGACCTTCCTGACCTATTTGGCCAGTCTCCAGGTCCTGAGCCCATAGTCGTATTATCTGTAGCAACAGTATTGTAATTTTTCCATGAACCCTTGAACCCTGGAACAGTCTTACCAGATCCTCTGGGCGGTTTTTCACCCCTAGTGACATTGGGGTGGGGCACGGTTGGGTTCAACAAGTTCTCAGCAGCAGTGTATCTCTCCACTAGGTCCGCCAGCTGGTTTGAAGTCTTAGGGTCCCCATGGCTGACCCACTTGCTCATAGTGGCAGGGAGTGCACACAAATAACTGTCCATGACCACACGCTCCACAATCTTAGGGCCTGACAAAGTCTCTGGCTGCAGCCACTTCTTAGTGAGGTGTATCAAGTCAAACATCTGGGATCAGGGTGGCTCATTAGTACTGTATGGCCACCTATGTACCCGTTGAGTCCGGACTGCAATGGTGATGCCCAGGCATGCAAGCATCTTATAATCATGGGCAACATCTGGTTCCAGGTCCAAATAGCGAGCTGGCGCTAGCAGTCCTGCCCATTGTTCTTAGCTAGGTAAGCTTCCACATCATCTGCAGATGTCATCTTCTGCAGGTAATAGCTGGCATGCACCATTTTCTGCTCCACCGGCAAAGGACCTGTGGACCCCTTCTTTAACTCTACCAGGGCCTCCGCAAACTGGCAATTGATTTCCTGCTGGGCTGCGATGGCCTGGTGATTCGCCTCCTGCTGCGCTGCAGTGGCCTCTGCTAACTGGCAGTTTGCTTCCTGCTGCTGGTGATTGGCTTCCTGCTGGGTTGCAGTGGCATGGTGATTCACCTCCTGCTGTTGGTGGTTGGCTTCCTGCTGTTGGTGGTTGGCTTCCTGCTGTTGGTGGTTGGCTTCCTGCTGCTGGCGGTTGGTTTCCTGCTGGGTTTCAGTGGCCTGCAGCAGGGCTTTTAACACTTCCACCATCTTTCCACTTGCTCAGGAAGATGCCAGCCGAAAATCCGCCATATGTCAGGGGTTAGCTCAAGGGGGAATCACCTTTCCTGGGAAAAAGGTAGTCCAAAACGGCAGGTTTTCTTAAAAATGTGACTTGTAGCCAGTTTTATTTTAAAAGGTTGCATGAAAATTAAACAAACAAAACAGAAAATAAATCCTTGCCATCCAGGCACTAACTAAACATTGCAAGTTCCTAGCTCAGAGGTGAAGGACTTCTCCCAGTCACCCACAAAACAAAGATAATGCAAACCTTTTCTTTCCTCACAAAGCAAACTTCACATAAGTAGCTCTCAGGTCTTTGCTTCCTGAGTCCCAGGCCAAGAGCAATCATTTGCTCTAGCCCTGTTTAATTCAAACTGCCTGTTGTGGACACAACTGGACCACAAATCAAAATTCACATAAGCAGCCACAAGTGGCCCGCAAAATCCGGTCTGGAACCAACCTTGCCAAGGTGGCTGGTAAAACCCTGACCTGGATTCCATCTTAGTTTTTTGCAAATGAACACATGCAAGGTGAAATATAAGGTCCATCAATCACCTTGTCTTTCATAATGTCACAAAAACGTAATATATATATATATATAAATAATGCAGTGTATCAAATTTACAATTTTTTTTTTTAAATGTTGATGTCCAATGAACTCATCCACATCCAAATTTGAGCCAACAGCCATTTGTCAATTCCTCTTCCACCAATGATTTGGCAAAGTTTGCATCCAGCAATTGTTGGGTTTCCTTTTACAATGAGTGAGGATCAGCATGACATAATAATATTATCACTGTTTACAGTATTAATATTTTAAATGTGTTATTCTTATTTGTTGAATTTATAGAGAAGGTGGCAGCCATGTTTGCTCATTAAATATGTAGGCTCTGCTTCATTTTTTTCCAGTGCTACCCAATGGTTGTGCTTTACTGCTCCTTCCCACATAGCAAGTCTTTGAGCCAGCAAACTTAGTGTAAACAATATACTCCCTTTGTGGATGAAATGTTATCTCAAGGGTTGGGCAAAGTAATTGTAGAAGCTGACCTTCTCAACCTAGACTGTTAAGCTGGCCATACATGTACTGAAATGCAGCTGATTCAGCAGAGACCGACCAAATTCTGATCAATGTGTGGCCATTGTGGTTGAACAGAAGTCGATCTACTAATGGACTTCTGTTCAACTGCTTTGTTCGAAAATTCCCACTCAATCAGCAGTACAGGCCTATAGGCTGCAGTGCTGATCTGTGTATTCTGGTGGTGGGGGAGTGTCCTTGCTGTCAGAAAACAAAGACACAGAGTGGAGGATTCCTCCATCCACCTCAAATGTTGCTGTATGAAATTAAAAAGAATACTCATCTATGGTCAGCTTTAATCTATAATATAGAATATATTACAATTAATACAATAATAAAGTATACATGTAGCAAAAATATTTACATTACACTCTATCTTTTACAGTTTTATTTTATTCTATAGTTTAAAGAATTTACTGTATTTTAGGGAGATGTCATTATTGGAGTATTTTACCAGGGGATGGCTCAGGACATCAGGCTTCACTTATAATTAAAATGTCACTTGGGTGAAATGATCCGTTGCGAGTTTACATTTGATCACCACCCTTAAGCCCCATACACACGCGCAGACAATCCGTGGACCAGGTCCGTCGGACCATGTCCGTCATACTTTGTCTGATGTTGGTTTTGCGTACACACGATCGGACAAAGTTGTCGGAAAATCCGATCATTCTGAACGTGGTGACGTTTGTTGCCTACGACGGGACTACGTAGAGGCTAGTAGCCAATAGCTTTGGTCTTGTAATGTGATCTGAGCATGTGTAGCACTTTGTCCGGTCGGACAACCGTACACACGATCGGATTTGGTATGATCGGACCGGGTTGACGGCAAATCTTTCCAGCAGGAGATAAGACTTTGTCCGACGGACAAACCGACGAACACTGTCCGATGGTGCATACACACGGTCTGATTTTTCAACAACCTTGTCCGATCGGACCAAATTGATGAAAAAGTCCGACCGTGTGTATGGGGCTTTACTGATATCCATTGTAAAGTAATAAAAAGAAATAAATCATACTAAAGGTTTTTTTTTTTTATAAAGCTAGCAAAGGTTCTCAAGCTATACACAGACTCCTTTTTTTCCTTTATGTATATAGCTACTTCTATGTATATATCAGTCTTATCTTTATTAAGTTGATTTTGCAACAAGACATAGTAAGTTATTGATTCAGGCCCTGTTCACACCTGAATGTTTCGAAGCACCATTTAACTACTTGCCGACCGCCTACCGCATATTTACTGTGGCAGGTCGGCTCTATTGCATGAAATCACATATCTGTACATTATTTTGTGCAATAGCCACTGAGTGGTGTGCCGGAGGCGTGATCGCAGGCTGATTGGACGCATGGAATGTCATGAAATCCAATGGCCACCCACAATCGTTCCCCAGAGAGGCAAAACAGAAATCTTCCCATGTAAACAAGACTGTTCTGACAAGGATGAAGATGGAGATCTTGTGTTCCTGCTAAGCAGGAACAGATCTCTGTCTTCATCCAGTCAGATTATCCCCCACACAGTTAGCAAGAACCAGCTAGGAGCACACTTAACCCTGTAATCACCCCTCATGTAAACCCGTTCCCTGCCATTGTCATTAGTACAGTAACAGTGCATATTTTTAGCACTGATTACTGTAATAATGTCACTGGTTCCCAAAAAGGTGTCAAAAGTGTCAGTATAGGTGTCCTATTTGTCCGCCGCAATGTCACATTCCTGCTAAAAATCGCAGATCGCCGCCATTACTAGTAGAAAATAAAATAAAAATGCAATAAAAATATCTCATAGTTTGTAGATGCAATAACTTTTGCGCAAACCAATCAATATACACTTATTGATTTTTTTTATTACCAAAAATATGTAGCCGCATATATATTGGCCTAAATTGACGAAGAAATATTTTTTTTTTATATTTTTTTATTATATGTGTTTTATAGCAAAAAGTAAAAAATTGTTTTATTTTTTTCAAAATTGTCGCTTTTTTTGTTTAAAATGCAAAAAAAATAAAAACCGCAGAGGTGATCAAATACCACCTAAAATAGCTCTATTTGTGGGGAAAAAAGGACATAAACTTTATTTGGATACAGCCTCGCATGGCTGTGCAATTGTCAGTTAAAATAATGCATTGCAGTATCACAAAAAATGGCCTGGTCATTAAGGGGGTAAAAACTTCCAGGGCTATAACTATATATGCATATTTAGGAGGCACACATTGAAGGTATGAAGAAGAAAAAGTATGCACAAGGTGCTTTCTGCCAGAGGCATGGCAAATGGAATGGGTGTTACCTTACTGTGAATCCCTTGTAGTGTGGGTGTAAAAGAAACACCAGTATTGGCGTCATTGGCAGTAAAAGCCCATAGAGACCTAACAGCAAATGGTTCTTTTTAAAGTTTCAATGGATGATCACAAAAGGAAGCAACTGCAACCAGGAGGATCCTGCCAAACAGAACCCACATGTAGATATCAGGGTTTCTACAGACCCATAAGATTGCTTTGCACTTCCTTGAAAAAGCATATTGCTGTCTAACAACAAGCAGTCACTTAAAATGTATGATTACTTAAGGGTAGTATTGATTGCAATTAGAGGAGAGGGGGGAGTCTGCCAATAATGAGGCGCCCATAAAGATCCACACAACAAAATCCTATCCCCAACATGCAGCTTTGCATAGCATACAGCAGATCTTCCATCCCACAGGAAAGGTGGACTTGCTATAGAGACATGAAGCCCAATGCTGTGACACTGAACAATGAAGGGGAGTTCTTTGCACATGGGCAGCACTGAAACATGGCACTGGCACTTACCAAATATTCTACCTAGATCTGCCTATCACTGATCTGTCCATAATTGGGGCTAAGAAGTGTCCAACCAGCTGATATACAATTTTCACAACAGTGATTTCCCAGTGTAGAACAGGTCTAGTAGTAACCATAGCCACATGGAGAGCCTGGGTTGCCATGCCTAGCTTAGCCCCCATCGCCCAGCATCTTACCTTAACTTGTTTCTGATGTCTATTCCAAGAAGGGTACAAGAAAATCTCTCCAAACTGTTTCTGGGCTTATCAATGTCTTATGTCCTGTACACACGATAGGATTTTCCGATAGAAAATGTGTGATAGGACCTTGTTGTCGGAAATTCCGACCGTGTGTAGGCTCCATCACACATTTTCCATTGGAATTTCAGTCACACAAAATTTGAGATCTGGTTCTCAAATTTTCCGACAACAAAATCCGTTCAACGAATTTCAGATCGTGTGTACACAATTCCGACACACAAAGTGCCACGCATGCTCGGAATCAAGCAGAAGAGCAGCCCTGGCTATTGAACTTAATTTTTCTTGGCTCGTTGTAAGTGTTATACGTCACCGCGTTCTTGACGTTCAGAATTTCCGACCAACTTTTTGTATGCAAGACAAGTTTGAGCCAACATCCGTCAGGAAATATCCCATGGATTTTGTTGTCAGAAAATTCTATCGTGTGTACAGGGCATTAGTGTGGAGGGGGCAGAGGGAGTGGTCATCCATGGATAAAGTCAAAACAAAGTCAGTGGTTGGCCTGAGTTGTACAAAAGTAAGGACTATATTTCAACTGTCAGATGCAGATAATTCTATCTGAAAGTTCTGGATCTTTTTTAGTGCTGAGTATTTGAATGCAGACAGTGTTCAAGCATTGGCACACTGCTGCCAATCTGCATGCTGCTGCCACTGGGGAAACTGCAAGGACGCTTCAATCAGCCCCTGAAAAGCGATCTGCAGTGGATTGCACTTTAGAGGAAAAGTGTTTAACATGCACAGAAAACCCCCAAATGATGGCATGATCTCACAATGAACAGAACCAGAAAATTTTACATACAACCTTTGTATCATAATGGTGAGACTACTAGTAACAAAATTACAATATAACATATTTCTTTAACTGTATATAATGTGTTTATAGTCTACATAGCACACCCTGGGAAGCTGATTAAAAGTGTGCTGAATTTTGAACTATTATAATCTGATGACTAGCGAGAAACAGCTTTATGCCCAACATTAAAAACAAGACACACACACACACACACAGTTAATAACAGCCACATGACATGATATATATTTTAATTAGAAAAACAGCAAGAACTTTTAAAGGAATATTATTTTTCCAGTTGACTCCTACTATAAAGGTGAATTTCATTCCAGAAACAATAGAAACATTTGGATGATAGATTTTTGGCAATTAAAGATCTAGAATTTATGTTTGAATTCATCTGAAGGGAAATGAAAAGGACAAAATGGTTTGCTGACAAACCTCCCAATGCTTAGTTACTGATCAGGGATTTACCAGTAGCAATCAAAGTTTCATTGCTAACCTAAGGTTAAAACATACCACATGCACCATGCTTTTTCTTTGCTCTTCTAATGACTGCAGAAATGCCAAAATATGTATTATTAACAGATTGTTAGTAGCAATAGCTAAATAAAAAAGCACATTAAAGACTACTAAAATTAACTTGGTGTGAGTTCTATATACTGTAAATATCTTATTATTCCATTCTGCCAGATTAAAGGATATTGCATATAGAAAGGTGGTCTATTGCACTTAACATAACCCAGATTAAAAACGATAGACATGTGCATTAGTTTTCATCCGAATGCATTTTCGTCCGAATTTCAGGTATTTTCGTTATCGTTTTAACAAACGATAATGAAAGTGCAGAATCCGAAAAACGAAAGATCCGACATAAACAAATGCTTTACTTTAGTTTTCGTTGTTACAACAGTTGGATATAGATAGGAGATTCAACGCTGACAATAAAAATCTGTGTCCATTGAACCTGTGGTCGAATGTGCCTAACCTTAACTCTATTAGTCCAAGATTATTCTACATAGAGAGAAAAGATTTGACGCAGAGAGGAAAGATTTGATGTAGAGAGGAAAAATTTGACGTAGAGAGGAAAGATTTGACGTAGAGAGGAAAGATTGCTGCTGGAATTGGGTGGAATTGCAGCTAAACTATACAGAGTCATACATTTTAGCTGCTCCGTCGAATCTTCTTTGAACATTCGACAGACACCATAAGCCTTCAATGACAGATTTGACCTTAATTCATTTGGATTTTCGGACGAATGCAATTTTTAACGAAAAACAAAATAAATAGAAACAAATTTCGGGAGTAACTAAATAAATAAATTTTTCGGACGAAAACGAAATTCCGAAACAAAATATTTCAGTGTGCACGTCTAAAAAACAAGAACTCAGTCTATTATTATTATTATTATTATTATACAGGTTTTATATAGCGCCAACAGTTTGCGCAGCACAAAATAAAAGGCAGACATTACAGTTACATTACAATTTGGTACAAGAGGAATCAGAGGGCCCTGCTCATTAGAGCTTACAATCTAAAAAGGAAGGGTCAATTCATACAAAAGGTAATAGCTGTGGGGGATGAGCTGATGGAGTAAGTAAAACAGTGTTAGTTAGAAGCAGGATAGGCTTTTTAAAGAGATGGGTTTTCAGGGATTGTCTAAAGATGGATAGATTAGGGGACAGTCAGACAAATTGGGGTAGGGAGTTCCAAAGGATGGCAGAAGCTCTGGAGAAATCCTGGAGGCTAGCATGGGAGGAGGTGGCAAGGGAGCTAGAGAGCAGGAGGTCTTGGGAGGATCAAAGAGCGGCTTGGTTGGTATTTTGGGACTACGTTAGTGATGTAGCTGGGGGCAATGTTATGGATGGCTTTGTAAATTATTGTTAGTACTTTGAATTTTAGTCATTGGGTGAGTGGAAGCCATTGGAGGGATTGGCAGAGAAGGGTGGAGGACACTGAATGGTTGGTAAGGTGGATGAGTCTTGCAGCGGCATTCATTATGGACTGAAGGGAGGATAGTCTATGTAAAGGTAATCCAATGAGGGGGGAGTTTCAGTAGTCAAGGCATGAGATAACCAGGGAGTGAATTAGACGCTTGATGGGGTCATTAGTTAAAAAGGGGAGTATTCTGGAAATGTTGCAGAGGCTAAGGCAGCATGATTTGGACAAGGATTGTATGTGGGCCTGGAAGGACAGTTCAGAGTCTAAGGTTACCCCTAGCACCCTGGCATGTGGGGACGGACTGATAGATGTGCCATTGATCTTGACAGAGAAGTCAGGGAAAGGGGCACGTTTGGCTGGAAATATTAAGAGCTCAGTTTTAGATAGATTCCGTTTGAGGAAGTGGTTTGACAGTCTAGATGGGTTATGCTCTCTAAATAGAGGAAAAGTAAATGTCAAGCTGTGTGTCTATTTAATAGGAGGCCAGTCTCCCAATGAAAAATATGAAGGCTCAGCACCTAGCATACTGTAGCTGCACCAATGTCATACAAGGTAGGCGAACGCCCATCTGTATTGAAAACAAATAGGAACAGACATTGAACACAATCCTAGAGTATTAAACCAAAATCTCTTCAATATAATATAAAAGTAATTGCACTCGCAAACTATTTTCTGAAGCATTATTTATTAGGTTCCACTCCTGAGGTAAGATCAGTATGCTAAGTTTCCTGGTTGCCATGGGAAAGCTTTTATAGAAATGCTGTTAAGTTTTCTCTGATTGAGGACACAAACTTCAATAGTACATTAAGAGATACAATTTATTAACTCAAAATTCCTAAATATACTTTATACATTACATACTTCTGACGGCTAAATTCTATACAAAAAGTAGTTCTTTGCATATTCTCTACTACTGTGTGATATATGCTACCAATGCACTACACATACTATGTTGCATATTACATATTCCTGTTTTGTACTGTTCACTTTGTATACCCAAAGTATTGAGTCATTGTCTCAATTGGTTTTGCTTCAGAAAGGACAGGTTTAGACAAAATGTTATCCTGATATTTTGTGTATAGAAAGATATTAGTCTTATGCTCTGTATACACAATCGGATTTTCCAACAACAAATGTTGGATGTGAGCTTGTTGGCAGAAAGTCTGACCGTGTGTATGCTCCATTGAACGTTTGTTGTCAGACTTTCCTCCAACAAATGTTGGCTAGCAGGTTCTCAAATTTTACGCCAACAAATGTATGCTGTCGGACTTTCCGATCGTGTGTACACAAGTCCGTCGGACAAAAGTCCACGCATACTCGGAATCAAGTACGAGCCGGAATCGTTCAGTCTTGTAAAACTAGCGTTCGTAATGGAGATATCACATACGTCTTGTACGTCACTAAGTTCATAATTGTTGGCCGACATTTGTGTGACCATGTGTATGCAAGACAAGTTGGAGCCAACATCCTTCGAACAAAAATCCATGGTTTTGTTGTCGGAAAGTCCGATAGTGTTTATAGGACATTAGAATAACTTAGAATAATAGGACCACAGCTAGTTGTGGCCCTCTTTGTGTGACAAGAGGGCAATCATTGAGTTCTTCCTTTCACATCTTTTTTTCTAATTCAGATCTTTCACATCTGGCTGCAGTCCTCTGATACTATGTGCCGGCAGCACTGAACAAGCCCCTTCTGTCTCTTTCAGTGCAACAACATGGACATTGAAAATGTGGCTGCTACCATAAGCAGCCTCTCCCAGAGCAGCCAAAATTGGACTAGGTAAACTATTGATATATAAGCAAAACATATACAGTATACACATGCTTTTGGGGGTACAAATATTGGGATTAAAGTGGAAGTAAAGGCTAAATTTAAATGTTGTTAAAATATAGTCTCCCCCTCTCCTACTACCTATGCGGCATAGCCATAATAAAAGAGATCAGTGTAAACCCTTTTTTTTAAATCTGCTCCAGTTCAGGCACATGAGAAACTCCCTGTGTCAGGAAGAATCTGCTGCAGGGGACAGATCACTAACAACAGATGGGCAATGGGAGACGATTTGTGATGTCAAAGCTCCATGAATTCAATGCTGTCAAATCACTCCCTGAGCTATTGTAAAACCTCTGCTTCTTAATTATGTGACCACAATGGAGCAAATAAAAAAAAGGTATTTCTACTGATTTCTTTAATAAAAGCTATGCCGCATAGGTAGGAGGAGGGGAGGCAACCTTTTTAACAACGCTTATAGTTAGCCTTTTTTTACTTTGTTGAGTGATTGTTTGTGAAGCTGTGTTCATTTTGGTAACCTTTAAATACCCAATCCTGTGCAGGGGAAATAAACAAAAATACCTCCCATATTAATGAGTATTCATAGCATACATATCTCTACCTTGTTCACTAACATTCAATATGCATAGTAAACAGCCTTTCTTTTATTAAGACATCCCCAATGTGATTAGATCAGATATACAGGGGGCACAAGGTAAGTATGCTAGGGGAGCTCACCAAGTGCCACAAAAAATGTTAAAGTGTTTGTGAAGGCAACTTTTTTTAAAAATAACAAACATGTTATTCAATTATTAGGAGGACAAAGAGGGCAATCTGTCAGAAAGACGCGGGTTGCCGAACAGTGTGTTGTTTACCGGGCTCTCGGGTTCGGCACATCATGGATCGGGTGGACAGATTATTGAAAGGGGCAGGGGAGGACCCAGTGGTCATGATACACGTTGGTACCAATGACCAAGTGAAAGGAAGGTGGAGAGTCCTAAAAAAGGATTTCGGGGACTTAGGGAATAGATTGACGAAAAAGGACCTCCAAGGTAGTTTTCTCTGAAATTCTACCTGTACCTCGAGCAAAACCAGAGAGACAGCAGGAATGTAGGGAACTAAACAAGTGGCTGAGAAACTGGTGCAGGAAATAGGGGTTTGGGTTCCTGGAGAACTGGGCTGACTTCTAAGTCGGTTCTTTAGGCAGGATGGGCTGCACCTTAACGGGGATGGTACAGCTCTACTGGGAAGTAAGAAGGCCACAAAGCTGGAGGGGCTTTTAAACTAGGTGTTGGGGTGGAGGAACCAGCAAAAGCGATAGCCAACAGGGAGTGGGGGACAGAGGGTGATAGGAGAGACAGCACTAGTAATAGCAGTGAAAATACAACAATATAAACTAATCACAGGGTAAGTGAGTGGGCAATTAAAATTCAAAAACAAGGCCAGGAGAGACAAAGGGGGAAAACATTATGCACTCATACAATAATAAGAAGAGTATATATAAATGCTAGGAGTCTAGCTAACAAAATAGTGGATCTAGAGCTGATATTACACAAGGAGGATTTAGACTTTGTGGGTATAACTGAAACCTGGGTTGACAGCTCACACGATTGGCTGACCAATATACAGGGGTATTCCTTGTATTGAAAGGACAGGGAATGTAGACGAGGGGGAGGGGTGTGTTTATATGTAAAAAGTGATGTAAGGGTGGTAGAGAGGAGCGACATTATGTATGGGACCAGGGGGAGGTGGAATCAGTATGGGTAAAATTTCAAAGAGAGGAGGCGAGTGGAAAATTAATAGTGGGGGTATGCTATAGGCCACCCAACATGGAGGAGGAGGAGGAGCTGGAATTACCATCTCAGTTAGAAATGGCAGGGAAACAGGGTAATGTAATCATAATGGGGGACTTCAACTATCCCAATATCGACTGGGCAGAGGGAACAGCTCACTCACAAAAGGCCCGTCCCTTCATGAATGTTTTACAGGACAACTTCATGTCCTAAATGATGGATTACTCTAACTAGAAAGAATGCCCTGTTAGACCCAATAATTATGAACGATCCAAGTCTGATTTCAGATGTGTAGATACGTGATAACTTGGGATCTAGCGATCATAGAATGATCACGTTTACCATAGATCACAGGAAAAGGAGGCATATGGGTAGTACAAAAACACTAAATTTCAAATGAGGCAATTTTCCTGATGTCATTGCTACATGACATTGGGACCAAATTCTGGAATCATTGAACACAGGAGAGAAATGGGAATGCTTTAGGGACATATTAAACAAAGGTATCAAACCATTCCATTCCATTGCGCAATAAATATAGTAAAGCAAAAATTAGACCTGTGTGGTTAAACCGTAATGTGAGTAGCCTCATCAAGGAAAAAAGTATGGCCTTTAAAAAAGCATTCCTGCACTAAAAGGAATGCAATAAGAAATGTAAAATCGCAATCAGGGCGGCTAAAAAAAAGATTACGAGAAACACATAGCGGAAGAAATCAAAAATAACCACAAACCACAACCAGTGATGTTACAAACGCGATTAAAGTAAACAGCGTTACGCAACGCCGTTACTTTAGAGGGTAATGAGTAATCTAACTGATTACTCTTCCCCTCGCGGTAACGCCATTCCCATTACTGGGGCAGCGTTACCGCAATTACTCACCGCGATCCGCGGAGCCGTCCGCGGCTTCGGCCTAGCTCCGGAGCGGCGGCCATCTTGGTGCACCCGTCGGCCGTTTACAATGTGATTGCTCCGTCAAATTACGGAGCGATCACTTTGTAAACAAACCGGCGTCAAGAAGACGCCCGTTCCTCTCTCCCCTCTGTGTACAGATCTGTACAGTGGAGGGCAGAGATCGGATGCCAGCACATACCCTGCCAATACTCTGCAATACCAGCCAATACCCTGACAATACTCTGCAACACACTGCAATACCCAGGTAATACCCTGCCAATACTCTGCAATACTCTGCAACACCCTGCAATATCCTGCCAATACTCTGCAATACCCAGCCAGTACCCTGCCAATACTCTGCCAATACCCTGCCAATACCCTGCCAATACTCTGCCAATACTCTGCAACACCCTGCCAATACTCTGCAACACCCTGCCAATACTCTGCAACACCCTGCCAATACTCTGCAACACCCTGCCAATACTCTGCCATACTCTGCAATACCCCGTAATACCCAGCCATACTCTGCCATACCCAGCCATACTCTGCCATACTCTGCAATACCCCGTAATACCCAGCCATACTCTGCAATACACTGTAATACCCAGCCATACTCTGCAATACTCGGTAATACCCAGCCAATACTCTGCGATACCCAGCCAATACTCTGCGATACCCAGCCAATACTCTGCGATACCCAGCCAATACTCTGCAACACCCTGCCAATACTCTGCAACACCCTGCCAATACTCTGCAACACCCTGCCAATACTCTGCAATACCCTGCCAATACTCTGCAATACCCTGCCAATACTCTGCAATACCCTGCCAATACTCTGCAATACTCTGCAACACCATGCCAATACTCTGCAACACCATGCCAATACTCTGCAACACCATGCCAATACTCTGCAACACCCTGCCAATACTCTGCAACACCCTGCCAATACTCTGCAACATCCTGCCAATACTCTGCAACATCCTGCCAATACTCTGCAACACCCTGCCAATACTCTGCAACACCCTGCCAATACTCTGCAACACCCTGCCAATACTCTGCAACACCCTGCCAATACTCTGCCATACCCAGCCATACTCTGCAATACTCGGTAATACCCAGCCATACTCTGCAATACTCGGTAATACCCAGCCATACTCTGCAATACTCTGTAATACCCAGCCATACTCTGCAATACACGGTAATACCCAGCCATACTCGTCGATACCCAGCCGTACCCAGCTGTACCCAGCCATGCTCAGCTGTACCCAGCCATACTCAGCCAATATTACAGTTGGGGAGATGACGTGGATCTTACAGTGGGGGAGATTGTGGATATTACAGTGGGGGCTTTATGGTGGTGGAATTTTCACAGGTTTTTGCAAATTCAATTATTATTTGCTGATCCGAAAAATGATCTGATCCGTGACTCTGATCCGAGCAACGATCCGATCCGTGAGTTTTGGGGGGACAGATGTACAGAGGGGAACAGATATATGTGTGTGGGGGGGGAACAGACGTGTAGTGGGGTACAGAGGGGGAACAGATATACGTGTGTGGGGGGGACAGATATGTAGTGGGGTACAGAGGGGAAACAGATATATGTGTTGGGGGGGAACAGACGTGCAGGGGGTGCAGAGGGGAAATAGACGTGCAGGGGGGAACGCGCCCCTTGCTTACAGTAATACTAGATCCGCCCCTAAGAATATAAAAAAAAAATCACAGTTACTTTTCTGAGTAACTAATTACTTTTCCAATGTAGTAACTGAGTTACTAACTCAATTACTTTTTTGGGAGAAGTAATTTGTAACGTAACTAATTACTTTTTTAAAGTAAGATGACCAACACTGACCACAACCCATCCCCTGGTAGGAGCTGCCCTACACAAATTTGACAGGGCATGTAATGTACATGCAGTCTCAGCTAAAATCTGCCCCATCACCCAGTAAGAGGTAATCCAGACTTTTCCCCAGGACTCTCAGGTGCCTTCCTGAGAGCCGAGTGGCCACACATGGAAATGTTAGCTAAACACTTCAAGAGGTCGCTTCCTGCGACAAACTGATCTTGCTAAACTCTAACATGGGCACATTCCCGTTCTGGCCCTATATTCTGCTTAAACATTACCTAGAGGACCCATCCCGCAAGAAAGGTTTTACAAAGCTCCCCACAACCTTGGAGTCGCTCTGCACTCATTCGACCCCCCCAATGTCATGTCATCTCCACACTCTATCCGTCGTTATTCCACACTCTTGCACTCGGAACGTTCCTACTGGGAATATGCCTTGGGATCTGAGTTAGACGAGGAGAGCTGGGACCACATCCATCTATACATCCATAAAGGGTCCCTGAATGTTTCTGTTCAGGAGAATGGATATAAACTGAAAACTCGCTGGTACAGAACGCCAGACCTGATACATAAATTCTCCCCCTCTGTCTCTGATCGCTGCTGGCGATGTGGTACAGAACCGTCCATATGTGGTGGGACTGCCCGATTCTCCAGCCATTCTGGCGCAAAGTACACAAACTGACCAAACAAGTGACACTGCTCCCGCTGGACCTTTGTCCTGAGCAATACCTCTTACATTTCACTAAACTCCCTAAAAAATGATATTTCAAGTCGGTTGTCATGCACATGCTGCAAGGATGTGTATACCGATCCCCGCCTTCCATCCCTAAATGGCTCAACAGAATAAATCGTGTTGCTGAGATGGAGAAGCTGATTTATACTACCTTGGATAATATCTTCAAATTTACAGACACCTGGGAAACATGGATAACCTTTAAAAGAACCCAATCGTATCAAGATCTTAAGAACGCCTCAAACTAACCCCTAATTGGGGTAATTCCATCCCTGCCCTTGAAGCCAAATTCAGACTCAAACCCCCCTGTGATATTTTAAGGGTACTGAGCAATAGAAGCTGGAGAGGGTAGCTGGTGCCGACCTCACCCCCTCTCCTCAATAGCATTCCCCCTCTTGCTCTTCACCCCAGTGCCTTCCCCCTTCTTGCTCCCCCTCCCACCTCCCCTTCCCCACCCTCCTCCAACCCCTCTCCTCCCCCTCCCCTTTTTTTTTTCTTTCCACTTCTTACTTCGCGTCTTGTCCTCATATACCCCTCTTTCTGCGCTTTTACTCCCTTTTCCCCGCTTAAACCTCCCTTTGAAGATATATATACGACCAGACATTGTAATCAACTCTGACCCTCTGCTCATAATCTAGAGATGTTCAATCCTGGTTCAGAATGTTTCTATCTGGCTGAATTGTGACCGTATATGTATTGTCAAGACAAGCTCACTGAGCCATGGATGTATATGCAAAGTTTGTATCTTCTCAATAAAATGTTTATGCAACAAGAAAAAAAAAATAACCCAAAACATTTTTTTAGATATATTAACAGTAATAATACAGAATCGGAGCACATTGCACACTTAGGCCCCTTTCACACGGGACGGATCCGTAATGATCCGCCCCGTGAACATCCGCTTGCTCAGCGGGGATCGCTCTGTTGATCCCCGCTGAGCCGGCGGATGACAGGGCGGTCCCTGTACACTGTGCAGGGACCGCCCTGTCAGATCTCCGCTCTCCTCTATGGGGGATCGGATGAACACGGACCGTCTGTCCGTGTTCCTCCGATCCGCTCTGCACACGGATAGAAAAATAGGAATTTCCTCCGTCTGCAGAATCGTACCATAGTGGAGACGGATGATATCAGGTGTCAGCGGATGTTCATCCGCTGACACCCTCTATCCCATAGGGATGCATGTATGTCCATATTTCATCCGAAAATGGATGGAAGAAATACGGACATACAGATGAGGATGGGAGGATAGTTACAGATGACACAAAGAAGGCAACTGTACTAAATGCCTTCTTCTCCACAGTTTTCTGCAGGAAAAAGAAAGGTTTACTGACAGCGCCTATGATGTTAGTGACACAACGTGTCACATACCCACATGGCTAACTGTCAGGTCACCTGAGGCCAGATGACAGATGCAGCCTGTTGGGGTCAGGAGTGCACCGCTGAGATAGTGGACCCCACGGCTGAATGCTGCGGGTGGAGCTCTGGGTGGTTCAGGAAAACAGGTACTCTGGAGCACCAACACGGAACACACTGGGAGCTAGAGCATGAGATTTCCAAGGGCACGGAATCTAAGAGCCAGCGGGTGTTCACCAGGCCCCCTGATGGTGGGGATGGACTTTGCTGCAGTCTGGCTCCAGGTCACGGCCCCCATGGTCTCCCAGCTTATGCTCACGATAGACTACTGGAGGATAGAAAGGAAGCAGTGGCCAGAGACAACAAGGATAGTCAAGAGATAAGCCAAAAGGTCAGGGCAACAAGCAGATAGGGATAGTCAAAGAACACGCCAAAGATCAGGATAGGAAGCAGACGAGGACAGTCAAGAACAAGCCATGGTCGGTAAACAGGATTAAAAAGTAGGACACACAGCCATGAGCACATGGAAGCCAAACACACAATATTGATCAGCAAGGCTTGGCTTGCAGTGCACAGGTAATATAGTGTTCCTAATTAGAGGCTGGGGTGGAGCCATGCTTGAGGGAAGATTACTGAAGCATACAGGTGAACAGCGACTGGCCTCCAAGCTGAAAACAGAAAGGTGAGCAAACAGACAAGAACACTACTGTCAACAAAAGACTCAATAAACTTAACACAAATAAATCATCAGGACCAGATGGCTTATACCCACAAGTCCTCAGAGAACTCAGTCAAGTTATAGCAAGGCCATTGTTCTTAATCTTTGTGGACAGCATACTCACAGGATTGGTACCAGCTGATTGGAGAAAAGCCAACGTGGTACCAATATTCAAAATAGGGCAGAGATATATTCCTGGGAATTATAGGACAGTCAGTCTAACATCAATAGTGGGTAAATTATTGGAGGGGATAATTAGGGATTATATCCAAAGCTTTACTGAATATCATTAGTGGTAATCATCATGGGTTTATGAGAGGACGATCCTGTCAGAGCAATCTGCAAACATTCTGTGGATGTGGTGTATATGGATTTTGCAAAAGCATTTGATACAGTCCCCCATAAACGCCTAATTTACAAGCTGAGGTCTGCAGGCTTGGACCAGAGGGTTTGTGCTTGGGTAAAAAAAAAATGGTTACAAGGACAGGTCCAAAGGGTAGTGATAAATAACATGTACTCAGACTGGTCTGGAGTGGTGAGTGGGGTACCTCAAGGTTCTGTCTTGGGACCAATTCTATTTAACATATTCATAAATGATATAAAGTATGGGATAACTAATTCAGTCTCAGTCTTTTTGGATGACACAAGATAAGCAGAGTAATACACTTGCATCAGGACATAGAAATTTTGCAGAAAGACCTGAACATAATAAAATAGTGGGCAGATAAATGGCAAATGAGGTTTAATGTGGAGAAATGTAAAGTAATGCACTTGGAGTCAAAAAACATTAATGAAAAATATTCACTAGGTGGAGAACAGCTGGGAGAATCATCAAGGATGAAGAAGGATCTAGGGGTGCTAATAGATGACAGATTGAGCAACAGCATGCAGTGCCAATCTGCAGCTACCAAAGCAAGCAGAATATTAGCACGCATAAAAAAGGGATATACTCCAGGGACAAAACTATAATTCTGCCACTCTATAAAGCTCTTATCAGACCTCATATGGAGTTTTCCATCCAGTTCTGGTTACCAGTAGAGTTAAGGGGACACCTGGATGTTCGGGTTCGGCGGGTTTGGCCGAACTTTGGAAAAAAGTCCGGGTTCGGGACCGAACTTGATCCGAACTTGACCCCGAACTCCGAACCACATTGAAGTCAATGGGAACCCGAACTTTTCAAGACTAAAATGGCTGTAAAAAAGTCATGGAAAGGGCTAGAGGGCTGCAAATGGCAACAAAATGTTGTTAAGAGCATGGCAAGTGCTCTGCAAACAAATGTGGATAAGGAAATAACTTAAAATAACATAAAAAAATAAAAAATAAAAATAAAATGTTGGATGCCCCCTTCTCAGCAGAAGAGGTACAGGAAGTCATTAAGAACCTCAGAAACTCAATGGCACGATGCAGCACATATGGTGGGAATACCCCAGAATACGCACTTTCTGGAAAAAATTATTCAATTTAATGGATAAGATAGTGGGAAAATAAAATACTTGGAAATTAAAAAAAGAAAAAAATTATAATCTTGACCTAGGAGGACGAGGTCCATATGGAGTAGGAGGTTGAGGTGGCGGTGGATGTGGCGGTGTAGGTGAAAGCGGCGGTGGAGGAGGACGAGGTAGCCAACACTGGTTCAAAAATACAACAATGGCTGGGTAAGGCTAGTGGTGAATGATGTGTCGGATTCTGTCCCCCGTCGCATAGTGTCCGCCCTGTACTGCGCTTGCTGAGTACGTAGGACAAGGGGATTTCGAAACTCTCCGAAGACGATGCGCGGTGACTCCAGGTTCAAGCCACATCATCCGAGGTTGAAGCCTAGCCAAGCGAGCCCGTGAGGGGCCCTTTTACTATGTGCTACCGTATGTCCACTTGGATGGCGGGGCTTGAACCTGCACTCACTGCGCAGGCAACGTTCATCTTTGGAGATTTTGTGAATCTCCTTATCCTCCGTACTGCGCAAGCACTGCGCCTGCGCAGTAAGTGGCCGGACACTAACCGATGACCAGACAGTTTTTGTCAGAACACCGGTATACGTGTCTATTCTGCACAAGGTACGGACAAGTCCTGTGGGATCCATGCCTGGTTCATATTAATGAACGTGAGCTTGTCCACATTGGCTCTGGACAGGCGGCTGCGCTTGTCTGTGATAACGCCCCCAGCTGTGCTAAATACACGTTCAGATAATACACTGGCTGCAGGGCAGGCCAGCACCTCCAAGGCGTAAAGGGCAAGCTCAGGCCATGTGCCCAATTTGGAGACCCAGAAGTTGAAGGGGGCAGACCCGTCATTCAGTACGTGTAGGCGTGTGCACACATACTGCTCCACCATGTTGGTGAAATGCTGCCTCCTGCTAAGACGTTTCATCTCAGCTGGTGGTGCTGGTTGTTGTGGCGTGCTGACAAAGCTTTTCCACATTTCGGCCATGCTAACCCTGCCTTCCGAGGTGCTGGCGGTGCCCCGGCTGCGTTGGCGACCTCTTCCTCCTCCTCTGCCTTCGCCTTGTGCTTCCACCGTACCCCCGCTGCCAAGTGGGAATGCCACCAGCAGCGCGTCTACCAGCGTGCGCTTGTACTCGTGCATCTTACGATCACGCTCCAGTGAGGCAATTAAGGACGGAACGTTGTCCTTGTAACGGGGATCCAGCAGGGTGGCCACCCACTAATCAGCACCAGTTAAAATGTGGGAAACTCGGCGGTCGTTGCGGAGACACTGCAGCATGTAATCGCTCATGTGTGCCAGGCTGCCCAGAGGCAACGAAAAGCTGTCCTCTGTGGGAGGTGTATCGTCTGTGTCCTCTGTATCCCCCCAGCCACGCACCAGTGATGGACATGAGCTGGTCTGGGTGCCACCCTGCTGTGAACATGGTTCCTCCTCCTCCATCTCCTCCTCATCCTCCACCTCGTCATCCTCCAGAACTGTGCCCTTGCTGCCGGACAATTGTGTACCTGGCGCTTGTTGGTGCAGGAATCCACCCTCGTAGCCACTTGTAAATGACTGCCCTGAAAGCCTTGGAAATGAACCCTCTTCCTCCTCCTCCTGTGCCACATCCTCTTCCATCATCGCCTGAAGCGTTTTTTCAAGGAGGCATAGAACTGGGATAGTAACGCTGAGAACGGCGTCATCGGCACTGGCCATGTTGGTGGAGTACTCGAAACAGCGCAACAAGGCACACAGGTCTCGCATGGAGGCCCAGTTATTGGTGGTGAAGTGGTGCTGTTCCGCAGAGCGACTCACGCATGCGTGCTGCTGCTGAAACTCCACTATCGCTTGCTGCTGCTCGCACAGTCTGGCAAGCATGTGCAAGGTGGAGTTCCACTTTGTGGGCACGTCACATATGAGACGGTGAGCGGGAAGGCCGAAGTTACGCTGCAGCGCTGACAGGCGAGCAGCAGCAGGATGAGAACGCCGAAAGTGCGCACAGACAGCCCGCACTTTCTGCAGCAGCTCTGGCATATCGGGGTAATTCTTAAGGAACCTCTGGATCACCAAGTTCAGCACATGCGCCATGCAAAGGATGTGCGTCAAACCGCCTAGGCCCAGAGCTGCTACGAGATTTCGCCCATTATCGCACACCACCAGGCCGGGCTTGAGGCTCACTGCCACCAACCACTCATCGGTCTGTTGTTCCATGTCCCTCCACAACTCCTGCGCGGTGTGGGGTTTTTCCCCCAAACAGGAAAGTTTTAAAACTGCCTGCTGTCGTTTAGCCCTGGCTGTGCTGAAGTTGGTGGTGAAGGTGTTACGCTGACCAGATGAGGAGGCGGTAGAGGATGAGGAGGCGGAGTAGGAGGAGTTAGCAACAGGAGGCAAACTGAAGTGCCCTGCAATCCTCGGTGGTGGAAGGACATGCGCCAAACTGCTATCCGCCTCAGGCCCAGCCGCCACTACATTTACCCAGTGTGCTGTTAGGGAGATATAACGTCCCTGACCGTGCTTACTGGTCCACGCATCCGTAGTTAGGTGGACCTTGCCACAGATGGCGTTGCGCAGTGCACACCTGATTTTGTCCCCCACTTGGTTGTGCAGAGAAGGGATAGCTTATCTGGAAAAGTAGTGGCGGCTGGGCACGACGTACTGTGGGACAGCCAATGACATCAGCCTTTTAAAACTCTGCGTCTCCACCAGACGGAATGACAGCATTTCAAAGGAGAGGAATTTTGAAATGCTGGCATTCAGGGCCAGGGATCGCGGGTGGCTAGGGGGGTACTTTCTCTTCCGCTCCAGTGTTTGGGAAATAGAGAGCTGAACGCTTCCATGGCAGATTGTGGAGATGGTTGGTGACCCAGGTGGTAGTGTTGCTGGCAGATCCTCTGTTTGCGGTTGGCGGGTGCCACTGTCACTACAGAGGTGGATGAAGAGGCCGAGACTGCAGCAGAAGAGGAAGCAGGAGGAGCCAGAGACCTTTCTTGGTTTTTGAGATGTCTACTCCACTGCATCTCGTGCTTTGCACTTAGATGCCTGGTCATGCAGGTTGTGCTCAGGTTGAGAACATTTATGCCTCGCTTCAGGCTCTGATTGCACAGCGTGCAAACCACTCCTGGTCATCAGCACATTGTCTGAAGAACTGCCACGCTAGGGAACTCCTTGGACCTGGCTTTGGTGTGCTCTGTCCCTTGCTGCGTTGGGCAGTAGCAGACGTACTGTCTAGGGGACAGACGCTCTGCTTTTGCACCCTGCTCCCTCTTCTGCTGTGCTGGTGGCTCTGTGTGACCACCGCCTCTTCCTCCGAACTACACTGGTCACCTGCATGACGTTGATTCCATGTGGGGTCAAGGACCTCATCGTCCTCCACATCATCTTCCACCCAGTCTTCACCCCTGCCCTCCTTGTCGGTCTGCACAATGGCAAAAGCAGCAGCAGTTGGCACAGACGTGCTGCGATGGTCCTCCCATGTACTCATTATGAAACATAAGTGGTTGGGCATCGGTGCACACAATCTCTTCCACTTCTGGGGCAGGGCTAGGTGGATGGCCCTGGGAAACCCTGCTAACAGAGCTATCAAAAAGCAGAAGAGACTGCTGCATGATTTGGGGCTCAGACTGCTTGGCTGATTTGCAAGGGGGTGAGGTGAAAGACTGATGGACATCGACTGCAGGTGCCAACTCTGAACTTTCATCAGGAGACTGGGTGGGAGACAATGTGAAGGAACCAGAGGCACTGTCAGCAACCCAATCTATTATTGCCTGTACTTGTCCTGGCCTCAACATTCGTACAGCCTCATTAGGCGCGCCGAAATACTGCTACAGGCTCTGACGCCTACTCGCACCTGAGAAAGGTGTTTCACTAGTGCGTGTAGCTGGCACAGATCGACCACGTCCTCTCCCTGCAACAGGAGCTCCACCAGCAGCACCACGACCGGGGCCACGTCCCCTTTTTGATGATCTCCTCATATTTTCAAAATTTATGATCTCGCCCTAAATGGCTGTTTTTGCAATAGCAGAATACATCCACAGTATGTAAAGCGTGTATCTCAAAAACTGCTAAACTGCAGAAAATGCCATTGGGAAAAAAAAATGTCACTACAATTTTTTTTTGGGGATAGCACAATAGAAGAAATATCGATCGATTGTATGTCACACTTCTGCACACATGTACAAAGCACTGAAAGATTTTATTTTTTGGCAATAGCAGAATACACGCACAGTGTCTAAAGCGTGTATGAACATGCAGAAAATGCTATTGGATAAAAAAAATGTTGCTACAATTTTTTTTTTTTGGGTTGGCACAATAGAAGAAATATCGATCGATTGTATGTCACACTTCTGCACACATGTACAAAGCACTGAAAGATTTTATTTTTTGGCAATAGCAGAATACACGCACAGTGTCTAAAGCGTGTATGAACCTGCAGAAAATGCTATTGGAAAAAAAAACATGCACAAATCACAGCAAAATTAATTTTTTTTGCAATGTTTTTGCAATAGCAGAATACACACAGAGTATGGTGTATCTCTTAGTAAAATATGCAGTGCAGTGATGCTGCACTGAGCTTGCAGGTAAAACGTATATTTTGTCTGGCACTGGCCTCGTGGCACTGTTAAAAGACTGTGCACTGCACCCCAGCCAGGGTACAATTGATTTAGGAATATCTTGAATAATTCTCTTTCTTTTCCTTAATAAAGACACTCTCTAGTCTCACTCTAGCTATGTAGATCGCTCACTGATATAACTAACTATCAGACTAACTCCTAATGAAATCCTCTCTTAGCAGCACAGGAACCTGTCTATAGCAGAGTGAGGTGCTGTGCTGTGTGCTTGTACCTTATATAGAGGCTGGGTCACATGCTGCACTGGCCAATCACAGCCATGCCATTAGTAGGCATGGCTGTGATGGCTTTTAAGGGCACACTAGTGAAACTAGCGTGGATTGGCTGCCCTGCAGCTTGTAAAAGGCGCCAATACATTGCCGAACACCGGACCCGAACCCGAACATACAGTCAATAGTTCTGGTTCAGGTCCTGGGACCCGGACACCCAAAAGTCCGGTGCGGACCGGAACTTTACAGTTCGGGTTCGCTCAAACCTAGTTACCAGTCCTCCAAAAGGGATGTGCTGGAGCTGGAGAGAGTCCAAAAAAAGAGCAAAACAAAACTAAGAAGGGGACTGGAGGACCTCAATTATGAGGAATGGCTGCAAACACAAAATGTATTCTCTTTATGTCATGCTTACCTGCTCTGCCCAATGGTTTTGCACAGAGCAGCCCCAATTCTCCCCAGTGCTGAGTGCCCCCATAGCAAGCCACTTGCTATGAGGACACTCATGCATGCTTCATTCCAAGACTCGCTCTCTGCGTCCATAAGACACAGACCTTGGCCCAGCCCTGCCCCTCACGCCCTCCTCACTGTCTCTGGTTGACAGTAGGGGGAGACCTGGTAGAGCAACTGCTCTCATGCACATCGCTGGATAGAGATCGTTCTTGGTTAAATATTAGGGGGGCTGAAGGGGGAGCTGCACACTGAAGGTTTTTTACCTTCATGCATAGAATAAATAAAAGTGTAAAAATAAGAGTAAAAAACCTTCAGCCTTTAGAGCCATTTTAAAATTTTACAAAAAACTTTGTTGTGCAAAACTACAAAGGTTTTTTTTTTTTTTTTATCTTTGCTTTAAGCAAATCAGTCTATTATTGACTGCACCTCAGACATGCTGAATTAATTAACATATCTATTGGTGAGCATTAAGTAATTTAAAATCAAGAATTTCTTGAGTCTGCTGTGTCTTCTATTTAATTTCTATCAGGAATACACACAAAAGCAGTTTTACAGGAAAAGGTGAAATACAGGCCTAAAGAGAGATAAAGACAGGAAAGTGGAGTAAGTCAGCATTCTTACTATATATGCAAATAGATAAGCATCAAAACAAAAGCTTTCTAAAATCTTTTCACAGAGGTGCCATTTTCTTATCTTAGATCATCCACAGGCTGGCTGCACAGAGTTTAATGAAATGGCCGGCTGAGGAAATAAAACATTTAGCCCAACCAGAGGTTGATTTGTTATTTTAAAAAGCAATGAAACTTAACAATGTGCTGTTATATTACCTCACGTATCTCTATCAATATGCTGTACTTAGATTACCAGTGAACAAGCATCACATTTTACCATTTAATATCATACTCTTAGAAGGTACATTTTACAGATTTTATCTTCTACAGCCAATTTCAAAGGATAGACTTTAACTATTTTATCACCAGATGGATATTCTACAAAGTTCTTTTTTTTTTTTGTAGTAAACTAAAACAACCATGATCTGTATTGTGTGTCGCTGTAGGCCTGTAAAAAATGTCTAATTATTTAATTCTTAAACATTCAATAAAACCTCCATAATAAATCTAATTTTATGTAGTATACAAGCTTACCAACCAAAAAATACCACCCAATAAAGCTTCTGAACATTGGAAAAATTAAAAATTTCTAGACCATACATGGTACTAGCACATGACACTGACATACCCGTAGTTATATAATTGCATATAGTCATGTGAAAAAGCAAGTACACCCCATGGAAATTGTTGACTTTTCACAACATTTTTGAACAGGAAACCAATAGAGCTTCATTAAAATAGTGCCGACAGCTAAAGGTTATCTATGAGCTTGAATACAAACGCAAGGAAAATTTGCCTTTTCAATTGTTTATTTAACAAAAATATCAATAGATGTAACAGTGTACTGTGGAAAAGGTAAGTACATCAATGGCCTCAGAAGCTGTTATTGTCTGTAGGTATTTATTTATTGCAGCAAGGCTTCTTAATTTGGCCTTTTGTTTTAGGTGTTATTTTGGAGGATTTTATTGATTTTGAGGCTATATTGTTTTTTTTGTATCTTAATATTGTATGTTGATGGTCCCTTTTTTGCTTCAAGACTTCTTTAAAAAAAAGTTGGCTTTTGTTTCAACACTTTGGTGTTTTGGGGATATACTTTCTTCTGGGGTTCTTAATCTTTATTTTATGTCGATAGGACTTTTTTTTTTTTTATTATTTTGGGGTGCCCAAAGTGCAACACTCACTTGTTAGAAAGATAATTAAAATTAAGTGCAAAAACAGCGTTCACCTAAACAATTTGACATTAAATTACTTACACACACACATACATACAATACGCTTGTTAGGCTCATTACCCCTGATTAAAATTGTCCTGCTACTGGTAAATTTTACACTGCTGTAACTCCTGCCTGTACTCTTTGTCTCTAGAACATTTTTACCAATTCTCTCTCATTAAGAATGTCTCGCTGCTGGTGGGTTTTAGGGCCCTTTCACACAGGATTTCCGATCAGGTCCGCCTATACGTTTTTCAGACGGACCTGATCAGACGCTCCATTCACTCTTAAGCCTTCGTACACACAATGTGATTGTTGGCAGGGGATTGTCTGTTGACAGACTGTTGTCCTAAAATCTGACCACTAGTATGCTCCCAGGGCCGTTGCTATCACTAGACAAACAAGGCAGCCGCCTAGGGCGCACTGCTGCCTAGGGGTGCCCGGCTGCTGATTTGCCTCCGCGTCTGCATTCTCTGCAGGCTACAGCATGTAACTAACTCAGTCTCAGGCAGCTACTCTATCCGACCAGTAGTGTAATTAGAGGTGCAGTGCAGCACTGGAGCCAGCGCTAGAAGAAGCACAGCCGATGCTTCCTGTATAGCGCCGCCTCCTTTAACATGGGAAGGGCAAAGGGGGTAGAGTCAGGGGTGGAGCCAATAGGGGCGGCAAAATTAGGTTTTACCTAGGGTGTCAAAAATCCTTGCACCAGCCCTGTACGCTCCTTTTGATAATCATTGTCCAACTTTCGGCCAAATGTTGGATGGCAGGCTAGTAAATTTTCGATGAGTAACGCTCCATTGTCATATTTTCGTATTGTCAGTACACAAATCCGTCACACAAAATTCAAAAGTACAAACACACATGCTTGGAATCAATGCTCACCAAACAAGAAATTAGCAGAAGGGGCCCAAAGGGTGGCGCTCAAGATCTTAAATTCCTCATAGTACGCCACTACGTTCGTGTTTGTTGCATGACAACTGTGTACCATTAGTAAAAAAGACAAGATCCTGGCACACACCCTTGAGACAAAAATCAGACGCTCGGTTGGCCAACAATCGTACTGTACTGTGTGCACCAGGCTTTATGGAGCTGTGGATGTCAGCCGTGACATGTCAACTGACACCCACTGCTATCCGATCCTGTCTGTGAAATACAGACAGATGGTGACCCTATTTTCCATCTGTCTGGCATAGAGGAGAGCAGGACAAATCTGTCTCTGCAGAGTTAGCAGAGACGGACCTGTCATTCGCCTGCTCAGCGTGGAACAGCGGATTGATCCCCCGCTGAGCAAGTGGAGTCCACCAAGCGGACAAGACCGTGTGAAAGGACCCTTAGGCTGTTGTATCATGGTAATTGTCTTAATTGCTAATTGAAGTTGGACAGAAATTGGCACCTGCAAGACAGGGAAGCCTCAGCATACTACTGGCCAATTTCTATCTGCTGGTCAAAGCAGCTCTGCTATCAATTAATGAAAAAACATGTGTCTCCACTAAAACTACCTGAGAATACTTTTTTTTTTTAAACTGAACTCCAGGAAAAGTAAAAATGCTTTCCTGTAGTGTGGCTGCCCCCTACCGAGGGTTAAATGCTGTTTTTTTTTTTTCTTTTTTCTTTTCTTAGCCTTGAGCTTTCAACTGAAATCAATTAGACTGAGGTGCTACTGCTGTATGTAACCCAAGCTAATAGTTAAAGACAAAAATCAATATGCTCTGCTTGTGTACACCGTCACAAAGGCTGCCTGTGATAATTGTACTGTTCCATAACACCACATATATCCTAACGTTATCCCCCAAGCATGTTATTTAATTTGCGAAAAAAATCAACCGAACTGTAAACTCACAGCTGATCCACAGAAATACAAAAATGTCCAATTTGGATATCCCGTTTAACCACTTCAGCCCCGGAGGATTTGGCTGCTCAATGACCAGAGCACTTTTTACAATTTGGCACTGCGCTGCTTTAACTGGTAATTGCGCGGTCATGCAATGCTGTACCCAAATTAAATTTGCGTCCTTTTATTCTCACAAATAGAGTTTTTTTTTTGATGGTATTTGATTGACTCTGCGGTTTTAATTGGCGTGGGTTTGTGCTATCTTGGCATTTTATGGCCTTTGAAACTGTGATAGGTAGTAAGGAGTGAAATAAAAAATTTACACCCTTAGAAGTCCTGAAGGCGGTGCTTGGTTTTCGGGGTCCTGTAAATGGCTAGGCTCCCAAAAAGCTTTCCACACAGCATTTGCGCAGCAATTTTTAAAATGCAATTTTTTGGGAAAAAACACACCCTTTTTAAATTTGAATGCACTAAAACACACTATATTGCCCAAATGTTTGAGTTAAATAAAAAAGATGATCCTATGCCGAGTAAGTACATGGATACAAAACACGACATGCTTTAAAATTGCGCACAAACGTGCAGCGGCGTCAAACTACATACATTTTTAAAAACCTTTAAAAGCCTTTACAGGTTAACATTTTAGATTTACAAAGGAGGTCTACTGCTAAAATGACTGCCCTAGATCTGACCTTCACGGTGATACCTTACATGCATGGTGCAATTGTTGTTTACATATGACACCAGACTGACGCTCGTGAGCACGGGGAGGGGGGGGGGGGGGACCGGGGTGATTTTTTATTTTTTTTCTTATTTATTTAGATTTTTTTATTTTTAAACCATTCCTTTCATTTTTTTTAATAATTTTTAATTGTTATCTAAGGGAATGTAAATATCCCCTATGATAGCAATAGGTAGTGTCAGGTACTCTTTTTGAAAAAAAATGGGGTCTATTAGACCCTAGATCTCTCTTCTGCCCTCAAAGCATCTAACCACACCAAGATCAGTGTGATAAAATGCTTTCTCAATTTCCCAATGGCGCTGTTTATATCCGGCAAGACCTAAGTAATGAAATGTTCGTAGCTTCCGGTTTCTTAGGCCATAGGGCTGATTGGAGCCGTTCTGGTCTCTAATCAGCTCTATGGTCAGCTGGCGTAACCACCGGCTGCATTCTCGGGTTCCCTGTTGGGACAGGAGAGCCCAAGAAAACCACGGAAGTCAGTTCTAGGTTCAGGTCTGTCAAAATGCGATGGCATCTTTGGAGACCCTGTGAAAGTGTGTCCTAGTCTGTGCAGTGCTGTACCCTACGCTAATACTCCACTAGTGTGTGGTAGCGTTCAAAACATTCACCAATGCAAAGACCAGGATGGTCAGGACAGGAGGGACAATAATAGAGGGTGTCACGCCTATATCCGCACTTTCTACAGACACAACATTTTCTTTGGTGGGCTCGTTGGGTAGGAGTACCAGGGAGGACATACAGAAAATGCCTCTCATGCAGCCGGCTTACTGCATTTGGATTGGGAAGTTGGGCCACAGCACTGTCTGGAAACAGAAGGGCTGTGATAATCTCTTCCTGTAATTTAAGGAAGGATCCAATTCATCCTGAAGCTTTGTATAGCACATACGCATTCAGCAGAGCCAATTGATATAAGTGTACAGACACTTTTTTGTACCAGCGTCTGGCCTTACGGGCAACTAGGTACAGAACCAACAACTGATCACTGAGGTCCACCCCTCCCATATTAAGGTTATATTCGTGGACACAGAGGGGTTTCTCCACAACACCGGTCGCCAAAGGAATATGGACCATTGTATCTGAGTGAAGGGAGGACAGAACGAAAACATTACGATTATCCCTCCACTTCACAGCGAGCAAATTATTATATTTCAAGCAGGCTCTCTCCCCCAGCCTAAGACAGGAATATACAAGCCGATGGGGTAAGCCCCGGTGATTAGATCGCACGGTGCCACATGCGCCAATTCCATGATCAGACAAGTGACTAAAAAGTGGCACGCTCATGTAATAATTGTCCACAACTGGTACCCCTTTCTAAATAAGAGTGATGCCAAGTCCCACACAATCTTACAAGCGCTCCCTATGTAGTCTGGGCAGTTCTATGTGAATATCTCTACCCTCGTAAACCATAAAACTATATGTGTAGCCTGTGGCCCTGTAACAGAGCTTATACATCTTGACCCCATATCTGGCACGCTTGCTGGGAAGATACTGTTTGAAATACAAGCGCCAGAAAACTTAATCAGGGACTCAATGCAAACAACTTGATCAGGAGTAAACAAGGCTGCAAACAGTTGATTGAAGTGGTTTACCAGGGGCCGAATTTTGTAGAGCCGATCGTATCTAGGGTCACCTCGAGGATGACAGAGTAAATTTTTTATTGAAGTGCATGAACCACAATATCTGCTTGTATTATCCCCGGGCCATGGAGGCAGAGAACATGGGCATATGGTGAATTGGGTCAGTGGACCAATATGACTGCAACTTTTAGTTATGCCCATGAGGAGGGCTAGGCCCAGAAAGTTCTTAAATTCAGAAACCGTTACAGGTTTCCATTCTCTGGCAAGGGTCAAATAGGGATTAGCGGTGATGAATTGACCAGCATTTAGTCCACAATAGCCCGTTTTCACCTGAATTCCGGGTTGGCCAGTGAATGGGGGAAGTACGGGTGCTGCAGAAGTGGTGGGCTCCCAATTAGGATTGGCAAATGCAGCAGGAAGGGAACTATGGGCTTGATGGGCCTGTCTTTGTCTTCTTGGTGGCTGCGTGACACTAGTTGTGCTAGCCACCTCACCAGCTTGAACTGCACTTATGGGACTCGCCACGTCACCATGTGATACTGCAGTGCTGTTTTGACTACGACCAAGGTGTACTAGGCCGCTGGTGCTTGCCAGTTCACCAGAAGGATGATTGGCACTAGTACTGGCTCTCTGCTCCATATGAGAGCCATGTGGTTCTTGCACCTCAACAACAGCAGAAGAATGGGGTTGGGTACACCTGACCTTGGCAGGGACCACAACTCCGTTGTCAGAGCTATTTGTCAGGGTGCAGCTGCTGTCTACAGGATCGTATTCTGAGCCTGAATCTGACAGATGGGTGACTTCCTCTTCACTATCTGTCATGATCAGCAACATGTAGGCCTCTTCACTAGTTTACCTTTGATTTGACATTCTGGTCTCTAAATTTACTGGTACACTAGTGAGATTCACAGGAAAAAGAGCCCCTGACTGTCAGCGACTGATTTAAACGCTACCAAAAAAACTGTTAGTGTTCGCAGGGATCAGGCCTGACTCTGCGAACACTGCAGTTATGTGTGTTGTGTTTTTGTAAGTGACAGTGATCGATTGATACTGCACTTGGGTGGGCAGGGGTGGGCTGGGCGGAGGGGCTAAACGCAGGTGCTAGCAAGTATCTGGGCTGATTACGCTAACGCTGCGTTTTTGGGAAAAATTAACTAAATAAACTATTGAGGATGCTAATATAGTTCTGAACAGATCAAAGATATTGATCCATTTAGACACTATACTACTAAGGGAGGTGTATGGTGCGTGTGTGGGTGTTAGCGCTACTGGCACTAATCTGACGCTGCCTGGGGCTAAGCAGACCCTGACTGACGCTAAAACCGACTGGCGCTAAAAACTGATATCACCCGCCGGGCGATCAGGGTGTTAAACCTGTATTGGGTAATATACGGCGGGTGCCCTGATATAAAAACAAACTAACTAACCAGCATCACCTGTAACACTAATATGGTGATCATTGGTGACAGGGGGTGAAAGGGTTAACTAGGGGGCAATCAAGGGGTTAAAACCTTTATTAGGTAATATATGGGGGTACCTGACGCTTTAAAAACCTGACGGTAAAACTAATCAACTAACCGGCTAACTAGCGTCACCCGTGACACAAATATGGTGATCAGAAAAAAGATCTATTAGTGACACTGGCGACAGGGGGTGAAAGGGTTAACTGGTGTGATCAAGGGGTTAAACCTTTATTAGGGGGGTTAGGGGGTACCCTATACCTGCCTGGGCCTACTAATACCTGCCCTAACACGTATTACAGTCACAAATGACACCAATGCAGTGATCAGTGAAAAATCTGAAAACTGCAATTGTGGACACAGTGACAGGGAGTGAAGAGGTTAACCTGGGGGGGGGCGATCGGGGGGTGACAAGTGTTTCTATGTGTACTGGTGTTAGTGTAGTGTTGTGCAACTCACGGTAAGACGTCTTCTCTCCTCTCATTGGAATCAAAAAGACTCCACGAAGAAAGATAACATCACTTCCTCCTGTCTGTGTTTACACTTACACAGACAGGGTAATGATTTCCTTGGTTAGGACTGATCAGCAGGTCCAGGCCATAAAACATTGGTCGGGACCTGAGGATAGATTGGTCCTCTAATGAATCCGACCTCCGCAGGCACAGGGGGGGCACGATCGCGCCACCAACCTACGGCGAAGGAGGGATGTACAGGTACACCCTTTCACCCCCCGCCATTCTGCCAATGCTGTGCGGCGGTCAGCAACTGGTTAAAGGAAGGTTAATAAAAATATAAACTTAGAAGTCTAATGCCTCGTACACACGAGCGGACTTTCCTGCCGGACAATCCGCCCGTGTGTGGGTGCCGGCGGACTTTTTCCTGCCAAAAGTCCGGCGGACTAAGTTTTAAGTTTTGTTTTAAAATTGTCCACTGGACTCGGCAGTCCGGCGGACAATCCCACGGTCTGTATGCTTTTGGAAATGAACAGACTTGCCGATCATCGGAAAGTCTGTTCATTTAGAACGTGACTTCAGGTAGACGGGGCTAGCGAAGGCAGTGAATGCCGCCGCGCTAGCCCTGTCACCTGGTATGGATTTAAAGGGAATCCCTACGCCGAAAAAACGGCGTGGGGGTCCCCCCCAAATCCATCTCAGACCCTTATCCGAGCACGCAGCCCGGCCAGCCAAAAAAGGGGTGGGGACGAGCGAGCGCCCCCCCCTCCTGAGCCGTACCAGGCTGCGTGCCCTCAACATGGGGGGTGCCCTGGGGAAAGGGGGGCCGTGCGCCCCCCCTACCCCAAAGCACCTTGTCCCCATATTGATGAGGACAAGGGCCTCTTCCCGACAACCCTGGTCGTTGGTTGTCGGGGTCTGCTGGCGGGGGCTTATCGGAATCCGGGAGCCCCCTTTAATAAGGGGGCCCCCAGATCCCGGCCCCCCACCCCACCCTATGTGAATGAGTATGGGGTACAATGTACTCCTACCCATTCACCTATGGTGTAAAAGTGTCAATAAAAAAAAACACACAATTTTTTTTCAAATATTTTATTGCACTGCTCTGGGGGTCTTTTTCCGTCTTGGGGGGTCTTCTCGCCGGACTCCTCCGCTTTCTTCTTCGTCGTCGCCGCCGTTGTCTGGGGGTCTCGATCCGCCTTCGGCGGTCTTCCGGGGTCTCTTCTGTTCTTGCCCATGTCGCCGCTTTCTGCTCCGTCTTCTTCTTCTTCTTCCTCTTCTTCTTCTTCTTCTCCTTCCGATGTTGACTCATCGCTCTCTCTGGCTGTGACATCATAGGGGGCGGGGTCAACATGTGACATGAGCATGTGACCCCGCCTCCTTGTCCCTATATAAGTCACAACACAGCGCGTCTCTGCCATTCCAGCCAGAGAGAACGACGAGTCAACATCGGAAGGAGAAGAAGAAGAAGAAGAAGACGGCGCAGAAAGCGGCGACAACGGCAAGACCAGAAGAGACCCTGGAAGACCCCCGAAGGCGGATCGAGACCCCCAGACGACAGAGGCGACGACGAAGAAGAAAGCTGGGCTCCTCTGCTTGGTAAAAGAGCTAGGTAAAAGAGCAGAAGAGAGCGGAGGAGTACAGCGAGAAGACCCCCAAGACGGAAGAAGACCCCCGGAGCAGTGCAATAAAATATTTGAAAAAAAATTGTGTGTTTTTTTTATTGACACATTTACACCTTAGGTGAATGGGTAGGGGTACATCGTACCCCATACTCATTCACATAGGGTGGGGGGCTGGGATCTGGGGGCCCCTTATTAAAGGGGGCTCCCGGATTACGATAAGCCCCCCGCCCGCAGACCCCGACAACCAACGGCCAGGGTTGTCGGGAAGAGGCCCTTGTCCTCATCAACATGGGGACAAGGTGCTTTGGGGTGGGGGGGCCGCACGGCCCCCCTTTCCCCAGGGCACCCCCCGTGTTGAGGGCACGCGGCCTGGTACGGCTCAGAAGGGGGGGCGCTCGCTCGTCCCCACCCCTTTTCTGGCCGGCCGGGCTGCGTGCTCGGATAAGGGTCTGAGATGGATTTGGGGGGAACCCCCATGCTGTTTTTTCGGCGTGGGGATTCCCTTTAAATCCATGCCAGGTGACGGGGCTAGCGCGGCGGCATTCACTGCCTTCACTAGTCCCGTTTACCTGCAGTCACATTCTAAATGAACTGACTTTTCTCTGTGTGTGGGCAAGTCCGTTCATTTTCAAAAGTCCCGCGGACTTTTTCCCGCGGATTGTCTGCCGGAGAAGTCCGGGCGTGTGTGGGCAAGTCCACAGCTCGGAAAGTCCGGCGGAGCTCCGCTGGAAAGTCCGGCGGTTTGTCCGCTGGACTAGGTCCGGCAGACAATCCCGCCGGAAAGTCAGAGCGTGTGTACGGGGCATACGTTTCCAAGCATAGTGCTTATGTGATAAAATCGTTGTCACTTAATTTGGAATTGTTCTGGAATGTTTGTATTGTACAATATTTCATCTCATATGAATTATATTGAATACAGTTAAGCGCTTTGCACCTCTAATGCATCAAAAAGAGATTAACTCCTTTCATTATAAACTTTCATTAGTGTTGGTTTACAAAGATTTATGTATGGGCTGTCCATATATTCTTCCCAAAACACAGTTGTATCACCAAGTCTATCTAAACTCAAAACAAACATGTAATATATTGCAGCTTACCAGTCTTTAGATGTGGTGGCTGCATTCATTTCAGTTATTTTTGCACTTATCAAACATGTACTATCATTATTATTATTATTATTATTATTATTATTAGCCAATGGTTTATGCAACACTCTGCAATATAAAGGGACATAGTACAATTACAATACAATTCAATACAACAAGATTATATCAGTGATAACATAAGATAAGTATGAAAATAGGTATTATAATGGTTTATGTACAGTGCATGCATTTTAAATTGCTCTAAAGTGTGTGTGTGTGTGTGTGTATCTAAAGGACTATGTTATAAACAATGTAATATTCTGTAAAAGTGTACATTTTTAAGTGCAGTATAGATGAATAAAAACAATGTAAAACTGATTTTAAGGCCCCTTTTTACAGAGTCTCAAAGTGAAAGAAGCTGGCACTCAGGCCTGCTAAAAGTAAATTAGCACAGTGGTTAGCACCTTTGCTAAATTGACCCTAGTGTGCGTGTGCATGCATGTGATATAGGGACCTTAGATTGTAAGCTCTTTGAGGTCAAGGACACATGTAAATGTGCTGTGTAAATTGGAAATACATGTAATACATAACAGAGGATGGATGGGGAACAATTTGTCCACATATAGTTTTAAGAACAATCTTTGAAACACATGAAGGGTGTTGTAAACACTGTTTAAAATTCTGGCACACCTCTGCACAACAAATGTTAGTACTTGTGAAAGATTTATGTACCTTTTGGAAGCACATACATGAATTTGTGGCAGGAGGCATGGCAGGGGCATGCAGCTTGAGTGGCCTTAAAGGACACTTTGTTTTCAGTGCAACTCAGTAATGCTGGCTCAACACAGCACCTAAGAAGTTGAGCTGTTGGGTGGGTGGAATTTTAGGTCCACCTCTCATCTGCAGATAGCAGTGGGAAGATTACATAGCTGCTAATCAGCCTGATAGTGGCTATGGAATCCACCCTCTGCTGCCCACTGTCAATCACAAGGCTGGTGGGCCCTATGGGGAACTCTGAGAGACAATTTTTCCATCAGATCCGTTTTCCTTGTGATTGACAGTGAAAAGCAGTGGGTGGTTTCCAAAGCGGCTAGCAGACTGTATAGTGACTATTGTATCTGCCCACTGCTGTCCTTTTTCAATCACAAGGAAGGAAGACTTAATGAGGAACTAGTCTTTCAGGCTCTGCCTAGCCTACTATAAGTGTTCAGACACATGTAATTTGTTGCTAGGATGCTAATACAGAATAATAAAGTTAATACATAACAACCTTATAACTCTGGCCTGTCTGTATACACAGGTTAGTATATGTCCTAATTACTTGTTCAAGTTACTGTAAACTCTGTTTTTAAATATATATATATATATATATATACTTAAAGCGGAGTTCCAGGCTTTTTATGTTTATTAAAAGTCAGCAGCTACATAAAGTGTAGCTGCTGACTTTTAGTAAACAGACACTTACCTGTTCCACGGTCCAGTTCCACTCCTCTCCCCCTCCTTTCAGCCTCCATTGCCACTCTGGGCACCCAGCCATGACAGCTTTTGGCTTCAGGGCCAGGCATGCACAGCACATGCACGAGTCACTCTGCTCTCCCAGAGTGGACAGGCAATCTCCTGGGACCTGTCACGTGTCCCAGGAGATTGTCTAGAGGGAGGGGCCCGAGAAAGGAGGAGTTGCCTTGGCGGTCCCTGGGCGGAAGGAGGGAGTGGGACAGGAAGTCCCACTCCTAACAAAGCCCCCACCCCCCAAAAAGAAAATTACATGCCAAATGTGGCATGTAAGGGGGCGAGGAGTGCTTAAAGCGGGAGTTCCAATTTTGGGTGGAACTCCGCTTTAACTATATATTCTTAACTCAAAAATGTACTTTCTATTTCCCTCAGCCACCTTGAAATCTCCAAATTCCTTTTTTTTTGTTACTTTGATCTGACTTCCTGTTAGAGGGTGCCTATGTTCCTTTCCCATGGTCCCACTGTTTGTGGGAATGTAACCACCCTCTCTTGCTCTCTTCTGAGATAGTCCGTAAACTATGCAAAAATTTGTAGCTTGTATAGAGCAATGCACATGATAACAATTACAATGCACTGCTTGTTCTAACCAAATAGAAATGAGAATGAGAGGTTCAGAAGCTCACAGATAACATTACAAGGTGACAGAAACCCACAGTAATGTGGCGTACACACAAGCAGATTTTGCGTCGGAGAAATCTTGGATGGTTTGAACGGAATGCCGCTCAAGCTTGGCTTGCATACACATGGTCGGTCACACAAAAGTTCTCTGAACTTTCGACCGTCAAAAATGCGGTGATGTACAACACTACGACGAGCCGAGAAAATTAAGTTCAATGCTTCTGAGCATGCGTCAAATTGTTTTCCGAGCATGATTGATTTTTTGCGCTTCCGAATTGCATACAGATGATCGCATTTTTGGATAGGAAATTTTCCCGGCCGAAAAATAGAGAACCTGCTCTTAATCTCTTGCTGGCTGGAATTCTGCCAGCAAAAGACTGATGGAGCATACACGCAGTTGCATTTTCCGACAAAAGGCTCTCATCAGAGTTTTGCTGGCGGCATTTGCGATCGTGTGTACGTGGCATAAAAAAATATTTCATACAAATATATATTACAGGGGCATTAACTAGTGGATGGGTATGGATTTATTTTTGGAAAATAAAGATATTGTTTACTTTAACTTATCTACAAACTGGCAGCAACCTCACTGTGAAAGTGGCATAAATACTACCTGAATCTGTCACACGTTTTAGAGATCTTACCTTAACTGTCGTAAGGCTTTCATGAATTAGGCACAAGACTTATTAAGGGACCATACTGCCAGAAAAGCGTTGCAAATGCATTACTGAATTTCTCCAGTAGGTATAAACAACACAGAATATATAAAAATAGAACTGCTTAGTCTTTCATACACAGTGCATAAAACAAGAATTACATAAATTATTCATTTGAATTTCCATCTATCTTTATTAGTGACATTTAAACTGTGATATTTCTCTGTGAGTTAAACTAAAATTGTTCAAATCAAGAGGGAGTAATTCTAATCATGCATGCTGATAAAAAATAAGCACTTAAAAGGAGTTTTGACTGTGTTTTGTAAATGTTTAAATTGCAGAATGCTAATATCAGGTAACTCTGTTTATTATATAATTAAAAATCCCTGATTTTGATTTTTGTAGTGCAATTTACATTTTTTAGTTTCACGTTACGTTAGTTATTTACTTATGCATTTATTACACAAGGATGAAATTTGTTTAAACATTTCTGCAAAAAGAAGCAAACAAAAGTATATTTTTTAGGTTGGCTGTATTGCGCCTTTGGTTCAGATACACACATATTGGAACATTTTGTTTGCCCCCAGTCTCCCCTAATCCTATCAATCTTATACTAATCTTTCCCTGATCCAGCGAGTTGTCAATCATTTCTATCACAGCACTTCTCCACCGACCACCAATATATGACTACTAATGTAAGTTATCAATACACCGTGAAGCACTTGTGTGTATTCGGGAGGGGCATATCTCCGCTGACCACAAATGTAAAGGGGCATATCATCACTTACCACTAATATGGAGAGATCTTTCACCACTGACCACTACTGAAAGGAGGCACTCCACCACTAATGTAAGGGGCACATTCTCTATTGATTGCTAATGTAAAGAGACACTTCATCACTCACCACCAGAGTAAAAGGAGCACTGCTCCATGGGGCTCCATGCTTCACATAGTTTTCCATTGCCCGAAAATCAAACCTTTTTTGCAGGAGGTGATGAATGTAATCAAACAACTCACCTCTATGGACCTGTTCAACAAGCCGGCGGCGTGCCAGCTGCACCTATCGGAGAGGCCCATTAAGAAATATAAGTCCTCTTTGACCATCCACTTGCTTACCGTGGCGAGGCATACATCCTGCTTTGCTGGAAGAAAACTTCCCTGGCAACTAAGCCTCTTTGATTTACTAAAGTGAATGAAATATGGGACATGGAGGACTTTACAGCTACCATGGAGGAAACCTTTCAATCCTCTTTGAGACCCTGGCAATATTTTGTCTATACTGATGCTTACCTCACTGCACATTCACAACTGAAATAAAACCTTGCCCCCCGTGGATCCTTCCCTGAGAGAGATTCCTTTTCACTCCCCCCCCCCCTCCTGCCCATCCTATGCTCCCCACTTACCTTCACTTTCAGCCTAAATTTCTTCACAATCTCATGTAAAACTTTATTCTTCTTCACATGTCTTCTCCTCTGCTAGGAAATTGCCATATCAGGGCATTCCTTTCATCACGCTAATGATTCCCTGTTAACCTTTGCATTTCTTGCCTCAACCAGACTTGGTTAAATTGTCATTGGTCACTTCATTGACGTGCCAATTCATGTTTGTTATTGTAAAATCTCTTTCGATCTCACATTACAATTGCCCTCTTTCTTATGATTGCACATTGCATGAGCTTCGTCTGTGCTACATTTGATCTGTAATGTGATCCTTTTCAATAAAGAAATAAAAAAAAAATCTGTTTTTACACATTCAACAGCACCACATGATAGATTTCCAGCCATGAAAAAATAATACCTTTGAACCTGACAGAGAAGCCAATAATGAAAAATATATGTACATGGTGCAGCAACTTTATAGCAAAGCATTACAAGCATACAAACATAAAAATACAATGCAGTTAAAAAATAAAAATATTTTGCGGGTGCAGCAGCAAGACAGCAGATGAATTCGTTTTTTTCAGGTTTCAGAACTCAGAGTGAGATGTTCTGTATGCGGTCTTCATAATGGCTTTTGCACCCATTAAAATGGAATTCTAGGTCACGTCAAATAGTTTTTTTAGGGGCCACAAGTTAACCCAATAAACTATTTCTGTTAAAAACAAAGTGGCCCCTGTGTATGCTGCAATGCACTGAACTTGCACTAGCAGCATTTAATAAGCAGATCTGTGTTTGGCAGTAGAATGGCCAACTTTCTGCAATTTTTTAAAATAAAAAATATGTTGCACTTACTAGTGATGAGCCGAACATGCCCCGGTTCGGTTCGTACCAGAACATGCGAACAGACCAAAAATTTGTGCGAATATGCTAACACCGTTAAAGTCTATGGGACACGAATGTGAAAAATCTGAAGTGTTAATTGTAAAGGCTCATATGCAAGTCATTGCCATAAAAAGTGTTTGGGGACCCGGGTACTGCCCCAGGGGACATGTATCACTGCAAAAAACTGTTTTTGAAATTGAAGTTTTTTCAGGAGCAGTGAATTTGATATTGCTTAAAGTGAAACAATAAAAATGAAATATTCCTTTAAATATTGTGCCCCCTTCCTGTAAAGTAGCACCTCTTTCCCATGTTTATAACAGTACCGCAGCAAAATAACATTTATAAAGGAAAAAGTTTCATTTAAAATTGCTTGTGGCTGTAATGTATTGTCGGATTTCGGCATAAAAAAGCATTGAAAGAACGGCGCGGGTCTCCCCTCCCAGTCCATTACCGGGCCCTCTCGGGTCTGGTATAGATATTAAAGGGGAACTCCACGTCAAAATTTTTTAAAAAAATGGCATGGAAGTCCCCCTAAAATCCATACCAGGTCCTTCAGGTCTGGTATGGAATTAAAGGGAAACCCCGCACCATATTATTTTTAAATAGTGTGGGGGTCCCCCACAATACATACCAGGCCCTTCAGGCCTGGTATGGATTTTTAGGGGAACCCCCGCACCAAAATTTTAATAAATTGGCGTTGGGATCCCGCCAAAATTCATAGCAGACCCTTATCCGGGCATGCAACCTGGCAGGCCACAGGAAAAGAGGGGGACGGGAGAGCGCCCCCCTTCTGAACCATACCAGGCCACATGCCCTCAACATGGGGAGGGTGCTTTGGGGTCTGACAACCCCCACAACCCTTGCAGTTTTGGGGGTCTGCGGGCGGGGGGCTTATTGGAATATGGAAGCCCGATTTAACAAGGGGGCCCCAGATACTGCCCCCCTATGTGAATGGGTATCGGGTACACTGTACCCCTACCCATTCACCAAAAAAAGTGTCAAAAAAGTAAAAACTACAGCAGACAGTTTTGACAATTCCTTTATCAAAAAAATAAAAAGTGTCCAGGGCTATAAATCCATCATCAATCACGGCATCGACTGTCCCAAGAAAATAAAAAAATGGAAAACTCCACCTCGATGGGAGGCCGTCTTTTCTCTTTGACAGCTGTTAAATAGCCAAGGGCAGGGCCACCTAGTGATGTAAATGGGTGACCCCCCCATCTGCCGTCACATGACTTTGAGGTGAAAATGTTTTTTTGTTTTTTTTTGGTGAACGCTGTTTTACTGATCATGTTCATTAACTAAAGAGCATCTGTACTGGACCATTGGCTGGAGGTGGCCCTACGTGTGCTTTAGTCACTAGCCTAAAAAGCTGCAATTTAAAAAACTGGGGTAAGTCTTTACGTTTTTTTTGGGGGGGTGGGGTGGATACAGTTAGGCAATAGGACAATAAAGGCAGCTCTGCAAAAGACAGTCAAAAACAACAACAAAAACAATAGAGAAGTACTCCTCAGGCTAATGAAAATCCAGTGCTTAGCTGAGGCTCCTGTCAACCAGCAAAATACTACATGAAGTCAGAATGTTTTTTCACAACCATGGTTCCTTCATAAATTTTGTGTTGATTAAAAAGGCATACATCCAGAAACATCGCTGTTTTAAGCGGTTCCCGACCGGCGCACGACGATGTACGTCGGCAGAATGGCACAGACAGGCATAAGGGCACACAGGTACGTCCCTTTAAGAATGCCGCCATGCCATCGCATGCGTGCCACCGCAGCACACACGCGCGCCGGTCGGGACCCCTATGAGACTGGTCGCGGGTCCCGTGGACTCGATCGCCACGGGGATACCCCCGATCGTCTCACGGGAAGGCTGAACGGGGAGATATGAAAGTAAACAGCATCTCCCTGTTCTGCCTAGCAACAAGTGACACTGATCTCTGCTTCCTGTGATTGGAGCAGAGATCAGTGTTCACGAACACACAGTCACGCCCCCCACAGTTAGTAACATGCCCCTAGGAACACTTAACCCCTACACTGCTACCCCCTGGTTAACCCCTTCACTGCCAGTGTCATTTACACAGGAATCAGTGCATTTAAATAGCACTGATTTCTGTATAAATGACAATGGTCCCAAAAATGTGTCAAAAGTGTCCGATGTGTCCGCTATAATGTCGCAGTCACAATAAAAAATAAATAAAAAAAAAACGCTGATCGCCGCCATTACTAGTAAAAAAGAAAAGTATTAATAAAAATGCTATAAAACTATCCCCTGTTTTGTAAACGCTATAACTTTTGCGCAAACCAATCAATAATCGCTTATTGTGATTTTTTACCAAAAATATGTAGAAGAATACGTATCGGCCTAAACTGAGGGAAAAAAACGTTTTTTTATATATTTTTGGGGGATATTTATTATAGAAAAATGTATAAAATGATGTGTTTTTTTCAAAATTGTTTATAGCGCAAAAAATAAAAACCGCAGGGGCGATAAAATACCAACAAAAGAAAGCTCTATTTGTGGGAAAAAAAGCACTTCAATTTTGTTTGGGAGCCATGTCGTACGACCGCGCAATTGTCAGTTAAAGCGATGCAGTGCCGAATCGCAGAAAGTGGTCTGGTCTTAAGCCAGCAAAATGGTTCAGTCTGAAAGTGGTTAATCAATAAAGGTTTGGTCATGTTGTACTTTCATTTTCATTACAGGTTGTAAACAACAACAAATTCTTACAGCCTAATTACCACAAAAAGCTATATTTGAAATTATAAGTAAATTTATAAATAAAACTATGAAATTAATTAGTACAGTAATCCTTAAATACTAAGAAAAAAAGGAGCCCCTTACCCATTTGACCTATTACAGGGAATTGGTATAAAAAAAAATAGCAAATAAAGAAAAAATAATAAAGCGCATATAATTGTGACACTAATCATATTGTAATTGAACGTTATTAAAAATTACCTTTCCTTTTCAATCTGCAGTAATTTTCAAAGAATGCAATGCAATATGGCTACCTGGAGTTGGAGTTTTTCTGTACACAGAGTATGTACCGACCACTCCCCAGAAACATAATTTCCTGCTTGTGTGATTGGCTCACCAATTTTCTCAGAAGTCTGCCCAAGATACAAGTCAGATTTCAGGCATCCCCTGCAACAAAAATGTCATTTTTGGAGAGATACTTTCGATAGGAACACATCTAAATGGATGCAGCCCCAGTAGCTTTCCTCATTGGTGGTCTGCAGCTGCACACCTGACAATTAATTATGAAACCACTCCCATTAGACCCACTAAAAACAGAGGCACAGAGAAACACAGAGGAATTTCTTCAGAATAACAAAAGGCAAGAATCTGCAAAAAAGTTTGTTATAATCCTTGCAATGTACATAGATCACCCAGTGCTACACTTATAAAAGGAGAGAAACTGAACAGATTTTATAAAAAAAAATGAATATTAGAGTGTATTTTTTCACTGAAAAAGCCTCCACACTGTTCCAGTGCCTGTCTCACTTGTACTAAGCTCCGTTTTGAAACTAGAGTGTAATATATTACTGATAAAAGCCCTGGAACATAATAGTGCTTACCTATGCACTATGTATTCACTTGTACTAGGAGCCATTTTGAAAAGGACGCCTACCAGCCATTTTAAAGCACTTTTTCACCCTGGGAACAAAAAAAAGTCCACAGCTACAAATACTGTAGTTGCTGACTTTTACCTTTCCAAGGATCAAGTGCCAATCTCCCCTGAGCCAGTTCTTCACTGGTCTTTAGCCCCTAGGTCTGCAGTCTTTCAGTCTGAAATGTTTAGCGTGGGCAGCTGACTGTAACTCCTTGCAGCTTTATAGCCAGCTGCCCACTGTGCTTGCGCCAGCTGTGCTGCACTTTGTAAATGGTCCTGTAGACTTCTAGGACCTATGACATGTCCCAGTAGCCTAATGGCAGGGAAGGGAGGAGGAGAACTTCTTGTGGCTCGGCCATGGCAATCCAACCAGAAGCATGAATGGCTGCCTATCAAAATCAGGTACACGCCCCCCCCCCCCCCCAAAAAAAAAAAAAGTTAATTGTCCAAAGTTAGTAGCGACAGGGGAGGAGGTGGAAAGGTGAACTTCTCCTTTTTGTGAAGCATCATAATACTAACATGTTCATATAAATCTAATTAAATTATAGGTAAATTAACATTACAACTGTCCATAAACCTAAATGCACCTACTGTATGTCACATTAAATGAAATACAACCTACTCCTGTGCATAATAGGCACCCTCTTTACCCATAATTTACAATTAGCAATCCTGCATGCTTTTTTATCTGTGCTGTATATTATATAAAACTATTAATTTTCCTGAAAGTCAAGGTTTGTCTCCATCTTGGATTTTACATTGGCTGCAATGAGTGTTTAATTAATGGGAGGTCAGGGAACCGTTTATGTGGATATGTGCCCCGTTTGGCAACTTGAGGAAAAGTTAATTCCTTTGACCAGCCACTATTCTCACTCCCTTTCATCACAACATAGCCCTCTCTTTTTCTAATTACAATCTGTTCAGGCCCAGCTCCTCATTTGCTCACATCACCTCATTTTATGTAGCTGCTGGGAGAGGAGTGAGGAGAAATAGTATAGAATGTAACATTAGTGATAGCTCTGGGTCTGCTGACATAAAAAAAAAAAAAATAGGGTTTTCAGATCTTTTGAATTTCTACACAGGGGTATTTTTACAGACAAATAACATGCATAAAATAAGTTAAAGGCACACAATTGTATGGGAAGATTGAAGCTGAAATAGTTGGTCTATTTTAGTGCTTGTTGCATACCTATATTGAATATTCCCAACAAACTAAGATAATTTGTGTAAAATACTGCTGATCACTTTAAACGTATCACACATGCATGCAGTGCAAAATTCATTTAAATTACATTGTAATAAAAAAGGTATTTACAAAGGAATGGTATCTGTCTGTAATAGGTAGATGGCACTATGGTAAGTAGGTGCTATAAAATCGATAACTGGATAAAAGACACATGAGAAATATCATGTAGTGCTACACATTGACATTCAGTGTATATATATATATATATATATATATATATATATATATATATATATATATATATATATATATATATATATATATATATATATATATATATATATATTTTTTTTTTTTTTTTTTTTTAACAGGTTTTATTTATTTTTTAAAGACAAAGACAAATAAACCAATTAAACAAAATACGGTACATCGAAAAAACAAAAAAAAAACACATACAAAAACCCTACAAACAAATAGAGCAAGCATAAAAGCCATCATAGCAATAGATGACTAATTAGCATAATTATAACAGGCAGCTTTGCCTATAGGCTCCACTTTTAATAAAATAAACCATACAGCTAAACCGACAAGAGCCTAACCCTAGTTCAATACAGAGCTCATTTAATCTAGTATAAGTATATTAAATAATACATTAATTAGTCTAATGCTTCGATACATTTTAAAAATGAATCTGTAAATATATCATGTATTCTTCAAAAATAAATATTGCTGTAGGTCTAAAGTGCAATAGTTACAACAGTTTCTTTAATACTGGCTATATTTTATTTTAAATATTATTAGTCTATGTGAAAACTTATTAAAATCATTGTAAGTTTTGAAACAAATCCTCAAATATATTTTACTAATGGAAGAAATGAAAATAAACAGAAGTGTGAAACTGAATATCAATTAAATGCTCTATGCTTCAAAAACAATTTACTCTTTTAAATTATACAGGGATACCAAACATCTTTGCAGTGCTGTGTTTTCATTTCCAGTAGATTTCTCTATTCTACATTGCACACAATCATAGGAAATCAAAAACTGGTAGATGAACCCTGATCATCTCATATTACATGTAATTGCCTAGTTCAATTGACTGCTTTGTTGCTTCAATTTAATCTATGATGAGACATTTTTATCCTGTTTAGTTTCTTAGATTGACTCTCCAAGAGCTCATCCAACTCACTTTTATGACATGCTCAATACTTATTTTACCCGCTGTATATAGTTATTAATAGTGATACCCTCAGAAGAATGGTGACTCTCATAATATGGCATGTGACTGGACCTCCAAGCCTATGATCCAGACGTGGCCACCGAAAGCCTCACCTGGCTCTAGCCTATCTATCCTATGCTGGTTATCAAGCCTGGGCTAAAATTAAATATAGAATCCTAGACCAGAAGGGACTAATTAGAATAAGAGGAGCTGCATATAAACTATATTGGAATAAATAAGTTCACCTATTAATATACTGGAAGGTGACCCCTATACATGCAGTAGCACATATCTAGCTATCTGGCACTGAGCACGTGAAATAATAACAAGTACAGGGCAGAGATATCCTGTCTGGGGGGCGTGGCCGGATGTGAGAGACGGGAGAGCATGGAGTATGAAGTGAGTGTGTGAGGAGGTGAATGGGCTCCCTCTGAAGTCTGTTATTCAGAGAAACTTCAAGACACTCTCACTGCAATGGCTGAAGCGGGGGTCTGATGACCATGGAGGGGGCGTTCTAATTGTACTATCTGGTCAAATCCTTCCACTGGCAGAAGCTACCTGTTGCGGAACGGCAGGAGAGGAGGCTGACGGCTCTGCATGGTGGAGCGAGGCTGAGCATCGGCATGATCTGGGGCGGTCTGCCGGATTCCGCGAGAGCAGGAAGGGACCACCTGGAGGTACAGCGTGAGGAGCGGCGGGAGCTGACTGAGTGGCGGTATGTCTATACCGAGGAGACAGTGTCGCAGCGGCGAGTGCTGTCCAAGCGGGAGGATCGAGGACTTATCTACCTAGGGGGTGAGTGATATAAATATATCACAAATATATTAAAAACTGCGCCAGTGAACCCTCATCAGAGTAACAGCTTAGAGTGGACCCAAGGGGTGAGTGGGACAACTATAACCCCTTTGGAACACTATTACTAGACCCAGGGCGCCATGATGCGATCTGAACTTTAAAAAGTGCTGGGGGCCAGCAGGGCTGAGGCCTACGAAAGGAACACTGTAGCTTACCTTGTGTTTTTGCTTCTTTGCTTCCTGAGGTGCTAAAGCGACCCCTCCTTTTTTCCTCACAAATATCTTGTTTAATTAATATTGCTTAATTATTTGCTTTATTATTTGTACCTGTTGCCAGAAGGATTAATATACAGGACTGAAGAATTCTATTAAGTCGTTGGTGGCTTGCATCTTGCCTACCCTGCTTGCCTTCTGTTTTTTTACCTTACATCAAGCTACCACCCCCCCCCCACATTAGTGCTGGGGACCGATAGAACTGCTTTAGGTACAACAGGACAAAAGTTTATTATTATTACTAGCACTTTGCTAGGTGGGAACAGATGGCTATATGACATGCTACTTAGGACCGTGGAGCTCAGTATTAATATTGCTGAAATTACCATGCACCCCCTGTGGTATTTATAGTCAGAATTAATAGGGCTTTAGCTCTGCTTTTATCACTCATTTATATTTGCTACCAGAAGGACTCATTTACAGGATTTAAGTATTCCATCAAGTTGCTTGTGGCTTGCATTGGATCCCAACATAAGACAGATTAATATTTTATTAAATATTATTATTATTACTACAGAAACAAGCATTTGCTTTTGCTGTGTGTACATTCATTATTTTAAACATGAGCATTTAATACATGATAAAGGGTTCCCAAAACCTTGTGGGTTAGCTTAAGAAACATCACATCCGATTTTTTTCTTGTGCTTGCTTTGAAGCACAATGTGTCCAAACAAAATCACAAACTGAGCCATCCAACAGTAGCTGCAGGAGTTATTGAATTCTGTATAAAATTGGCTTTTTTCATCAAAGAAACAACCAAACAGTATATAAAACTAGAAGAGTGGACTAAAGTTTCTCCTGTCGATCCAAAAGAACAATGAAAAATATTAATGTTGCATGCCATATTTATCTGACTTAAAAAGAAAAAATATTTCTAAATGTGGTGATTCTTAGGCTTGTGCAATTTGTTTCCTAACGAATTGAAATTCAGACAAATTTTTGCATCCGAATAAAAAACGAATAAGAAAGAAAATATAGTGGATATAACAAATGAATTTCACATGATTCGGTAATTCATTAAAGATCTAATGAAACAAAAGGTCAACTCAAAGTAAATCTTACAGTCCAATCAGCTGATTAATTTTGTGCTGGAGGTTGGATTACTGGAAAAGTGCATTCCTGAGAACCGAGTGAGAATGGTGTTGTATTGTATATGAGCAGAGGAGAAGAGATATTGTCATTGTGTGTGTTTTTTTTTAAGTTTCAATAAACAAACGACTTTCCAAACTACGAATCATTATCATGAAAATATATATACAGTGGTGTGAAAAAGTGTTTGCCCCCTTCCTCATTTCCTGTTCCTTTGCATGTTTGTCACACTTAAGTGTTTCGGAACATCAAACCAATTTAAACAATAGTCAAGGACAACACAAGTAAACACAAAATGCAATTTGTAAATGAAGGTGTTTATTATTAAAGGTGAAAAAAAATCCAAACCATCATGGCCCTGTGTGAAAAAGTGATTGCCCCCCTTGTTAAAACATACTATAACTGTGGTTGTCCACACCTGAGTTCAATTTCTCTAGCCACACCCAGGCCTGATTATTGCCACACCTGTTCACAATCAAGGCATCACTTAAATAGGAGCTGCTTGACACAGTAAGGTCCACCAGAAGATCCTTAAAAGCTACACATCATGCCGAGACCCAAAGAAATTCAGGAACAATTGAGAAAGAAAGTAATTGAGATCTATCAGTCTGGAAAGGGTTATAAAGCCATTTCCAAAGCTTTGGGAATCCAGCGAACCACAGTGAGAGCCATTATCCACAAATGGCGAAGACATGGAACAGTGGTGAACCTTCCCAGGAGTGGCCGGCCGCCCAAAATTACCCCAAGAGCGCAGCGACGACTCATCCAAGAGGTCACAAAAGACCCCACAACAATGTCCAAGGAACTGCAGGCCTCAGTTAAGGTCAGCGTTCATGCCTCCACCATCAGGAAAAGACTGGGCAAAAATGGCCTGCATGGCAGAGTTCCAAGGAGAAAACCACTGCTGAGCAAAAAGAACATCAAAGCTCGTCTCAATTTCTCCACAACACATCTTGATGATCCCCAAGACTTTTGGGACAACATTCTGTGGACCGATGAGACAAAAGTGGAACTCTTTGGAAGGTGTGTGTCCAAGTATATCTGGCGTAGAAGGAACACTGCATTTCAGAAAAAGAACATTATACCAACAGTAAAATATGGTGGTGGTAGTGTGATGGTCTGGGGCTGTTTTGCTGCTTCAGGACCTGGAAGACTTGCCGTGATAAAAGGAACTATGAATTCTGCTGTCTACCAAGAGATCCTGAAGGAGAATGTCCGACCATCTGTTCGTGTACTCAAGCTGAAACGAACTTGGGTTCTGCAGCAGGACAATGATCCTAAACACACCAGCAAGTCCACCACCGAATGGCTGAAGAAAAACAAAATGAAGACTTTGGAGTGGCCTAGCCAAAGTCCTGACCTGAATCCTATTGAGATGTTGTGGTATGACCTTAAAAAGGCCGTTCATGCTCGAAAACCCTCTAATGTAACTGAATTAGGACAATTCTGCAAAGATGAGTGGGCCAAAATTCCTCCAGGACGCTGTAAAAGCCTCAATGCACGTTATCGCAAACGCTTGGTTGCAGTTGTTTCTGCTAAGGGTGGCCCAACCAGTTATTAGGTTTAGGGGGCAATCACTTTTTCACACAGGGCCATGATGGTTTGGATTTTTTTTCACCTTTAATAATAAACACCTTCATTTACAAATTGCATTTTGTGTTTACTTGTGTTGTCCTTGACTATTGTTTAAATTGGTTTGATGTTCCGAAACACTTAAGTGTGACAAACATGGAAAGGAACAGGAAATTAGGAAGGGGGCAAACACTTTTTCACACCACTGTATATACACATACATAAATATCGAATTTCAACGAATACGAATGAAATTATAGCGCATATAAACAAATGAATTTGACATGATTTGTGATTCAGTATAACGAATATCGACACCTTACAGAAATAACGAATTATCCGAAAACATATTAACGTAACATAACGAATATAAAATTATGTATTTTACGAATGACAACGAACTGAAACTAAACAACATTTTCCGTTGTGCATAAGTCTAGTGATTCTCTAATCCATATATCTATCTCCATATTAAAGTAGTTTAGTTACTATTTAAGAAATCATTTGAAAAACCACAGTACATGATGACCTTTACAGAATATTACCTGTAATTTCCTAACTACGGTAAAATTACTAAAACCAAAATGTATCATTAAAAATAATGATTACAACAATGCAAGTGTAGATAAAGTACAGCTTAATGTGCATAGAATGTAGTGTTTGACATTATTGACATTACTCTCAAAATAATAATTTGCACCCACACAAACCACCATATAAAGAACACCTAAGTGTGAAAAAAAATATATATACTTATCACATAATCTATACTAACAAATACATGTGAAAGTGTAGAGAAATATTGTAGAGCTGTATGTCTTCCAGCTTAAAAAAGCCAAAGTTGTCTCAAGGAAGGTCAAACATAAATTTGAGTATCTCCAGCAGGTATTTCCACATACAGCTGTCATGTACTTGATCCACCAACATTATCCTCAACACATGGAAGACCTTCTTTGGGAAAAGAGGTCATATATTTCTGGTGAGTGTGGTGTGTCTCTACTGGGAGAAGAGGAAACGCACTGTATTTTTTCATGGGTGTAATGCCCCGTACACACGTTCCGATTATCGGACGACAAAAGTCGCTTTCGGACAGATCATTTCGATAATCTGATCGTTAGTACGCAGCTTTCGACAGCCGATCACGACAGTCCATCCAACCAAATCCGAAGGGACAAACAGGAAAACTTCGGTCGGACGACAGCCCATCGTAAGACAATCGTGTAATCAGTACAGTATGCGTCCGATAAAAGTCGTTCGACAAACACCATGCATGCTCGGAAACACGAAGATAAACCAGAAGGACACAGGGGTCACACGTATTTGACATAATTGAAAATACGTAGCTACACACAGCGGAATATTTTTCCAGAATCGTACGACAAAAATCTTACACACATTTTGCACTGTTGTATTCGATCTTAAGCCCCATACACACGGTAGGATTTTCGCATGGATTCTGTCCGATCGGACAATGTTGTCGAAAAATCCGACCGTGTGTATGCACCATCGGACAGTGTACGTCGGATTGTCCGACGGACAAAGTCCTATCTCCTGCTGGATAGATTTTTTGACAACAAGGTCCGATCACACCAAATCCGATCATGTGTAGCGTTGTCCGACGGACAAAGTGCTACGCATGCTCAGATCACATTACAAGACCAAAGCTATTGGCTACTAGCCTCTATGTAGTCCCGTCGTAGGCAACAAACGTCACCACGTTCAGAATGATCGGATTTTCCGACAACTTTGTCCGACCGTGTGTATGCAACACCAACATCAGACAAAGTATGACGGACAGGATCCGACGGACCTGGTCCTCGGATAATCAGAACGTGTGTACGGGGCATAACTCTCCCTTTTTCAACACTTTCATCGCTTTTGGATTTTTTAATCCACTAAATGCTATCCTTTACATAATTCTATTTTAATTTGGGGGGGGGGGGGGCTACTACTACTGGAGAATGAGAATATGTGTAAAATATACAAAACATTTTCACAACCAGAGTGCAGCAAGCATGTGTATACTTTTCATACTTGTCATATTTGGGATGACATACTATATTATTGCATAGGTGACCTGGGACAGTAAAGACCTAGGGCACATGCCCCAGGTGCCAAGGTCTAGCATTGCTCCTGCTCTTGACTGCCATAAAAGCACAGATTTTGTACCTGAATATACACTCACCACCACTTTATTAGATACATCTTGCTAGTAATGGGTTGGACCCCCTTTTGTCTTCAGAACTGCCTTAATTCTTCATGGCATTGAAACATTCCTCAGAGATTTTGGTCCATATTGATTATGATAGTATCACGTAGTTGCTGTAGATTTGTTGGATTGAGATCTGGTGACTGTGAAGGTCATTGGAGTACCGTGAACTCATTGTCATGTTAAACAAACCAGTTTAGATGATTTGAGCTTTGTGACATGGTGCATTATCCTGCTGGAAGTAGCCATCAGAAGATGAATACACTGTAGTCATAAACTAATGGACATGGTCAGCAACAATACTCAGGTAGGCCGTGGCGTTTAAACAATGCTCAATTGGTACTAAGGGGCCCAAAGTGTGCCAAGAAAATGTCCCCCACACCATTACACCACCACCACCAGCCTTAACCGTTGATACAAAGCAGGATGGATCCATGCTTTCCTGTCATCTGAATGTCACAGCTGAAATCGAGACAACAGACCAAGCAATATTTTTCTAATCTTCTATTGTCCAATTTTGGTGAGCATGTGCAAATTGTAGCCCCAGTTTCCTGTTTTTAGCTGACAGTAGTGGCACACGGTGTGGTCTTCTGCTGCTTAGCCCATCTGCTTTAAGGTTGGATGTGTTGTGCATTCAGAGATGGTATTCTGCATACTTTGGTTGTAACTAGAGTTGAGCAGATACCTGGATGTTCGGGTTCGGCAGGTTCAGCCGAACTTCGGAAAAAAGTTTGAGTTCGGGACCGAACTTAACCCGAACTTGACACCGAACCCGAACCCCATTGAAGTCAATGGGGACCCGGACTTTTGAAGACTAAAATGGCTCTAAAAAAGTAATGGAAAGGGCTAGAGGGCTGTAAATGGCAACAAAATGTTGTTAAGAGCATGGCAAGTGCTCTGCAAACAAATGTATGGGGAAATAACTTAAAATAACATCATATAATTAAAAATAAAAATAATATGCTGGAGGCCCCCTTCTCAGCAGAAGAGGTACAGGAAGTCATTAAGAACCTCAGAAACTCAACGGCACGATGCCACACATATGGTGCCAATGCCACAGAATACGCCCTTTCTGGAAAAAAAATATTCAATTTAATGGATAAGCTAGTAGGAAAATAAAATACTTGGAAATTAAAAAAATTTAAAATTATAATCTTGTCCTAGGAGGACGAGGTCCATATGGAGTAGGAGGTTGAGGTGGCGGTGGATGTGGCAGTGTAGGTGGAAGTGGCGGTGGTGGAGGACGAGGTAGCCAACACTGGTTCAAAAATACAACAATGGCTGGGTAAGGCTGGTGATGTGTCATATTCTGTCCCCCGTCGGATAGTGTCCGCCCTGTACTGCGCTTGCTCAGTACGTAGGACAAGGGGATTTCAAAACTCTCCGAAGACGATGTGCGGTGAGTCCAGGTTCAAGCCTCATCATCCAAGGTTAAAGCCGAGCCAAGCAAGGCCATGCCCTAAGCGTGGCAAGCGAAGCGAGCCCGCGAGGGGCCCTGTTACTATGTGCTACCGTATGTCCACTTGGATGGTGGGGCTTGAACCTGCACTCACTGCCGTTCATCTTCGGAGATTTTGTGAATCTTCTTGTCCTCCGTACTGCGCAAGCGCTGCACCTGTGCAGTAAGTGGCCGGACACTATCAGATGGCCGGACAGTTTTTGTCAGAACACCGGTATACAAGTCTATTCTGCATAAGGTACGGACAAGTCCTGTGGGTTCCATGCCTGGTTAATTTTTTTTTTTGGAATAGCACAATAGAAGAAAAATAGATCAATTGAATATGTCACTCCTGCACATGCAGAAAACACTGCAATTTTTTATTTTTTTTGCAATGTTTTTGCAATAGCAGAATACACCCACAGTATGTACAGGGTGTATCTCACAGTAACATATGGAGTGCTGGTGCACTGAGCTTGCAGATAAAAGTTATATTTTGTCTGGCATTGGGCTCATGGCAGTGTAAAAAGACTGTGCACTGCAACCCAACCAGGTAAATCTATGTAGATCGCTGACTTATTAGAATTGATTTCTGAATCTGGACTCCTATATAATTCTCTCTCCCTCAAAGCAGACACAGGAACCTTGACCTACACTCTCTATGTAGATCACTGACTAATTAGAAGATATTTCATGAATGTGGACTGACTCCTAGCATGTAATTCTCTCCCTCACAGCAAGTGTACCTAATAAAGTGGTGAGTGGTAAGTGTATTATATGTAGGACAGAAAAAAAAACAGACTTGTACTGCTGACTAGTATCTGATTATATAACTTCAACTAAGAAGGCTTCTTTTTTTTTTTTTTTTAAACTTTTTATTTTACGTTTTGTACAATACATTACATTTCATCTTTTACATTGTCTATTACTCTATAACGTCTTATCTATCTCATACCTTTACTATAATGTACTTAGCTTCTACTGTATCCCTTCCACTTCATTCTGCTCCCTCCCTTCGTCCCAAACCAACCCAAGAAAAAAAAAAGAAGAGGGGAAGAGGGGGTGGTGTATCACCCCTTCCCCCTCCGGCCCCCTAGCCCCCCCCCCCCCTCCGCCTTTTCCCTATATAGAAAATAGGGAGCCCATGTGTCCGTGTGTTTCTCCTCTTGCTCCTTGATTGCCATTGTCAGGTTTTCCATTTGTTGGATTTCTCCCACTCTGGCCCACCATTAAGCCCTCGTGGGTGGTACGTCTTTTTTCCACAAAGCAGGGATACAGGCCCTCGCCGCCGTGAGAAGATGTTTTAGTAGTGCTTTTTTATATTTTTCAACGGACATAGGGACCATATTTAATAAAAATGCAGCCGGGTTGTCTCCAAGAGGGATCCCTGTAATGTCCTTTATTATTTCCTCTACCGTTTTCCAGTACTCTCTAATTTTGTCGCAATCCCCAAAAATATGTAGCATTGTACCCTCCGATTTTCTGCATCGCCAACATATATTTGGTATCTGAGGGAATATACCATGTAACATACTTGGGGTCCTGTACCATCGGGTTAAAATCTTGTATCCCCCCTCCTGATATCTGCTTGCTAGTGATGTTTTATGGACAGATCTCAGTATTTTTTCTTTTTGTTTTGGGGAAAATGTAACCTTCAGGTCTTCTTCCCAAGCGCATATAAAACCTAGTTTTTCCGGGGCTTCCAGTCTTATAATCATTTCATAGAAATATGACAGGGGGTGTCTCAGATTCTCACCATCCAAGCATATCTGCTCAAAGTCCGACAACCCCCGGATCTCTAAATATTTTCTACTTTTGGACTGGATATATGCCCCCAACTGCATTGCTCTAAAGTAATCTAATTCTGGAGTGAGTTCACTTTCTATCTCCCTTCTTGTCATTAGTCTTCCCTCTTTTGAGAAGTGTACGATCCTGTTTTTCCCCCTGCTTCTCAAACCGATAAATTTATGGTCTAATAGGCCAGGCGTGAAGTCATAAGAACCAAGTAAAGGGGACATAGGACTTGGTTCGCTTGATATCTTGTTCTTATTAACAAATTTTTTGCTTATGTTTAGGGTAGCCCCTATCAGTGGGTGTTGCTTGACTACCATTGGGATATCCTTTCCAGCCATCCATGCCAACCCCTCCAAGGGGGCTTTACTCACTGTTTGTTCCATATTTACCCATGGCTTCTTTTTTTTAGTGCACCATTCCTTTATTCTAACTAGATGTGAGGCCTCCTGATATTTACATGGGTCTGGAAATCCAATACCACCTTTTTCTTTGGGGAGAGTCAAAATAGATCTCCGTAATCTTGCAGGCTTTCCCGCCCATATAAAACTCAGGAAGCCTGATCGAAGTTCTTTCATAAAACTTTGGGGGATCTTTACTGGCATAGTTTGGAGTATGTATAGCAGCCGTGGCATTACATTCATTTTTATTATGTTAGTCCTCCCAAACCAAGTAAAAATTTCTTTGTCCCATCTTTTCAAATCTCTCTTTATTTGTTTTAGCATTGGAGCATAGTTTAGTTCAAACACCCTACTTAGTACTTTAGGTATTCTAGTCCCCAAATAGTCAATATGTGAGTCTGTCCATCTAAATTTAAATTGGGAGGTTATCTGGTGAGTCAGAGACTCGCTCATCTCCAATCCCATGGCTTCTGATTTACTGTAGTTCACTTTAAAATTGGCTATATCCCCATTTCTGTAGCTCCCCTAGGAGGGGAGGCAGGGTTATGGCTGGAGAGGATATGAAAAAAATCAAATCGTCCGCAAATGCTGCTAATTTTTGTTCCTCCATTTCAGTTTTTTTTCCTCTAATATCGCAGTTTGAACGTATTTTTCTTAGGAATGGTTCCTTTTTCTTTTCAATCTTATTTTATTGGGGTAGAGGAAAGAGATAACAGGTGCAGAAATCACAGTACAGCATATATTACACATGCAGCTTACATACATCAGTGAGGTAAGTCTTAACGGAGTATGCACAGTCAGAGGCATCTTATCATACGCATTCCTTATGTAACTGTGGTGCGTCGCTATAAAATATCGTGCCCCCAAGAAGAGTGGCTAGCAACATCTGTGCGGTTATCAACCCATAGTTCTATTCCAGCTAAGCACTGATCTATGGTGAACTGTGGTCCATCCTGATCGGGATGGTATGCTGTAGGGAACCCTCTTTGGCTTAGGATATACATCAAATTCACAGAACTATACTGGGCATTTGACCTCAGTTCCTCTTCTTGGGTGCTTGGTTCAGTATGGGGGGGGGGGGGTGCAGATAGGGATAGAGAAAAAAGGGTTAAATCAAGGAATAGAGATAGGGGAGGTTAAAGATTAGAGATCACTCCAGCATGGCTACTCGGTAGGTGAGGTTGTGTCATCAGCAGCCCATAAAGTGAAATCTTCGGAGTAACGAAACATTGACCATGAGGTCCAGGTGAGGGAGAACTGTTCCTCCTTCCCGCTTTCCTGCGCCAACAGACGCTCTAGATCTCTTATCTGATCCACTTCAACAGCCCACTCTCCCAGGGAAGGTGTATCCACTGTTCTCCAGTGGCGGGGGATCACTGCCCTGGCCGCGGCCAGAAAGTGACGCAGTATGTCTTTCTTTATTAACTTGAGGGGTCCTGGGATCATAGATAAGAGGGCTATCTCCGGTGTGTGCTTAATTGAGGTCGCCATCAGCCTGCAGTACAAGTCAAAGATCTTCTGCCAGAGCTTCCTAATGGGAGGGCAAGACCACCAGATGTGGAGCATTGTCCCTTTAGAGGACAGGCATCGCCAGCAAGTATCTGGCAAAGAAGGGTTGAATCGTTGTATAGTCGCTGGGCATCTGTACCATCTCGTCAACAGTTTAAACCCTTTTTCTTGGGTCTTGGTTGCTAGGGAAATCTTATGCGTCAGGATGAAGCACTTTAGCCAATCAGTGGGTGAGATAGAGTGTTGTAAGTCCGCTTCCCATTTCTGCGTATAGGATGGAAGGTCGGGGGTAGATAAGTTCAGTAGTAGGGAGTACAGTAGGGATACCACGTGCGTCGGCGGATCAGGTTGTAACAGCAGTTCGTCAAAGTCGGATGGGTCAGTTAGAATATCCGATAAGGAGGAAAAGGAACGTATGTAGGACACAACTTGGCTTCTCTGCAACCACATTGTTGGGTGCCTCGAAGCTGTCTGGGGAGGTGTGTTCGTTCTTAGAGATGGATCCGCGCGAAGGACCTGAGCTAGGCGTCTGTGGTTCTCCTTGTTCCAGGGTCCGAATCTCCTCTCGCTTGCAGCTGGAGGAAAAGTCGGGGTCCCAAAGAAAGGAGTCATAGGGCCCTGAGTTTTAGATATTTTACCCGCTGAGACTAAATGGTCCCATACCTGAAGTGTCTGACGGGTGAGAGTAGCGGGGAGAGCAGCATCTTTACGCTGGGCAATAGGTGTCCACGGCAAGGCGCAGAGGTCTATCACATTGAGGTGACTCTCCAGTTGAACCCAGAGTTTGGACGATGAGTGGTGAAACCAATCTACAATGCGTGTGAGTACCGCCGCCTTGTAGTATACGGAGGCGTCTGGGACCCCTGCTCCTCCCCGGGCCTTCGGGAGAGTCATTGTATCATATCTTATCCTGGGACGGTCCACCTTCCAAATAAATTTGGAGAAAACCTGACGGAGTTTCTTAAAGAATGAGGTGGGAATATAGATAGGGATGGTTTGAAAGAGGTATAAGAATCGGGGGAGAACATCCATTTTCAAAGCATTCACCCTGCCCAACCAGGAAAGCCGTTTGGAAGTGTAAATAGTCAGATCTACTTGTGTTTTGAGGAGAAGAGGGGTAAAGTTTCTGGCGAAGAGTTGAGAAGTGTCTGTCGGGATGTTGATTCCAAGGTAGCGAATGGAGGTGGAGCTTGTCTTGAAAGGGAAGGAGGATGAGAGTTGTTGGAGGGCCTCCTTTGGGAGTGATATATTGAGGATTTCCGACTTACTATGGTTAACTTTAAAGTTACTTACCTCACCATACCTCCGGAACTCCTGTATGATTGAGGGCAGGGAAACTTGCGGATGAGTCACGAACATTAGCAAGTCATCCGCAAAGAGAGCAATTTTGGTTTGGACAGGACCTATGTTAATACCATGGATAGCTGGGTTGTTCCTGAGGGCGATGGCCAGGTGTTCCATGACAAGGACATAGAGGAGGGGGGATAAGGGGCAACCCTGACGTGTTCCATTATGGATAGTAAACATTGGGGATAGGGATCCGTTCAGTCTGATTCTAGCGGATGGCGAGGTATAGAGGGACATTATTCTGGAGATCATGTTGTGGCCCAATCCTATCTGTTGTAGGGATAGGCGGAGGAATTGCCAGTCGACGCGGTCGAAGGCCTTCTCCACGTCGACTGTGAGGAGGCACAATGGGATATTGTGGGTGCGGGCATAATCTGTGATGAGAAGTGTTTTCAAGGTGTTGTCTCGTGCCTCTCGTCCACTTACAAAGCCAACCTGGTCCAGGTGTATTAGGCGGGGCAACAATGGCTGCATTCTGTTTGCCAACACCTTGGCAAACACCTTCAGATCTACTCCTATCAATGATATAGGTCGGTAGTTTGCACATATAGTCGGGTCTTTGTCCGGCTTTGGGATAAGGGAGATATGTGCTTCCAGAGTTTGTGTGGTGAATGCTGATCCCTCGGAGAGGGAGTTAAACACTTTTGTTAAGAAGGGGGTGAGGAGGGGGGCAAATTGTTTGTAAAATTTTGGAGTAAAGCCGTCAGGGCCAGGGCTTTTACCCGATGGGGTAGCTGCAATGGCACAAGCGACTTCGTCCTCCGAGATTGATGCTTCAAGGTCCTCTATCGTTTCGTCATCTAAAGTGGGTAGTGCAGTCTGTGAAATATATGAGGTCTGGGCTTCCGCCGTAGTAGAGATAGATTCGGTGGGGCTTGCTGCAGGTATGTTATACAGGGATTGGTAAAAAATCCCTGAATATCTGGCCCATTTTAGAAGGCGAGGAAACAGTTTCCCCAGATTTGTCCTGTATGTGTGGTATAAAGGTGGTGGATTGTTTAGTGTGTAGCGTGCGGGCCAGCGATCTACCACATTTGTCTCTAAACTGGTATTGGTGAAAGGCAAGTTTGTTTGCAAACGTACGGGCTGACACTTCGTAAAGTTCCCTGAGCTGTGTGCGGGCGGGGAGGAGACCTCTGCAAGCGTTTCTACTGTTGGAGAGCACTTATGGGTAGTCTCCAGAGTCCTAAGTTTATGTACTGCGGTATCTATCGCGGCCGAGCGTTCCCTTTTCAGACGAGCTCCCATTTGGATAAAACTGCCCCGCAAAACCGCCTTTAGTGCCTCCCATTTAATGGTTGGTGAAGTGTCATCAGAAGCGTGATCGGCAAGAAAATTTGAAATGGTCTCTGAGATCCGCGCATCACACCCTGGATCTGTTAGTATCGAGTCGTTTAGCCGCCATGTCCACTCTCTCGCTGGAATGGAGGGGATCGAGAATGTCAGGTATATGGGAGAGTGGTCGGACCATACCATAGGGTCAATTTCACATTCTGGGGACCAATCTAGACAGCCATGGTCGATCAGAAAGTAATCAAGGCGACTATATGATTGGTGAACGTGTGAGTAGTGGGTGTAGTTTCGGGATTTAGGATACAGTATCCTCCATACATCAATAAGATGCATATTGTAGATGGCACGTTTCAGAGCCCGCAACTTAGGAAAAGTTATGGAAGAGCGGGATGTCGAGGAATCCAGAAGTGGATCTAGAGGAGTGTTAAAATCTCCTCCGAGTATGAGCTTGCCCTCCCTGAAACCCGACAATGTCCTTAAGTACTGCAGGGCCGATGGAATTTGGTGGGTATTAGGCAGGTATATGTTGGCTATTGTAAATTTTGTCCCCCATATGGAAATTTTCACAAAAACATATCTTCCCTGGGGGTCCGCCATATGATCGAGAAGTTCAATAGGGAGTGACTTATGGAAAGCAATGGATACTCCCTTGGATTTTTGTGTCGGGTTGGTGCTGTGGATCCATCTATTGAAATATCTGTTGAAGCAGGAAGGGGTGGAGTCAGATTGGAAATGGGTCTCTTGTAGCAAAAGCACATTAACCTGACGTTTGTGCATCTGGTAAAGGATTTGCCCACGTTTCGAGGCAATGTTGAGACCATTCGCATTATATGAACAGTATTTTAATTGCGGGCGAGAAGTCACTGTGTGAGCCATGCTGGAGTGCGTAAGAGCTCTATAAGAAATAATTGGGAGAAAAATGAAAGAGAAAAATGGAGAGAAAAAAAAAAAAGAAAGGATAATAGTTTAATAGGGGGTTAGGAGGAAGGCGGTAGAGCAGAGTATAGAACAGAGGATTGGAGTGGGGAGAAGGAGGTGGGGGGGGGAGGGGGAGAAGAAAGTGCAAGGAAAGGGGAAAGTAGATTCTAGATGGAAAGACACTTAAGAAGAAGCGTCTATGAGTACTAAAGTGTTCGCAAGGGCGAAACACTGCGTGAAATGTCACGCTCTAGGCACAAACTGTGCCAGACCTACTGTGGGAGAAAGGTCGAGATGGATTGACCTGAGTCGTGATCCCGACAGCATAGCAGTTCTGGGCATCGTGTATTAGGCGCACCTGGTATTTGACCCGTGTACGAGGCATATGGCAGCCATTTCCAAGAGGAGTCGACCTAGAGAGACATTGTAGGCTCCCACCATTACAGAAAAAAGGGGGATGTGGGGTCTCTTATCTATGAGGGGACATCTGGCTCTTGGTCTCACCACACCGAGCCTGTGTTTTAGGTATTACAAGTATACTGTTACTCAACTATTTACATAGTATATATAACCTCAATCACAGGAACAATAAACAACAGCATTCAACTTGACATGGGTTTTAAGTCCGATCGTGTAACCTAGGAGGACATACAATAGACAAATTATATTGGCTCCAATTGACCGAGAGAAAATAGAAGGAAGAGAGGGATAACGGAGGATCAACCCGGAGAGGCACCCAAGCCCGCCGCAGGTGTAGAACGTGCAACACCTGCAGCGCAGAGTTATCAGGACCGGAGGCCATGTCTCCTCCCCGAGTCGATCCACCCACCCCCGTAAACCTCCTCAGTCATATACCACATGGGGGTTGGGAAGTGGGACAGCATGAAACCGGGTGGAACATCATATGCAAAAACCTCTAGCGCATTTTGGCGTGGCCTAACGCCCGTCACAACGTGGAACAAATGAGTCCATCACCTGTGTTCTCACCCGAACCCCAGCCAGACAATTGTATTGGCAAAGGGCAGGAAGAGAGCTGATAGATCCGTCCCCTGGTAGTCAAACAGTACCTGGCCAAATTTGCTGGAGGGCATGGATTGCAGGAGAGATGTCACAATCGGGGTTCAGAGGGTAGGGCACTCCTGCCAGGAATGCGTCGAAGCCGGTTGGATCACCCGGTGAATTAGATGGTGTGGAGGGAGGGGATATGGCTGTGAACTCCCACAATCTTCCGGATCAATCTTCTGGAGAGGTAGGTTGTCTTATTCCACGGCCGGAGGATACCGATCTGGACCTGGGATGTCTACGTCTTTGTGGGAATGGGCCCAGACCCATCTGTCTTGATCGGTCGTCTGGGGGATCCAGCCAATTCAGGACCTCAACCGGTTCTTGCTCAAGGAAGAGAAAGAATTCAGACAGCTGGTCTGGGTCTGACAGCACGAACCTGTTGGCGCCTCGCGTCACCTTGATGCTGAAGGGGTGGCCCCAGGTATAAGAAGCCCTGGCTTGCCGTATGAGGTCAAGTAGAGGACGCACCACACGGCGCATATACAGCGTGTTGCGGGACAGATCTGGAAACAGGTGGATTGAGGCTCCGAAGAAGTCCACCGGGCCCAGGCTCCAGGCCTTCCGCATTATCTCCTCCTTTAGGGTGTAGTAGAGGACCCGGCAAAGAACGTCTCGTGGGCGACCATCCTGGGCTACCCCCGGCCCCCCCACTCAGCTCGATTGGTGATGAGGACTCTCTTCCCAACACTTTATTGAGGACGGTTATGACAGTGGGTTTTAGGTCTGCTCCTGACGTTGCTTCAGGTATGCCTTGCAGTCTGATGTTGTTCCTGCGGCTACGGTTTTCGCTGTCCTCTATGCGGAGTTGCTGGTGGCGCAAGCGACGGAGGTGTGTCGCGGATGCGGATTCAAGTGCTGTCAACCGTGTCTCGTGGTCGTCTTGAGTACTAGTCAGGGCTGACACTGCTACCTCATTAGCTGTGACTTTTTGTTTCAGGGCATTTAGTTCCACATGCAGGGAATCCTCCATTTTGCCTGCCCATGACTCAAAATCTGCTCTAAAAGCAGAGAGGAGGGCTGTGGCTTCAGACCTAATGGGCTCCCCTGGCAGATGATGTGTGCCTGCCTGGGATTCCCCTGTGTCTGTGTCATGTGGTGTTACTGACCGCACAGTGGAGGCTGAGGTCTCTCCTCTGGGATCGTGGGGTCCCTCGGTGCTGTCCTCTCTCTGATTCATTGCTGCTGGAGTGGGAGGAGGAGGCTTGGTCTTCCCCGTGCTGCGGCCGGGCGCCATCTTGTCTTTTGGGGTCCGAGGATCGAGCGGCGCCGTTCTCAGCAGGTACCGTTGTATGGTGCCTTGCTGCAAGTCTGTGGGCTCAGCGGGGTGAGAGCTTGCCGCTGACATGAGGATCGCGGGTGTGCTGTGTGTCTAAATAGCCTGCCACTGTCGGGAAGGCACGGAGCTCAGTAGTGTGCGTCTTCAGCCATCCATGGTCGGCCACGCCCCCCAGGAATGGTTCCATTGTAAGAATAAAGATAATGGGCGATAGTGGGCAACCCTGACGTGTTCCATTACGGATTTGAAAAGGTTCCTAGAGACTTTCATTTACCTTCACCCTCGCAGTCGGTACTGAGTATAGGTTTTGGAGCCATCCCAGCATTCCCTCCTTTAGGCCGATATGTTGGAGTGTGGCCCTCAGATACAGCCAGTCCACCCTATCAAACGCTTTTTCTGCGTCAGCTGATATTAGTGTTAAGGGTTTATGCTGGTTTTGTGACCAATATATTGCATTTATTACTCTCTGTGTGTTCTCCCTCCCTTCCCTCCCTGGGGTAAACCCTACTTGATAAGGGTGAATCAGTAACGGTATATGTTCGAGAAGTCTATTGGCTAATATTTTAGAGAAGATTTTTAGGTCCACATTGAGTAGTGATATCGGCCGGTAACTGGAGCACTGGGATGGGTCCTTCCCCTCCTTTGGTATAACTGCGATGTGTGCTAACAGTGTTTCCTCTGGTAACTTCTGTCCTTCCTGTATCGAATTAAATGCTGCTAGAAACCTTGAAACCAGTTTCTCTTCAAATACTTTGTAATAAGACAGAGAGTACCCATCAGGGCCTGGTGCTTTGCCTACGGGTAAAGAGTTCAAGACTTTTTTAAACTCCTCAGCCGTTAACGGCTTATCTAGGTTCTGCACTGCTTCTTCTGTTAGCTTGGGCATTTCCGATGAAAATAGATACTCTCTAGCTGCCTCCTCCTTTTTTTTAGTATTTCCTTCGCTGCCTTCCCCCTCAAGTTGATAAAGGCCCTCATAATATTTCTTGAAGGCCTGAGCTATTTTCACTGAGGAGTTCAATATCTCTCCTCCTTGCGTTTTAATGCCCATTATTTGTCCCCTTGTATTAGTTTGTTTTAACGCTTTGGCTAACATCCTACTCGGCTTATTCCCATACTCATATATAGTTTGACTATTCTGCTTTATCTTTACTTTAGCTTGTTCAATAAGCAGGGAGTTTAAATCGCCCCGTAGGTTATTTAACTTCTCTTCTATATTTTGTGCCTGAGATTTTTTATATACCATCTCTGCTTCCCTGATGTCTTTAAGTAGGGCTTCTATTTGTTCGTTCAGCTTCTTTTTCCTATAGGATCCTAAGGAGATAAAAATTCCTCTCATCACGCATTTATGCGTCTCCCAAATGCCAAATGGTGTTGTTTCTTCCGTCTCGTTAATTTGGAAAAAGGAGTCCATTTCACACTCTAATATTTTCTTGTAATCTCTATCCTTCAAAAGGGATTCGTTCATCTTCCACTGCCATTCACGGTGTTCGCTTCCCCTAAGTTCATTTCACAACTGGTCGGTGCATGGTCGGACAGTGTAAAGGAACCTATATCAGCCTTTATCAGGGATGTCAATCCCGTTTGCGAGACTAACACATAATCAATACGGGTATATGTCTTATATTTCGCAGAGAAAAATGTGTAGTCTCTTTCTTGAGTGTGAATTGTCCTCCATGCATCCACCAGTTGCATATCATTAAATAATAGTTTTTTAATTTTCCTTATTTTTGTATATGTCAAGTGAGAGGCGCCTCTTGATGTATCCATAAGGGGGTCTAAGACCATATTTAAGTCTCCACCCATAATTATTAAGCCTTCCCTGTGTTTCTGAATCTCCTGAAGGCTAGTCTCTAGATAATTAATCTGATCCGTGTTTGGGAGATACAGATTGACCAGTGTAACCCTTTGTTGTCCTATTAGACCTTTCACTATTAAGAGACGACCCACCTCGTCTTTTATTATTTTTACTTCCTTCCATGGAATCTGTTTGGATATCAAAATGGCCACTCCATTTGATTTAAAATTCTGGGAGGTCCCATGGTATACACTGGTGAAGCCACAATCTCCCAGATACGGTATTTTTTTACCACTAAAATGTGTTTCCTGTAGAAAAGCTATGTGTGTTTTTAATCTTCTCAGTTCGGCGATTAGTCTGACCCGCTTATGCGGAATATTCAGTCCCTTGACATTATAGGAGGTAAACTTTATTCTAGTCATTTTAAAATTTTACTAGGAGGGAGGAGTCGGAGCACTAAGGTTGGCGAGGAGGCGGTTGCCCAGGGGAAACAAGGGGGGAGGGTGGGGGAGAAGGGGGGAAAAAAAAAAAAAAAACCCTTATCAATTGATCTCGGGGGATAGCAGCCCTGATGCGGCCTTCCTATATCAGCGTGCACCCCTTCATAGATACATATGAGAGGAGAAAAAAAAAAAAAAACAACCCCAAAAAAAGAAAAGAAGGAAGAGACAGGAAATCCCTGTTCCCCCTCCCTACCTTCTTAGTCGTCCCCGACTTATCCTCTACTCAGAGGAGGAACGACCAATATGGGGAGGTGTCCCCAACCACACCAGGAGCTCAGAACAGGTCCCAACGCCTGCACATTTCTTAAGTCTGATTATTTGTAAGGATCCCTCCTACTACTGTATTATATAGGCCCCGCAATTTAGTATTCATTTCGGTCTGCCAAACTCATCTCTTACTTTCCTATGTTACCTATTATTTTTCTTATCAAGCAGTCATCATTACATCATCATTATCACATAACAACATCTTTGAATCTTCTCTTCTACCCCCTTCAGTACCCTCTCCCATTTCCCCCATGTGGTTCCCCCCCACCACTCCCCTCCCTGCTGTGCTCCCCCCGCCACCCGCCTCCACATGGTGTGGTCCCGACTAAGCGTTCCTTAACCTTTCTTCCCTCTCCTTCCTCTATCCCCCCCTTCCCCCCTCCTCCCCCCTCCACCCCTACTCTCCCCCCCTTGCCCTTTATAGGAACGTGCCCCGTGTCCTTGTGTCCTATGTCCCTAGTGGCTATGTGTTTGTATCATCCTAACCGTACAATGAGAGAAAGAAAAAAAAAAGTAAAAGTGAAATGGCCATACCTATTGTATGCATGGTATATATGTATATTGTGCATGGTGTATTTGAGTGTACTTTAGACTGTACTGTAGTCTGAACCCTGTGCGTATTTATATGTTGTGTGTCTTATACAAAAATGTGTATCATTGTATTGGTTCCCCTTGTTCCCCCCCTTTCCTTATTATAAATTCCCATCCCTCCCTCCCTCTTAGTCCCTCCCTCTTAATCCTCAGCCTAGTGAAAAAAGTGGGAGATTCCTGGGGGGTGCCTGGCCCCGATGGCCCGACCCCTAAGGCCTCCCATATGTGACCTATCAGTGAATTGGAGAAAGTGCCAAAAATAAAATAAAAAATAAATAAAAAAAAAATGCCAAAAACAATAAGACAAAGAAAAAAAAAGAAGAAAACCCCACCACACTAAAATCACACTACTGATATCCAAAAAAATAAATAAATAAATAAATGGATTGAAGGAAGAGAGAGGGGGGGAGGGGTCACTATTAACAATTATCTTTGATCAATTGGGAGTCTTTCGGTGGTTTCCTTTTCCCGGACAGTCCAATGTCTTTCTTAAATTTTCCTTTGATTTACCCTGTCGGTTCTGGAAGGGCATGGCGGGGGGCCACAGGGAAGGAGTGGAGGGCGAGAAAACCACAAAAAAAAAAATGGAAAATAGGCAAAAAAGCAAATCTGATTGTAGTGGGAAGATCCATACTTTGACTGCTTTTTTTTTTTTCCCTTTCCTTTTTCCCCTTTCCTTCTCTCTTCCTCTCTTTTCTTCCCCCCCCCCCCCGCCAGGTGAAGTTTATAGAGACATGTTTGTCTCGTATTATTTATCCTGTTTAACTCCTCTTTGTTAATCTTTTTCTATTCCCGGGGGCTCCCCCCCCTTCTAAATGTGGTTGCTAGATTGGCAAATCTGCTACTGTACGCAATTGTCAGTCTTAAGCCTCATACACACGATCGGACTTCCATCTGACTTTTCTATGGATTTTGGTCTGAAGGGCGTTGGCCGGAACATTTTCAGCCAACTTTCACCAAATCATGTAGTTTTCAGCTCTTTACAGCCACTCTTTGGGCAACTTCTGCTATTGTTGTCTGATGTTTAGCATTGGTTCTGAGCGTGTGTGTTTGTACTTTGTACTTTTGTCCTATGTACTTGTGTACACACGATCGGATTATCCTCCATCGGACATTTGTTGCCGGAAATTTTGAGAGGATGCACAGCGAACATTTGTCCGTTGAAAAACTGAAAACAATTGTCCGATGGAGCATACACATGGTCGGATTGTCCGATAAAACAGGTCTGTCGGACCGTTGTTGTCAAAAAGTCAGATCGTGTGTATGGGCCTTTAGAATACTACTACTTATATTTTCTTTGCACTCCAACAGTACTTGTTAAAATTTGGTTACAGTAAAGGCCCATACACACGATTGGACTTTGACAACAACGATCGGACGGACCTGTTTTATCGGACAATCCGACCATCTGTATGCTCCATCGGACAATTGTTGTTGCTTTTTCAATGGACAAATGTTCGCTGTGCATGCTCTCAAAACTTTAACAAATGTCCGATGGAGGATAATCCGATCGTGTGTACACAAGTCCATCTGACTAAAGACCAAAGTACAAACACGCATGCTTAGAACCAATGCTAAACATCAGCCAATAATAGCAGAAGTTGCCCAAAGGGTGGCGGTAAAGATCTGAAAAAAAACACGTGATTTGGTGAAAGTTGGCTGAAAATGTTCTGCCGTGTGTATGCAGAACAAGTTTGCGGCCAACGCCCATTTGGACAAAAATCCACGGAAAAGTCTGATGGAAGTCCAGAATCATGTTTAGGAGGCTTAAGATTATAATACCATCCACAGTATAATTGTGATTTATGTTATGCATTTTCAGAATCCTACCACTACTGTTTAAAAAGGCAATTACTGCACCATATCCAGTAACAATACAATCTTGCTACGTAAAGAAAAAAGTATATTATAAAAACTGGTAATAATGAATATATTTAAATGTTTTACTTTGTTTACAGTAACATTTACTTCAATATACAATGTTGTCATATGCTATGATTTATGATACTGCAGATGAACTCTACATTTTGTTCTCTTAAAGAATGTTTGATGAAATGTAGTACACCGTAGGAAGTAAGAACAATTTTAAAGAGCTGCTTCTGTTAAGAATACATTATTTGCCTAAACATGCTGATAATAGTACAATTTATTAAAGTCTGTTGACTCTAGGCACTGCTTTGACAATGACATAAGACAGCAAGTCTAGCTACAGAGAGATCTTACATGACAAACAGTAAGGGGGAGCAAATGCTTTATATTAACAAGAAAAATTATTTCAGGCTAAATTACAAGCTGCTGTCATCATTTCAGTTTACAATTCCTCTGAAATACAGTCACAGAGTCATGTATAGTGCTGGAAAGCAGCCATTCAATTACTTAATACACACTATAAAAAAGTTAATTACAGTAAACCCAAGATCACCTGAAAGGATATATTTCTGACATTGTGTCCACACAAAAGACTTTTAGTAACTGTTTATTAAAATGTTACTGTGGTTTTCTAAGGTAGAGGTGAAACATATTGATACAGAGAAAATGTCATATTTAAAGTGAATGTAGTGTTTTTGCATATATGTTCTTTAATTATGATGCTCAGAACGGTAAGAAAATCATAATTTTTTTTTTTTTCATTTGTTTCCATTTTTTGTGAAGTAATTAAGAAATAATACATATATACAGCCAGCAAGAAGAGCTTCATGCTCCTTTTCACTTAGTATTCTTATCTCTTGTTAAAAATCCCATTGTTTGCAAAGATCAATAGCTCAAGCTGAAATGTAGAACCATAACCAAATAAACTAAAGTGCTATCTTCTCTGTTCAGATGGAGCATATGAAGGTTCTGTTTTGCCCTCTCTTTATAAAACCCATATTGCTCTGTGACACCAGTGTCATGAGTGGACCGTATATTGATTAATATAGATAAGCTGTAATGTGCTTTTTAAAGTCAGATAAAGAGCAATTACCCATGGTAGCAATCGGCTTTCATGTAAAACTAATAGGAATTGCTTTTACAGTACCAAGAAAGTGCTGCTTTTTCCCTGTTAGTGCTGTCTGCATTAGTTCCTGGCCCCTCCCTTTCCTCTGAAAAGCCAGGGTAGCAGGTAAACTACAAGGTAAAGGTAAACTACATTAGGATGCTGAGCAGGAAGAGCTCAGCAAACATTGGTTCCTTGATCTCTTCTGGGACTAATGAAACCAGAAGGGGCAAGCATTTTGTAATTTCCAGGATCATTGCTGTCTCTCTGTCTGCTGTAGCTTGGGAAGTAGCTAGTCAAACAGTAAGCAATTAATCAAACAAATGTCACTGCCTGTTTTTTTGTGCCTTTTTTCTTTTTCTATTAACGCGAGAAGGGGGGTGTTTGTTGGCAATTAAATACCAATTTTCTTTTGTTTTTTTGTATTTTTTGTAAACCCATTGCTTATTAGCCCAGGAAATTGGCATTTTTGATTTGACAGATTTGGATCCCTCTGATTTCTTTGGGATTGGATTCGGCATCCAAACATCTTGAAGTTAAAAAAAACCCAGCCCAAACCAAACCCAGGGCAGCTCAGCTCATCCTTAATACCTAAATAATGCCTAAACGGTTACGCTATTTTTTATCTATGCACCAAAGATCAATTGATTAATATTTTGCATTCGAAGAAGCAGTGCCGCAACACATTCAACCTTATTCTATACAGAAGTCCATCTTTATATACTGTATGTGAGCTATCGTAGTTGTCAAGGATATCAAAGATTTAATTTATTTTTACCTTTTATTAAAAAGTCCTTTTTATACATTCAGTAATCTAGTTTTTAACCATAGTTACTATTAACAAGGTTCCTTGTATATGTGAATACACTATAATATGCTTTAAGAGTATTCACATATACACAGCCAGTTCTGAGGATACCGGAACAAAAGTAATAGTTTAATCTGCAATACACATTTGTTAATAGGGTTGCATAATATATACAAATTACATATTAAAAGGTATTTACAAAGGAATTCACAGTATAATTATGGTGGATTACATGATATTTACAAATTACACAAAAACATACATATTATACAACGTACAGTTTACCTCTCAGCTTCAGATCTGGTCATGCTGACCGCTTTTTGTGTTCCCATGCAAAGAACGTGCACAGCTTTATATCTTTATTTTATTTTTCACAATTGCATAATATACACATACATCTTAATCACATAAATCAGTAAAAAGTGCTAGTCTAAAAATAAGTGTCTTTCCTCTCTCACTACCCTTACTACTCCACCATACTCTCCCCCACTACTCCCTACGACCACCTCCTTGCTCTCACTCTAGTACAATGTTCCCATATATTTCTCTTTCTTCTACTTCACCGATATATCTATGCTTTACGTTATTTTAGATATTCATATTGCTCTCTCTCTCATTCCAGAGTCTCCATATCTGATGAAATTTAACCAGGTTCCCTTGTCTGATGTATGTTGTTCTTTCCTTACAAATCGCCCTCTCCATATTTTGTTCCCACTCGATAAAGGATGGTGGAGCAACAGACTGCCACCTCTGGGCAATAAGTTTCCTGGCCTGAAAGAGGCATCGCAAAATCGCTAATTGAACCTCTCCAGGCCTGCCCTCTCCCCCAAGCCCCCCCAGAACACACAATATAGGATCCAGTTCCAAGTGGGTTTTGAATACCTGGGCAATCCTGTCCACCACCTATTTCCAATAGCGGTATAGTTTAGGACATCTCCAGAACATGTGGATAAGATCTGCGCCCAGTCTCCCACATCTAGGGCAAGTGTCATCTTGTCTACGTCCAAACCTAAACATTTTTACTGGGGTATAATAAGCTCTGTATAATAAAAAAAGATGTGACATCTTCTGAGGTGGGGAGAGAGAAACCCATGGGGCAAGCTCAAGGATCCTTTCCCATTGTGTGACAGATAGACTTCCTACATCTCTTTCCCACTTTGCTTTATGTGGTCTACTTTGAAGCCCTACCCAGATCCCCTTATGTATGTGTGAGTACAGTTTGGATATCAGCCCCTTTCGTATCTCGGCCTTAACTACGCACTGTAGTGTCGGCATATTGGTCCATTCTAATGACATCCCTTTAAACTGTACAGAGAGGGCATGCCTTACCTGCAAGTACCTAAAAAAAAGACTTCTTAGGGAGTGCAAATTGTTCTCTTAGGTCCTGGAAACTTCTCATGTTTCCCTCATGAAAAAATTGGGCAATATACTTTAAGCCCAGTCTCTCCCATTCTCTAACAATCCCCATCTTTTGTACCTCGCATAGATTATTATTTTCCCACAAAGGGGAGTATTCTGTAAATCCTCTATAGCCTAGTATTTTTTTTTGCCGAACTCCAGACTCTTGCCATTAGGTCCTGCGTGGGAGAGCCCTTCTCAAAAGTCCCTGCCTCTAGCACTTCAGTCAGGGAGTTATGTGCCATTTTATAAAGGAGAGAATCTTCCACTCTCGCCCTTCTCCCATGGCCTCGCATCCACCCAAGTGTTGGAGCTGGGCCGCCACAAAGTAGCTAAAAGGATGTGGGAGAGCGACTCCTCCCACTTTATTTGGGAGTTGCAGAGTACTAAGGCCAATACGAGATGTACCCCCTTTCCAAATTAACTCTCTGAATATTGTATCCACCCTATTAAACCATTTTTTATAAATCCAAATTGGAGAATTATAGAGTACATATAACAATTGTGGCATAAGTACCATTTTAATTAAGTTACAGCGGCCTGCAGCTGACAGGGGGAGTTTTTTCCAAATTTGGATTTTACTTTTGAATTTATTTAGGAGTGGCACCAAGTTATCAGTAATATATTGTTTAGGATCTCTCGAGATATTAATACCCAAATACTTTATTTGGTGGACTACTTGGAGCTGCGCTGCCTCCTGGGGCAGGGGACTATCCAGTGGGTCAATAGGTAATAAGTTAGATTTTTCCCAGTTTATCCTCAATCCAGATAGAAGTCCAAAGTTTTTAATTCTGCACATAGTCTCACGTAGCGAGTCCTGTGTATCGTTGAGTAATAAAAGGAGATCATCTGCATATAGTATCACTTTTTCTTCTAAATCACCTCGTTTGAAACCTTTTATTTCATGAGATGTTCTGAGAGAGAGAGCCAAGGGTTCGATTGCGAGGGCGAAGAGGAGGGGGGACAGTGGACACCCCTGCCTCGTCCCCCTCAGCAATCGAAACCTGGTAGAGTATTCATTGTTAACCTTAACTCTTGCCCCGGGGGAGCCATATAATAATCTCACCCAGTTAATGAAGGTCGGTCCAATCTGAAATTCTGTTAAAGTTCTCCACAAGTACTTCCACTCTAAGGTATCAAAGGCCTTGGCAGCATCTAAAGAGAGGACGGCCCTACTGCCCCTTTCTTCCGTAGGGATTTGAAGGTTCAGAAAAAGCTGTCTAATATTTGTACTGGTAGACCTTCCCGGGATGAAACCCGATTGGTCAGAATGAACCAGTTTCTGGATGACTTTGTTTAGTCTAGCTGCCAAGACCTTTGCTAAGACCTTCATATCTGAATTCAGTAATGCTATCGGTCTATATGAGGAGGGGGAAAGTGAGTTCCTATTATCCTTAGGGATCACTATTATGGTCGACTCCATCATTGAGGAGGGGAGCTCTCCCTTCGCTGCCGAGGAATTAAATACCTTCAGCAGTTCGGGGAGAAGCACCTCCCCGTAGCGACGATATATTTCGATGGGGAGGCCATCCGGACCTGGAGACTTCTGGCCTGCCATTTCTCGGACGGTCCGCTGTATCTCCTCCAGGGTGACAGGGCTGTCGAGGGCAGCCCTGTCCTCCTCAGAGAGGCAGGGGACCGCAACCCTCTGAAAGAATTTATCCATTTCCTCGATCATGTCCTCCTGCTTAGAGTGGTATAAATTCTCATAGTATAATCGAAAGGTATCGGCGATCTCTGGCGTATATGTGGATGTCCTACCCACACCAGTATAGATCGCCGACACCATTGATGATGGTGAGTTAGTTCTAATTAGGTGGGCAAGCATCCTACTTATTCCTTCACCCTCCCCAAAAGCCACTTGTTTCTGAAAGATATACTTTTGCTCTGCCTTCCCCAATAGTATTAAGCGGTAGTCCTGTTGTGATTCTGTCCAAGCCCTGAGATTTACAGATGTAGGATTATTTATATATTTTATTTCTGCAGATGATACTTTAGTCGCTGCCGTTTCTTCCCCTTCCTTTGACTGTTTTTTTATTTTTGAGATCTGCTGAATTAGTACTCCCCGGAGGAAGGCCTTGACTGTATCCCAAATTATCCCCTGGGGGGCCGATCCTTTATTCAAGTCTACGCATTCCCTCAATGTAGTTAAAACCTCCTGGGGCTCTCCCATAAGCTCCAACCAGGAGGGATTAATTCTCCATTCCCAATAAGTGCTTCTTACCCCCACGTCCAATGAAGCTATCATTGGAGAGTGGTCAGAGAGACCTCTTGGCATGTACCTAATATTGTCTACCATGGTGATCGATTCATCATTACCAAGCATCATATCGATCCTCGACAACGTGGAGTGTGTGCTAGAAAAGCAAGAGTAGCCCCTGATCCCGGGGTTCCTCAATCGCCAAATGTCTTTCAAGCCCAATTCCTCCAAAAAACACGGCAAACGGCTATCCACAAACCCTCCCCGCTGAACCCCCTGGGGAAGCCTATCTATTGTCGGGTCGAGGACCATGTTAAAGTCTCCAGTAACCAATAGCGGGAGACCTGGCCTATCCAACGCAAACTCCAGCAAATCGAGTAAAACCTTGATATCGAAAGGCGGGGGGAAATACACATTAGCCAGCAGAACAACTTTATTTTCAATCTTCAATAATTTTCAATTATTTTCAATACAGTTAAATGTAAGCCCTGAACTAATAAAAATACTAACTCCTCTAGAAAAGGATGAATGGACCGAGTGAAACTGTGTAGCAAACTCTCTCCACCCTAACCTAGGTATGGAAACATTAGTGAGATGGGTCTCCTGGAGGCAAAGGACGGAGGCCCCATAGGATCTAATCATAGACAGTGCTGTAGCTTTTTTCCCCATAACACCCAATCCTCTAATATTCCATGAACAAATAGTGACCTTTTTCCTACTAACCTGTGCATCATTAATCATTAGTGACTGTGAGTTTCTATAAATTCTACGAGAGCATTATTCATTAAACACTTGCTCATTATGACATACCATTTTTTTTATTTTTTTTATTATTCTAATTAGTACTTGTGAAGTTTTGCTAATCAAACATATTATGTGAACGTGATTAATTACCAGAAAGTAGTATTCCCACTCATCCATACACCATACGACCTTATTATACCGCTCCCCCCACCCATACATTCCCATCCATCAAATCTAACACTCTTCTTACATCCGTCTATCATTACCACCCTGGGTTTGGCCGGGGGCCTTCTACTGTGACCTAACCATACACACCTTTTGAAAAAACAACTTAGTGTCCATACCAATAAGTCATCCCCATCCCTACCCCTCCCTTTCACCCGAACAGACCATTCTTCCCCCTCCCCCCAAGCAAATAAAACATTCCCCACAAAAATCAAACAAAACATCAGCTCATAGAACCCATCCCACAAAAACAAGCTAAACATAGACTCAAAGAGAACATCCTGTTGCACCCCCATAATCTGGGAATACAATACCCTTTGCTCTCCTCCCTCTCCACAAAGCGTCCCCATCACCCCCCCTCCCAAAAGAAAAAGAAGAGAAAAGGAAGGGGGGGGGAGAGGGAGGCGACAACACGGCGAGAAAGAGAAAAGAGAAAAAATAAAAAAATAAAAACCCAGTGTGTCGCCGCCCGCTCCCCCCCCAAAACTCAGTACAAAGTATAATTACCCCCCTAATAACGCTGTCAGCACCCCAAGTTAGTCCACATCATCTGAGAGTCGTTCTTTACATTTTTTTTTATCCAGTCCTCCACCCCTTCTGGGGAATCGAAGAATAAAGTCCCCTCGGGGGCCGCCACTCTCAGTTTTGCTGGGTAGAGCAGGGCATATGTAATTTTAACTTGGCGTAGTTTACGTTTCACCTCCCCGAATTTAGCTCTCTTTTTTTGGAGATCTGGCGAGTAATCAGGGTAAATGGATACCCTCGTGCCGTTATAGAGAATATTACCCATTTCCCTTGCTTTCCGAACTATCGTTACTTTATCTTTAAAAAATAATAATTTTGCCAAAAAAGGTCTTGGAGGGGCCCCGGGATTAGAAAGTCTAGAGGGGACCCTATGGGCTCTCTCTACTGCAAGAAACGATGAAAAAGACTCTTGACCAAAAATCTCACTAAGCCACTTTTCTAAGAAAGCGGCAGGGTCTGAACCCTCAGAATGTTCTGGGAGACCTATTATACGAATGTTTTTCCGTCTCATCCTATTCTCGATCTCATCCATTTTATTTGCTTGTTTGTTCAGGAAATATTTAAGTTCACTCATTTCTCGTTTTAAAGGTGCCATGTCGTCCTCCACTAAACTTAGCCTATCCTCAAGGATTGTAGTCCTTTCCTGGACTTTTTGTAACTCATTTCTGATGGAAGAAAGTTCCTCATGAATTGTTTTCAGCTGACAGTTCATCTCGTTCAGGGATGCTCTGCAAGAATTAATAGCCTCCAATACTTCCTTCAATGTTGGGTCAGACCCTTCTACCTTATCGGGCCCTCTCCTCGATGACGGGGTATCCTCCACTTCCTGGGCCTGAAGCTGCCCACCTGACTTACCCCCTTCCACTGATGGTATCTGTGAGGTGTGTGTTGTGGCTTGAGTCTGTCCTTGGCTTTTCCTTCCCCCCACAGCCCCTCCCGCCCGAACGGGCTGGGCCTGCTGACTCTGAATCGGGTTTTTTGGGGGAGTCTGGGCCAGCGCCTGCCCTGGAGTATGGGCGTATTTCTCCAGTTTAGCTGCTGCTTGGCTTGCCTGGTTAGCCGCCTGGCTTGCCTTTGTAGTGCGCTGTGAAGGCATGCTTGCTTATTAGCTTTTAGACAGAATTTCAGCTAGTTCCGGCAATAATTTTTCTGGGGACACCCCAAAAAAAAAAAAGCACAAGCACTTGTTAATACCACTTCTCACTCCTCTTTTGTCCTAGTGTATTCAGAGTAAGGAGGGAGTAAGGGGGGGGGAGAGGGATCCCCTACTGATTAAAGCAATAAAGATATAGCAGTGAGGGGGGGTCCCCTACTGGTTAAAGCAATAAAGGTATAGCGATAATGGTAGGGTTATGTAGGGTCCAAGTCCACCTTAATAAAATCCACCTTAATCTGGTTATTTCCTAGAGATAAACAAGGCTCTCCTTTTTATCACAGCTCAGTCCTTAGGAAATCCTTAGCAGAAGGAAAATGCAGTAAAAGCAGTGAGACAGCCAAAAAAAAAAAAAAAAGGGATCCAGCTTATCCTGATTAGGGCCCTTCACTTTTAAGTTCACCTTTTAAATTTCCTTATATATTTTTTTTTTTGCAAAGGACAAAGGAGATATAAGACAGTGTCACAGATGTCAAAAAAAAAAAAAGGGAAAGCTTCTTCTCACCCGTCTCAAGCAGCAGCTGTAGTCGTTGAGATGTCTGGGGTCTAATCAGCTGGCAGTCAGCTTGTGTTGTCTCTTGTGATGTCCCAGGCTGAGTAAGGTAAGCTGTTCCGTCCAATTTGAGATTTGAAAGTGAAGATGTCAAGCAACTGGCCCAGAATGATTCCTAGGTCCTAATAGTCTCTTAAGGGCTGGATGCAGCAGACGGAGGGGTCTCTCCCACAGATCCCCCCAGAATCCTGCTAAGTCCTGCAAGCAGCCAAACAGGTATGCCCCCTTGATTTCCGGCTTGTGTGGCAGCTTGTAATCCGATCCACAGGTTTCTGGCTTCTATCCCTCTCAGCAGGACAGGTCGCTCCAGCGCTCAGCAGGCTCGCATTCCGCGCCACAGCCAGCAGTTCTTCCCTCCCAGGGGGGGGGGGGGTGGCAGGAGTCTCTCACACCCCTCTCCGCCTCTTCCTAGGTAGCTGAATTTCTCCTACACACTGTGCGCGCTGCACAGAGACACAGACGCTGGATGAGATCTGACGTCAGTCACGCTAGATCACCGGAGCTTCTCATAGCCCAACTCCGCGCCCTGCACAGCTGCCTCTCTCCGTGTCGCTGCTGGCGATACTCCCGGACATTTATTCAGGTGGATGGAGCAGGAGACAGGAGGGTGACGGGACGCTACACTCGCTCCTCACTCACTCACTCTCACCTGCATCCGGTCACGCCCCCCGAACGTGCACAGCTTAGTAACAATTACATATTCCCCTCTCCTTTCTAAACAGTGGATAATATAATGCACCCTAATTGGTCCCTATGCCTAGCAAATGTATATTGGACACAGCCAGATTGGAGGATTCAAATTAGGCTCATGTTATGGAAAGACAATGGCCAGACCTTGGACAGAGAAAGCTATTTACAGTAACACAAACAGGAAAGCTAAGAATGGTTTTATGCCGAAACACACTCAATGTTTCAAATATGTTCCCAACTAAAATATATTTATAATTACAGTATTATTTGTTAATGGAGATTTCTTATAAATTCATTATCTAACAGTTACAAACATAAATGTGCCGTTTCCTTGTTTTCTCCCCCTCCTGATCAACATGACATGTTATATAAAGCTTGCTAATTATCTTATAAAAGCATTTTTTGTGCCTGAAGGAACTATCATTCATTCAAAAGCACATTACATTTGACACATTTTTCTTTCCAAACACTCATTTTTACTTTCCAAATTGCTCAAGATGCCTACAAGCTATGCCTTTTCTTACATGTATACAAAATGCTTTCCGCCAAAGTAAAGAAAAATAAATGCCAATTAATTAAACTGAAATGCATAGTGATGCGTTTTACTTTTCGGTGCTTTCAAATAGTCAATAGAACTCATACTGCTCCAGAATTGTTCAGCGCTAATTTACTAAAATGTAAAAAAAATAAGAGCTAATTAAATTCACCGCAAAGTAGCAACATTAACTACTGGATCAATATATTTCCAATAGCAAATACCTGTATACGCATTATGAATAAAAACGATATAGCATCATCAACATATTTATTAGGAAAGAGCAGAGCAATGAAATACAAATCAATACAATTTGCATATTAAAGGGCTTAAAGCTTGTATGAGGATAGCTTTATTTGATTGAAGAATAGTGTTTAGCCTAACCATTTTTACTACCTAATAGAAATACTGTAAACACTTTATCTATTTTCCTTATTAAAGTCTAAATCTCTCCTAAGAAAAATTAAGGGACTTCTATCCTTGTCTGTCTGTACTTCGTATCTCATTATTGCAAGAGGGTTGGAAAATAAGCCAACTATGTTTGGTAGAATGAGAAATCGGCAGTGGAAAACCTCCATGTTTCTGTTTAGAATAATGTAGTGTTGCGCACTTAAAGTTCCCCTTGAATTTCTAGTAAACAAAAGTACTTTATCATTTTTTTTAATACACTATATTGAAAACAAATAAATATTTAAAGTGGTTGTAAAGTTTTTTTTTTCCTAAAATAAAAACATGTTATACTTGTTATTGCACAGAACAACCCCAAACCCCCTCTTTTGGGGTCTCCCACTGATGCTCTAGGCTTCTCTTCTCTGTGTGCCACCATAAGAAGACACTTCTTATGGTGGCACACGTGCAGTCTCGCTCCAGAGCCAGGCTGTGTGCATCCATAGACACACACAGCATAACATGGCCCTACTATCCACTCAATCCTCGCTGGATTTGACTGACAGTGGCAGGAGTCAATGGCTCCTGCTGCTCTAAGCCAAAACTGAGAGATGGGAGAGGAGAGAGAAGAGCAGATGAGCACAGCGCTGGATCGATACAGGACCCAGGTAAGTATTTAGGAGGGGAGAGGGAGAAACAGCTACTAATAGGTTTTTTACCTTCAAGCATAGAATGCATTAAGGTAAAAAACCTTATGACTTTAGAACCATTAAAGTTAAAAACAGGTAAATGATGTCTTGTGCATATGTTACAAAAGAGAGTGGCTTTTGTGAGGTTCTCTTGTAATATAATTTAAAAATATAAGGTAAGAAAATTGCCTTGTGCCATTACTTATAGTAAATGAGCCGGAGTAAAGGCAGTTCTCTTACAATGGCTGAGAGTATTGAGTAGAAGGCCTTTATCCATGACAAGAATGGCATGGGCATTCCAATATGTTTAAAGAGGTTGTAAACCCCCACAGAAAAAAAAAAACTGTAAGACAAAGGCATAATGAGCATAATGAGCTAGTATGCATCTCAAACTAGCTCATTATTAAATACTTACCTTATAACAAATCCCCCACAGCAGCGCCAGCACACCACTGAGACAGCTGACATTTTCCCCAGAGCCGCCGGTCACAGCACACGGCTCTGAACAAAAGGCACGAGCGGTTGTTTCTTCAGAGCGCATGCGCCGATGACATCATCGGCAGGGTATACAGTAAATAATATCTCCTAAACGGTGCAAGTTTAGGAGATATTTACAGTACCTATACATAAGCCTTATTATAGGCTTACCTAATAGGTACAAACAAACCAGAGGAGTTTACTTCCTCTTTAAAGGTTTTCATCAGGAAGGTCCAGTCCTCCCTATTGAAAACCACTTCGGCATCGGCAGACAAAAGTAATAGTGGGGTGTTAGATTTTTTTAAGCTTTAGTAATTATGTTTAAGGTTCTAATGGTGCTCCCCTCTTTCTCCTCAAGCCCTCTTCTGCTGAATTGTCCAATGAGCCACCAGTACCCCTACGCGTTCAAGGGGCTATTCAATGAGTCAGGCTAAAATATGCCATGCAGTGATTCAACTGGTCTGTCTAGGGGATGGGAGCAACAATGGAGCAGAGATTCTTTTAGCTCTGCAGGGGCAGGCCCAGAGGTGGTTAATGTCATGGCAGCTTGAGCCTGGAATGGTGGTATGCGATAATGGCACTAATCTTTTGTCCGCCCTTCGACAGGGAAAGTTGACACATATACCATGCCTGGCACATGTCCTCAATTTGGTGGTGCAGCATTTCTTAAACAGGTACCCAGGGTTGCAAGATCTTCTAAGGCAGGCCAGAAGAATCTGTAGCCATTTCAGGATGTCATACAGAGCCAGTGTTCAGTTGGATGAAATTAAGCAGGAATACCACCTGCTCGTAAGCTGCCTGAATTGTGAAATGCCCACCGGGTGGAACTCAACTTTGGCAATGCTGCAGTGTCTGCACATGCAGCAGAGGGCCGTCAACAAGTACTTGTGTGAGTATGGCACAAGGACAGTCTCAGGGCACCTTGGCTTTTTCCCCCCACACAATGGCTGCTGATAAAGGGTGCATGCAGTGTACTGTCACCATTTGAGGAGGCAACAAGGATGGTGAGCTGTGACAATGTATGCATCAGTGACACAATCCCTCTTGTGTTCCCGCTGGAGCATACTCTGCGTGGCATTATGGACAGGGCACTCGAAGCAGAGCAGCGGGAGGAAGAGGACTTCCTTTACTCTCAAGGCCCACTTTATGCAGACACCATTCTTGCGAACTCACAGAACACACAAGAGGAGAGGGAAGAGGAGGAGGATTCTGGCAGTTTGAGGCATTTGTAGATCCCAGAAACCTGTTATATAGCTGTACAAATGCTCGTTATCGTCACTGATGCCGATACTAGTATCGGTATCCGTGCAACCCTTCTTTTTACCTATGGTAAGACTATTTTTTTTTCATAACTAAAACTGGTTTCAACAGGAAAAAGTGCATTCATTAAGTTTATTTTTACACCTTTTGTCTATAGATTATGTAGTATATATGGATTACTTTTGTTGCTTTAAATAATGACAACCGTATCAATGAATAAACATGCCTATAGCAAAAATTAAAAATGTATTATCCTTAAAGTGTAACTAAAGGCACATTTTAAGAATATTTTTGATAGAGTAAGGGAGGATTATAACCCCCATCAGTTATTTTTGCCATCTATGTCCTATTAGGGTTATCTCCCTTCACTTCCTGCCCTATAGCAACAACAGAAAGTGAGAGTAAATCCAGCCAAAGTGAGGAAATCCCTGTATGTCACCAGGGTCACCAGAATTAGTGTCCCTATTGGAATATTTCTCTTAAAGTTCTCATGTCAACCCTAAAATTTGGGATTTTCTTTTACTTTCACTTTAGATGATAACATTAAACAAGACAAATGAAGAGAGTGAATCTCCCTAATAGGAGCACAAACAGCAATAAAAAAACGACAGGTGTTCTAATCGCTTTCCACTCTATCCAAAACCAAAAACATAAAAAAATAATTTTCCACTTTCATGTATTGCATAACATGGAGCTCTACTTACTCACCATTGCTATGTATATGCATTGTTTGTTCCTTTTTCAACTGTACTATGAAAACCCAATAGAACTGTTTGTAAATAAAAAAAAATGCCTTTGGTTACACTTTAGGGAATATGCAGGTTTTACAATTGTTATAGTGATCTGGCACATACAGTAATATACCGACATCCCTAATATTAGAATATACAAAAAAGCATCCCTACCTATGGGACTTTTAGAGGTGCATCACCATTCATATAATGATGAACATGTTTCATTAGTTTACATCTTAGTAGCACAAAAAAAAAAAAAAAATCATTAGAAAATGAAAAAGCATGAAGCTGTTTTAAAGCGTTTGTAAACCTAAAGAAAAAAAAAGTGTTATGGCCTCTTTAAAGCAATATAATATGCTTTGTAATGGCCTGGTTTTATTCTGCCCTGCCTGTGTTGTGTAAAACCTGGTTGATAGTGCCTATGTCCTTCCTGAAAGTAAACTGACTACGCTAGCATGGCTGCCAAACCATGCTAGTCTGGTCAGTTTATGTCTTGTGTCATCCCGTTGGTTGTATCTTCCATAGTCTGTAGCGAGCCTAGCCTCCCTCCAGCCACTCCTCTCCTTCTCTCACTGCATTCGGCAGGGGAAGTGACAGTATGCAGCAGAGTTTGACAGCATTTCAAATGCAGAAGCTTGGTGGAAGCGTTATTTCTCGTAATGATGTCACGCCCCCCACTTTTATAACCAGCAGGTTCATGGATCGCTCAGTGAGCTACAGCAATAATGTGACCTGCAACTTTGATGCCAAGGATTAAATTAAAGCCACATTTTTACAGAAAACAAAACCTGGACATATGACAACAGTTTATAACAGTTCTATGTCTAATAATGTTTTTAACATTAGTGACTTTACAACTACTTTAATGCAATGTTTAGTATTTTACATATTGACAACATACACTGTCAAAGATTATCATTAAAGTCATATATCATTTATCAGTTCCACCAAATGGGTCTGAAAGATGTTAACATTAGGGTTGAGCGAACCTGAACTGTAAAGTTTGGGTCCGTACCAGACTTTTGGGTGTCCGGAGCCCGGACCCGAACTATTGGCTGTAAGTTCGGGTTCGGGTCCGGTGTTCGGCGATGTATTGGCGCCTTTTTAACAGCTGCAGGGCAGCCAATCTACGCTACTTTCACTAGTGTGCCCTTAGAAGCCATCACAGCCATGCCTACTAATGGCATGGCTGTGATTGGGCAGTGCAGCATGTGACCCCGCCTCTATATATAGTCCAGACACACAGCACACAGCGTCATTCTGCTATAGACAGGTTCCTGTGCTGCTAAGAGAGAGTATTTTAGGAGTTAGTGTGATAAAGTCAGTCAGTCAGTCAGTCAGTCCACATTCCTTTAATTTTCTTCAAATTAGTTAGATCAGTGAGCGATCTAGATAGCTAGAGTAGAGTAGAGTAGGGAGTTTCTTTATTAAGGAAAAGAAAGAGGCAGAGAGAATTATTGAAGAGTAGGGATGGGCCCGGTGCTCGATGCGAACCCACGTTCGCATCGAGCACCGGGCGTTTGCTCGCTCGGCGAGCCCAGAACTATTTGGGCCGTTCGCATCACATTCGTGTGATGCGAGCGGCCCCGCAATGCATTGCGGCCGGCGCGGCCGGCGCAGTGCATTGCTGGCTGATGATTGGCCAAGCATGCACTGTGACCCCGCATGCTTGGCCAATCACAGCTCCGGAAACTCGGAGAGCAATAATTGGCTACAGGCAGGACGCCTGTAGCCAATTAAAGCTCAGGGGCTTTAGTACACGCCCCACCATTTAAAAGGCCGCCACGCCGTCGGCGCCGGTCACATGAGTTCCGGCTTTAGGAGAGATCAGTCTGCTGATTCTGTGTCTTAGCTTGATTCATTGCTCCAGAAAGATTTGCTCTTCTTTGCTAAACCATTGGCTATTTCTTTGCTAAACCATTGCTACCTAAGTCATTGATCGTTCATTGCTGCTGATTGCACAGTTAGTGTGTTATTAGCTGCTGCTGGGGATTAGTCTGGTGCGTGTTTTACTGTTAGTACAGTATTTCAGTAGTACCAACCGCAGTGCTGTTAGCACAGCACTGCACCCCAACAGCACCCATAGGACTTCTAGTGTGTTAGTGGCATCACACAGAGCTCCCATATTTTCTTCCCAGAAGCACCCACAGGACTTCTAGTGTGTTAGTGGCATCACACAGAGCTCCCATATTTTCTTCCCAGAAGCACCCATAGGACTTCTAGTGCGTTAGTGGCATCACACAGAGCTCCCATATTTTCTTCCCAGAAGCACCCATAGGACTTCTAGTGTGTTAGTGGCATCACACAGAGCTCCTATATTTTCTTCTCAGCAGCACCCACAAGACTTCTAGTGTGTTAGTGGCATCACACAGAGCTCCTATATTTTCTTCTCAGCAGCACCCACAAGACTTCTAGTGTGTTAGTGGCATCACACAGAGCTCCTATATTTTATTCTCAGCAGCACCCATTTTTTATACTATATACACTACCGACTACAATGGCTGGAAGACCGCCAAGGAGAGGCAGAGCGTGCAGAGGCAAGAACACAGGGCAGGCAGGCTCTGTTTCTAGAGACAACAGTGCTGGCCGTGGACGTGGTCGTGCATCGTCATCAGCACGTGGCCATGGGACACGCTTGTCTTTGTTTTCGGCAGCTGGACATGTGGAGCCGCATCATGCTGAAGGCTTGGTAGAATGGATGACCAAGCCCTCCTCATCCTCCTCATCCTCTCTCACCCAGGCTCAGGGTACTGGCAGAGCACCTGCCAACGCGTACTCAATGGCATCATCAGCCACCCCTTCCCTAGACCCACCATGTCCTCCTGAGGAGTCCCCCGAACTCTTTGAGCACAGTGTTGGGTACATGCTCCAGGAGGATGCCCAACAATTCGAAGGCTCGGATGATGATACCCAGCTTGAGGAAGTCAGTAGTGTGCGCGCAGAGAGAGGGGATGCTGAAGGACAGCAATCTGGCAGTACTGTTCCACCAGCTGCAGCTTACTGCCAGGTTTTCTCTAGTGGTAAAGAGGGAGGGGATGATGAGGTCACTGACTCCACGTGGGTGCCTGAAGGGAGAGAGAGGAGGAGGAGGAGGAGGACGAGGAGGAGGAGGAGGATGCGGCGTCACATGTCCAACGAGTCAGGATGCCCCCTGGAGGCCAGCTAGAGGCCAGCACAGCAACTGTACCACACCGCAGAGCTCCGCCTGTGCAGGGCGCTGCCTCTGCACGTTATCAGAAAAGTTCTTTGGTGTGGGCCTTTTTTGAGACGAGTGCATCAGATCGCACCACTGCTATTTGCAATATTTGTCTCAAGCGTATCTCGCGTGGCCAAAACATCAGCCGCTTGGGCACCACAAGCATGAGCAGACATATGTCGACCTGCCATGCAGCTCGTTGGCAAGCACACATAAAAGACCCAAACCAAAGAACAAAGCGGACCTCTCCTTGCTCCTCATCAGCTGGGATCTCCATCCCCACTATATCTTCAGTCCTCTCTGAAAGCTGCTCTGAGAGGACTGAAGGTGTAGAATTAGGTGTGTCACAACCAAGTACTTGCAGTACACCGACGTCCGATTGTAGCAGGCAAATTTCCCTGCCCCAGCTGCTGGACCGTCGAAAGAAGTATACTCCCAGCCATCCACATGCCCAGCGGTTGAATGCTAGCTTGGCTAAATTGCTAGCACTTCAACTGCTGCCTTTTTAGTTGGTAGACTCGGCCCCCTTCCGTGAGTTTGTTCAATGTGCGGTTCCTCAGTGGCAGGTTCCCAAACGCCACTTTTTCTCATGGAAGGCGAGTCCGTCTCTCTACCGGCATGTGGAAGGCAATGTCCATGCCTCGCTGGACAGGGCGGTCAGCGGTAAGGTGCATATTACCGCTGGCTCATGGTCCAGCAGGCATGGACAGGGACGTTATCTTTCTTTCACGGCCCATTGGGTCACTCTATTGGCAGCTGGGAGGGATGCAGGACAAGGTGCAGTAGTGTTGGAGGTTGTTCCGCCACCACGCCTCCAAAATGCTACTACTGGTTGTGACACACCTCTCTCCTCCACCCCCTCCTCTTCTTCTTCCTCCAGTGCTCTGTCCTCGGAACCAGCGGTGCTCCGTAGGCGTACAAGGGGCTACGCAAGTACGCAGGCAAAAAGATGCCATGCCGTGCTTGCGATGGTGTGTTTGGGGGACAGGAGCCACACTGGGCCAGAGGTTCTGTCAGCTCTGCAGGGGCAGGCTGAGAGGTGGTTGACGCCACGCCAGCTTAAGCCAGGAATGGTCGTTTCTGACAATGGCACCAACCTCCTCTCCGCCCTGCGACAGGGGCAGCTCACCCATGTGCCCTGTATGGCTCACGTCCTCAACCTAGTGGTGCAGCGGTTCTTGGGCAGGTTCCCAGGCTTACAGGATGTCCTGAGGCAGGCCAGGAAAGTCTGTGTGCATTTCCGCCAATCTTATAATGCCAGTGCTCGGCTGACTGAGCTGCAAAAGGAGCTGAACCTGCCCAAGAACCGCCTAATATGTGACATGCCCACCAGGTGGAACTCAACGTTGGCCATGCTGCAGCGACTGCACACGCAGCAGAGGTCCATCAATGAGTACCTTTGCGACTACGGCACCAGGACAGGGTCAGGGGAGCTTGGCTTTTTTTCCCCACGCCAGTGGAGCATGATCAGGGATGCATGCACTGTCCTCTCACCATTTGAGGAGGCCACGAGGATGGTGAGCAGTGACAGTGCATGCATCAGTGACACTGTACCTCTTGTCCACCTGTTGGAGCATACGCTGCGTGGGATAATGGACAGGGCACTTGAGGCAGAACAGAGGCAGGAAGAGGAGGACTTCCTTGCCTCTCAAGGCCCCCTTTATCCAGACAGTGTTCCTTCTGTCCCACCCATCACACAGGAAGAGGATGAGGAGGAGGAGGAGGAGGATTGTTTGAGCATGGAGGTGGAGCCTAGCACTCAGCATCAGCAGCAGCAGTCTTTTAGGGATGATGTACAGTCCCAACAAACCAGTGGACTTGTACGTGGCTGGGAGGAGGTGGCTGGCGATCATGTCATCCTCAGTGACCCAGAAGACTCCGGACCGAATGCCTCAGCTAACCTACGCTGCATGGCCTCCCTGATCCTGCAAAGCCTGCGGAAGGATCCTCGTGTTCTTCGGATCAAGGAGAGGGACCATTACTGGCTGGCCACTCTCCTTGATCCACAGTACAAGGGTAAGGTTGCGGACCTTATCTTGCCGTCGCAGAGGGCGCAGAGGATGAGACATCTCAGGGAGGCCTTGCAGAAAGGTCTGTGCAACGCGTTCCCAGAAACTGGGAGGTTACAAACTCCTGGTCCTGGACGACGAGTTGCTGAGGCTTCGGTCAGTAGCAGAAGGAGCGGTGGGGAAGGTGGACGTCTGACCGATGCGTTCAAACAATTTTTTAGTCCGCAGCCCCAAGGTATGATCGGTTCCAGCAACCATCGCCAGCGTCTGATATACATGGTGCAGGAATACCTAGGGGCAAGGTCAGACTTGGACACCTTTCCCACCGAAAATCCTCTGGCTTACTGGGTCCTGAGGATGGATCACTGGCCAGAGCTTGCACAGTATGCAATTGAGCTACTGGCCTGTCCTGCATCCAGCGTTCTTTCCGAACGCACATTCAGTGCTGCTGGAGGATTTGTCACCGATCATAGGGTGCGCCTGTCCACCAACTCGGTTGATCGACTGACCTTCATAAAAATGAATCAGTCTTGGATCACCACCAGCTACCAGGCACCTGAAGCGGATATAACGGAATAATTTATAATGTCACATCCCTTCAAGACTGCCTATGCTGATGCTGAGTGACTGTCCTGTTATGTTCACTGACTATCCTCTTCCTCCTCCTCAATAATCCATGCCACCACACCAGTGCCTAAGGCACAATTTTTCAGCCCCTGTATAACAGGGGCGTGTAATTAAATTTTTTTAAAAAGATGCTTCGCAACAGGTGTGACTGCTGTGCTCCAAGTACAGTATCTGTGAGGGGTTGCAGTGTTGTGGCACCAGCACCAGTGCCTAAGGCACAATTTTTCAGCCCCTGTTGGGGCGTGTAATTACAATTTTTAGGCAATGCTTTGCAACAGGTCTCATTGCTGTGCTCAGAGTACAGTATCTGTGAGGGGTTGCAGTGTTGTGGCACCAGCACCAATGCCTAAGGCCCAATTTTTCAGCCCCTGTATAACAGGGGCGTGTAATTACAATTTTTTAAAAAGATGCTTCGCAACAGGTGTGACTGCTGTGCTCCAAGTACAGTATCTGTGAGGGGTTGCAGTGTTGTGGCACCAGCACCAGTGCCTAAGGCACAATTTTTCAGCCCCTGTATAACAGGGGCGTGTAATTACAATTTTTTAAAAAGATGCTTTGCAACAGGTGTGACTGCTGTGCTCCAAGTACAGTATCTAAACAAAAAAGAACCCCTATGGCTGGGACTTTAAATAGAACACCACTCTCACCAAGAATTTTCTGAAGAATTGTTTGAAATGTATTTATTTATTATTGAATAAAATAGTATCAAAATCATACATGTATCCAATAGCAGGGTGCACAATACATGATATGCATGACAATATAAAACACATGACAAGAAAAATGTATACAAAAAATAAATATAATGGTGAAGACAACACTTAACATAAAAAATATATATACAAAAAATACGGTACTGATTCTCTCCCGGAGGGTTGGCACCCCCGAATACTCGACGCGTTTCTAGTTGCCCGAATGTGGGAACCTTCGTCAGGAGTATAGAGGAATTCTATTTGGTAAGTACCTATCGCTCACGTGTGAGTCAAAATTCATAAAACGTATGAGTTGTATTTAGGCAGAGGAGAGAGGGAGATGCGCCCCCAAGGAAGAGAGTGCGGCAGCACACACGAAGTTGGATCCTAGTAGGATATTCCTATATTATGGACTATATGTCCAAAACCAGCCGGGTCCCAAAAGCAGGGAATGGCACTTGTTAAAGTACTTGCAGCTATATGCCGTCTATCCTAAAAGATAAGAGTCATCCCCGAGATTGAATTACTCTATACTCCTGACGAAGGTTCCCACATTCGGGCAACTAGAAACGCGTCGAGTATTCGGGGGTGCCAACCCTCCGGGAGAGAATCAGTACCGTATTTTTTGTATATATATTTTTTATGTTGGATGCTATTGGATACATGTATGATTTTGATACTATTTTATTCAATAATAAATAAATACATTTCAAACAATTCTTCAGAAAATTCTTGGTGAGAGTGGTGTTCTATTTAAAGTCCCAGCCATAGGGGTTCTTTTTTGTTTACTTAAAGGGATGAGATCACCACATTACATACTTATCTCACCGGGGGAGCTCGCCTTAATTTCTTCCAAGTACAGTATCTGTGAGGGGTTGCAGTGTTGTGGCACCAGCACCAATGCCTAAGGCCCAATTTTTCAGCCCCTGTTTAACAGGGGCGTGTAATTACAAATCTTGATCTAATAGTTCACAGCAGGGCCCATTCCTGCGCCCACCAAGAGTAACTATGAGGGCCTACAGTCTTGTGGCAACACCAAGCCATGCCATTTTTCTCAAGGATTTTCAGCCAAATGGCGGCCAGGACAAGACATGACATTAAAGCCGCAAGTGGTTTTAAATGGCTTCTTTTTTTCCTTTACAAATGTCATTTTGTGCAAGGACAGTTCTAAACACGGCAAACACATGCCACTTCACAGGCATACTTTAGACACCCCCCAGGTACCATATTTAAAGGAAAATTTCACTTTTTTTTTTTCACTTTATGCATCATTAAAATGACTTCTCCCGAAAAAACTTTAGTTTTTAAAAGTTCTTTTTGCATTGATATATGTCCCCTGGGGCAGGACCCGGGTCCCCAAACCTGTTTTATGACATTTACATGCATATTGGCCGTTGTAATTAGCAATTTTGATTTCGAACGTTCGCGTCCATTATAACGAATAGGGTTCGAAAATTTGCGCGAACTTTCGGTCCGTTCGAAGGTTCTGGTGCGAACCGAACCCGGGGGTGTTCGGCTCATCCCTATTGAAGAGATTCCTAAATCAATTGTACCCTGGCTGGGGTGCAGTGCACAGTCTTTTAACAGTGCCATGAGGCCAGTGCCAGACAAAATATAAAGAGAAAATATAAAAGTTTTACCTGCAAGCTCAGTGCACCATTAGGACCAACACTGCATATAGTAAGAGATACACCATAGTCTGTGTGTATTCTGCTATTGGAAAAACATTGCAAAAAAATTTAATTTTGCTGTTTTTTTTTTTCCCCCAATAGCATTTTCTGCATTTTCATAAACGCTTTAGACACTGTCCGTGTATTCTGATATTGGAAAAACATTGCAAAAAATTAAATTTTGCAGTGTTTTTTTTTTTCCCCCAATAGCATTTTCTGCGTTTTCATAAACGCTTTAGACACAAGGGTCTTGTGTCTATGGCGACCGCCAATAGCGCAGCGTTTTGACGAACGCTGACTGCTATATAAGGCGCGTGCGCTTGCGTTCGTACGTACCCCTGATGACGTCAGTTGTGACGAAACGCCGTAGGGTTCGTTACGTACGATCGTACTGCGCATGCGCGAGTATTGTCCCATAGACCGAACGGAGCCGCCATTACCTTGCAAGGTTTTTCGATTTTTTTGTTATGCTATTGTGGCTAATTCAATAAACCCACTGGAAACGTCTACACTATTCGAGTCCCCTTTTTGTTTTCCATCTACATCATCCATTTGATCCATCCGGTCGTTATACTGCCAGTGATACACGAGGAATCTCGGGGAACAGCCACCATTCGGGAGGAGATCCGTTGCCGTCGGATATCGTTTCGGACGTGGGATATCCCCAACAGCACCAAGGCTGTTCATCTTAAGCTCAGTTTGACCCCCCTGAATAAGGGCGGTTGCTGGCTTTCTGGTAAGCCTCCCCCCCTTCTGCTTTACCTCTGTGGTGATGGGCTGCACTACTACCAACATTTACACTTTGGATTGACTTCACAGAAACTTTTATGAATCTATTTTCTTTAATCACTTTGGACCTTTTTGAATTTTTGAATTCACATATGAACTTCGTTTGCGTATTCATTTACTCACTTCCCCCATTTGGGGGTTTTTCATCGATTTAGTATGAACTTTGTTTGAACATTTATTTCACCAATCATTTTGGGTTATCCATATCAATTGGTTATGCATTTTGTTTGAATTATTATTATTTTCATTAATTAATTTGGGTCACGTTAACTGGTAATTTACAGTTTTTCCACTATCCAGCGCTGCATTTTCTGTTTATATATATTTAAAACTTTCCTGTTTGGGGGAAAAACCCCACACCGCGCAGGAGTTGGAGGGACATGGAACAACAGACCGATGAGTGGTTGGTGGCAGTGAGCCTCAAGCCCGGCCTGGTGGTGTGCGATAATGGGCGAAATCTCGTAGCAGCTCTGGGCCTTGCCGGTTTGAAGCACATCCCTTGCCTGGTGCATGTGCTGAACTTGGTGGTCCAGAGGTTCCTTAAGAATTACCCCGATATGCCAGAGCTGCTGCAGAAAGTGCGGGCCGTCTGTGTGCACTTTCGGCGCTCTCACCCTGCTGCTGCTCGCCTGTCAGCGCTGCAGCGTAACTTCCGCCTTACCGCTCACCGTCTCATATGTGACGTTCCCACAAGGTGGAACTCCACCTTGCACATGCTTGCCAGACTGTGCGAGCAGCAGCAGGCGATAGTGGAGTTTCAGCTGCAGCACGCACGCGTGAGTCGCTCTGCGGAACAGCACCACTTCACCGCCAATAACTGGGCCTCCATGCGAGACCTGTGTGCCTTGTTGCGCTGTTTCGAGTACTCCACCAACATGGAAAGTGCCGATGACGCCGTTCTCAGCGTTACTATCCCAGTTCTATGCCTCCTTGAAAAAACGCTTCAGGCGATGATGGAAGAGGATGTGGCACAGGAGGAGGAGGAGGAAGAGGGTTCATTTCCAAGGCTTTCAGGGCAGACATTTACAAGTGGCTACGAGGGTGGGTTCCTGCACCAACAAGTGCCAGGTACACAATTGTCTGGCAGCAAGGGCACAGTTCTGGAGGATGACGAGGTGGAGGATGAGGAGGAGATGAAGGAGGAGGAACCATGTTCACAGCAGGGTGGCACCCAGACCAGCTCATGTCCATCACTGGTGTGTGGCTGGGGGGATACAGAGGACACAGACGATACACCTCCCACAGAGGACAGCTTTTCCTTGCCTCTGGGCAGCCTGGCACACATGAGCGATTACATGCTGCAGTGTCTCCACAACGACCGCCGAGTTGCCCACATTTTAACTGGTGCTGATTATTGGGTGGCCACCCTGCTGGATCCCCGTTACAAGAACAACGTGCCGTCCTTAATTACCTCACTGGAGCGTGATCGTAAGATGCACGAGTACAAGTGCACGCTGGTAGACGCGCTGCTGGTGGCCTTCCCACTTGGAAGCGGGGGTACGGTGGAAGCACAAGGCGAAGGCAGAGGAGGAGGAAGAGGTCGCCAACGCAGCCGGGGCACCGCCAGCACCTCGCAAGGCAGGGTTAGCATGGCCGGAATGTGGAAAAGCTTTGTCAGCACGCCACAACAACCAGCACCACCAGCTGAGATGGAACGTCTTAGCAGGAGGCAGCATTTCACCAACATGGTGGAGCAGTATGTGTGCACACGCCTACACGTACTGCATGACGGGTCTGCCCCCTTCAACTTCTGGGTCTCCAAATTGGGCACATGGCCTGAGCTTGCCCTTTACGCAGCCACCTGTCCAGAGCCAATGTGGACAAGCTCACATTCATTAAAATGAACCAGGCATGGATCCCACAGGACTAGGCCGTACCTTGTGCAGAATAGACACATATACCGGTGTTCTGACGAAAACTGTCTTGCTATCGGATAGTGTCCGGCCACTTACTGCGCAGGTGCAGTGCTTGCGCAGTACGGAGGACAAGGAGATTCACAAAATCTCCAAAGATGAACGTCGCCTGCGCAGTGAGTGCAGGTTCAAGCCCGACCATCCAAGTGGACATACGGTAGCACATAGTAACAGGGCCCCTTACGGGCTCGCTTGGCTAGGCTTCAACCTCGGATGATGTGGCTTGAACCTGGAGTCACCGCGCATCGTCTTCGGAGAGTTTTCGAAATCCCCTTGTCCTACGTACTGAGAAAGCGCAGTACAGGGCGGACACTATGCGACGCGGGACAGAATTCGACACATCATTCACCACTAGCCTTACCCAGCCATTGTTGTATTTTTGAACCAGTGTTGGCTACCTCGTCCTCCACCACCGCCGCTTCCACCTACACCGCCACATCCACCGCCACCTCAACCTCCTACTCCATTTGAATTTCGTCCTCCTAGGTCAAGATTATAATTTTTTCATTTTTTTTAATTTCCAAGTATTTTATTTTCCCACTATCTTATCCATTAAATTGAATATTTTTTTTCCAGAAAGTGAGTATTCTGGGGTATTCCCACCATATGTGCGGCATCGTGCTGTTGAGTTTCTGAGGTTCTTAATGACTTCCTGTACCTCTTCTCCTGAGAAGGGGGCCTCCAGCATTTTATTTTTATTTTTAATTTTTTTATGTTATTTTAAGTTATTTCCCTATCCACATTTAGTGTTCAAAAGTCCGGGTCCCCATTGACTTCAATGGGGTTCGGAGTTCGGGGTCAAGTTCGGGTCAAGTTCGGTCCCGAACCCAGACTTTTTTCCGAAGTTCGGCCGAACCCGCCGAACCCGAACATCCAGGTGTCCGCTCAACTCTAGTTATCATGCAATTCCATCAGATGGAAAGATGCATCAAATTTCAAAGCGTTTCCTGAACTTTGATTCACTTCATCAGGAGTAGATGATATTGAGAATGCAATGCACAAATAAATATTACTTATTACTCCTATACATTGACCAGTTTTTGTCTGAACAACCAAATTGTTACATATATGGTCTTTGTTATACAAATTCAATTTTTTTTTGCACTTTATAAATACTTTGCCAATAGCATCTTCTCCTGATGAAGTGAATCAAAATTAACGAAAAGCATTGATAAATGCAACGCAGCTTTCCATCTGTTGCAAATGTATGACATCTTTCAGACCCATGTTGTCAACATGTAAAATATTAAAAAATGCTTTAAATCAGGCACATCATTTTTCATTTTTTAATGATGAATTTTTTTTTTTGGAGTAATAAAATGTTAAATAACTTTAACCAAACATGGTCATTATATAGTATGAATGGTGATGTACCTTTAAGTCCCATGGGTTGTGTTGCTTTAATGTGTAAGGGATATAAAGGTGTGAGAGCTAAAATTGTACTTCTTGATATTTGGAGAGGTTTTGTAGCCTTCACCTATACCATGCTAGTGTCATACTCGCTTCATGCTACAGCACTGGGTCTTCCCCTCTGTCTGCAGCTGCTGACTAGGGATGAGCCGAACACCCCCGGGTTCGGTTCGCACCAGAACCTTCGAACGGACCGAAAGTTTGCGCGAATTTTCGAACCCTATTCGTTACAATGGACGCGAACGTTCGAAATCAAAATTGCTAATTACAACGGCCAATATGCATGTTAATGTCATAAAACAGGTTTGGGGACCCGGGTCCTGCCCCAGGGGACATATATCAATGCAAAAAGAACTTTTAAAAACTAACGTTTTTTCGAGAGCAGTCATTTTAATGATGCATAAAGTGAAAAAAAAAAAGTGAAATATTCCTTTAAATATGGTACCTGGGGGGGTGTGTAAAGTATGCCTGTGAAGTGGCATGTGTTTCCCGTGTTTAGAACTGTCCCTGCACAAAATGACATTTGTAAAGGAAAAAAAGAAGCCATTTAAAACCACTTGCGGCTTTAATGTCATGTCTTGTCCTGGCCATATGGCTGAAAATCCTTGAGAAAAATGGCATAGCTACCCCATCAACCCCCCCCCCCAGCCCCTTTGGGTCTTGTATGGGTATTAAGGGGGACCCCGCACCCAAAATAAAACCCTATACCTACAACCCTATATACTCTGAACAGCAGTATATAGGTGGTGCAAACAAGACACGGACTGTAGGTTTGTTCTTAAGTAGAATCTGGACAGGTACATTATGAAGTGTAGCTCCATCCCAAAAAAATCTATTTTTAAGCTTTTTGGAGAACATAGGGAGGGGTTATCACCCCTGTAACATTTGCTGTCTTTGCACATCTGTTCAGAACATTTCACCTCACTTTCCGTCCCAATGACAAATGTTTTTGGAAAAGTGGGGTTTTAATTGAAACAAGGATTGGTGATAAAGCATCAGTAGAGAGGAGATACCATTTTCCCAAATTAAATCTAACAGGATAGAATGTCCCTTCCTAGGGGTAGATTTCCTCTCACTTCCTGTTTTCTCTTTCCGTTTGCAAGTAGGAGTCGTTTGTAAGTTGGATGTTTGAAAGTAGGGGCCTGCCGTATATACTCTGCAGAAATTTGCCCCATTAGATGTTGGTGTAGCCACAACACTGTAAGCCTTCATAGTTACTCTTGGTGGGCACAGGAATGGGCCCTGCTGTGAGTTATTAGATCAAGATTTGTAATTGCATGCACCTGTTGAACAGGGCAGAAAAATTGGGCCTTTGGTGGTGGTGGTGGTGGTGGACGGTGTTGCCACAAGACTGTAAGCCCTCACAGTTACTCTTGGTGGGCGCAGGAATGGGCCCTGCTGTGAATTATTAGATCAAGATTTGTAATTGCATGCACCTGTTGAACAGGGCAGAAAAATTGGGCCTTTGGTGGTGGTGGACGGTGTTGCCACAAGACTGTAAGCCCTCACAGTTACTCTTGGTGGGTGCAGGAATGGGCCCTGCTGTGAACTATTAGATCAAGATTTGTAATTACACGCCCCTGTTAAACAGGGGATGAACAATTGTGCCTTAGGCATTGGTGCTGGTGCCACAACACTGCAACCCCTCACAGATACTGTACTCTGAGCACAGCATTGAGACCTGTTGCAAAGCATTGCCTAAAAATTGTAATTACACGCCCCAACAGGGGCTGACAAATTGTGCCTTAGGCACTGGTGCTGGTGCCACAACACTGCAACCCCTCACAGATACTTTACTTGGAGCACAGCATTCACACCTGCTGCGAAGCATTTTTTTTTTAAATTGTAATTACACGCCCCTGTTAAACAGGGGCTGAAAAATTGTGCCTTAGGCACTGGTGCTGGTGCCACAACACTGCAACCCCTCACAGATACTGTACTCTGAGCACAGCAATGAGACCTGTTGCAAAGCATTGCCTAAAAATTGTAATTACACGCCCCAACAGGGGCTGACCAATTGTGCCTTAGGCACTGGTGCTGGTGCCACAACACTGCAACCCCTCACAGATACTTTACTTGGAGCACAGCATTCACACCTGCTGCGAAGCATTTTTTTTTTTAAATTGTAATTACACGCCCCAACAGGGGCTGAAAAATTGTGCCTTAGGCACTGGTGCTGGTGCCACAACACTGCAACCCCTCACAGATACTGTACTTGGAGCACAGCAGTCACACCTGTTGCGAAGCATTTTTTTAAAAAAATTGTAATTACACGCCCCTGTTACACAGGGGCTGAAAAATTGTGCCTTAGGCACTGGTGTGGTGGCACCCAGAAACAAAAATGTTCTTCCAAGCTATCAAGGAATGGATCATTGAGGAGGAGGAAGAGGATAGTCAGTGAACATAACAGGACAGTCACTCAGCATCAGCATAGGCAGTCTTGAAGGGATGTGACATTATAAATTATTCAGTTATATCCGCTTCAGGTGCCTGGTAGCTGGTGGTGATCCAAGACTGATTCATTTTTATGATGGTCAGTCGATCAACCGAGTCGGTGGACCGGCGCACACTGTGATCGGTGACAAATCCTCCAGCAGCACTGAATGTGCGTTCGGAAAGAACGCTGGATGCAGGACAGGCCAGTAGCTCAATTGCATACTGTGCAAGCTCTGGCCAGTGATCCATCCTCAAGACCCAGTAAGCCAGAGGATTTTCGGTGGGAAAGGTGTCCAAGTCTGACCTTGCCCCTAGGTATTCCTGCACCATGTATATCAGACGCTGGCAATGGTTGCTGGAACCGATCATACCTTGGGGCTGCGGACTAAAAAATGAACGCATCGGTCACACGTCCACCTTCCCCACCGCTCCTTCTGCTACTGACCGAAGCCTCAGCAACTCGTCGTCCAGGACCAGGAGTTTGTAACCTCCCAGTTTCTGGGAACGCGTTGCACAGACCTTTCTGCAAGGCCTCTCTGAGATGTCTCATCCTCTGCTCCCTCTGCGACGGCAAGATAAGGTCCGCAACCTTACCCTTGTACCGTGGATCAAGGAGAGTGGCCAGCCAGTAATGGTCCCTCTCCTTGATCCGAAGAATACGAGGATCCTTCCGCAGGCTTTGCAGGATCAGGGAGGCCATGCAACGTAGGTTAGCTGAGGCATTCGGTCCGGAGTCTTCTGGGTCACTGAGGACGACATGATCGCCAGCCACCTCCTCCCAGCCACGTACAAGTCCACTGGTTTGTTGGGACTGTACATCATCCCTAAAAGACTGCTGCTGCTGATGCTGAGTGCCAGGCTCCACCTCCATGCTCACACAATCCTCCCCCCCTCCTCCTCCTCCTCCTCCTCATCCTCTTCCTGTGTGATGGGTGGGACAGAAGGAACACTGTCTGGATAAAGGGGGCCTTGAGAGGCAAGGAAGTCCTCCTCTTCCTGCCACTGTTCTGCCTCAAGTGCCCTGTCCATTATCCCACGCAGCGTATGCTCCAACAGGTGGACAAGAGGTACAGTGTCACTGATGCATGCACTGTCACTGCTCACCCTCCTCGTGGCCTCCTCAAATGGTGAGAGGACAGTGCATGCATCCCTGATCATGCTCCACTGGCGTGGGGAAAAAAAGCCAAGCTCCCCTGACCCTGTCCTGGTGCCGTAGTCGCAAAGGTACTCATTGATGGCCCTCTGCTGCGTGTGCAGTCGCTGCAGCATGGCCAACGTTGAGTTCCACCTGGTGGGCATGTCACATATTAGGCGGTTCTTGGGCAGGTTCAGCTCCTTTTGCAGCTCAGCCAGCCGAGCACTGGCATTATAAGATCGGCGGAAATGCACACAGACTTTCCTGGCCTGCCTCAGGACATCCTGTAAGCCTGGGTACCTGCCCAAGAACCGCTGTACCAACAGGTTGAGGACGTGAGCCATACAGGGCACATGGGTGAGCTGCCCCTGTCGCAGGGCGGAGAGGAGGTTGGTGCCATTGTCAGAAACGACCATTCCTGGCTTAAGCTGGCGTGGCGTCAACCACCTCTCGGCCTGCCCCTGCAGAGCTGCCAGAACCTCTGCCCCCAGTGTGGCTCCTGTCCCCCAAACACACCAGCGCAAGCACGGCATGGCATCTTTTTGCCTGCGTACTCGCGTAGCCCCTTGTATGCCTATGGAGCACCGCTGGTTCAGAGGACAGAGCACTCGAAGAGGCCATGGAGCAAGAAGAAGCGGAGGGGGTGGAGGAGAGAGGTGTGTCACAACCAGTAGTAGCATTTTGGAGGTGTGGTGGCGGAACAACCTCCAACACTACTGCACCTTGTCCTGCATCCCTCCCAGCTGCCAATAGAGTGACCCAATGGGCCGTGAAAGACAGATAACGTCCCTGTCCATGCCTGCTGGACCATGAGTCAGCGGTAATATGCACCTTACCGCTGACCGCCCTGTCCAGCGAGGCATGGACATTGCCTTCCACATGCCGGTAGAGAGACGGAATCGCCTTCCGTGAGAAAAAGTGGCGTTTGGGAACCTGCACATTGAACAAACTCACGGAAGGGGGTCGAGTCTACCAACTGAAAAGGCAGCAGTTGAAGTGCTAGCAATTTAGCCAAGCTAGCATTCAACCGCTGGGCATGTGGATGGCTGGGAGTATACTTCTTTTTCGACGGTCCAGCAGCTGGGGCAGGGAAATTTGCCTGCTACAATCGGACGTCGGTGTACTGCAAGTACTTGGTTGTGACACACCTAATTCTACACCTTCAGTCCTCTCAGAGCAGCTTTCAGAGAGGACTGAAGATATAGTGGGGATGGAGATCCCAGCTGATGAGGAGCAAGGAGAGGTCCGCTTTGTTCTTTGGTGTGGGTCTTTTATGTGTGCTTGCCAACGAGCTGCATGGCAGGTCGACATATGTCTGCTCATGCTTGTGGTGCCCAAACGGCTGATGTTTTGGCCACGCGAGATACGCTTGAGACAAATATTGCAAATAGCAGTGGTGCGATCTGATGCACTCGTCTCAAAAAAGGCCCACACCAAAGAACTTTTCTGATAACGTGCAGAGGCAGCGCCCTGCACAGGCGGAGCTCTGCGGTGTGGTGCAGTTGCTGTGCTGGCCTCTAGCTGGCCTCCAGGGGGCATCCTGCCTCGTTGGACATGTGCCGCCACATCCTCCTCCTCCTCCTCCTCTCTCCCTTCAGGCACCCACGTGGAGTCAGTGACCTCATCATCCCTCCCTCTTCACCACTAGAGCAAACCTGGCAGTAAGCTGCAGCTGGTGGAACATTACTGCCAGATTGCTGTCCTTCAGCATCCCCTCTCTCTGCGCGCACACTACTGCCTTCCTAAAGCTGGGTATCATCATCCGAGCCTTCGAATCGTTGGGCATCCTCCTGGAGCATGTACCCAACACTGTGCTCAAACAGTTCGGGGGACTCCTCAGGAGGACATGGTGGGTCTAGGGAAGGGGTGGCTGATGATGCCATTGAGTACGCGTTGGCAGCTGCTCTGCCAGTACCCTGAGCCTGGGTGAGAGAGGATGAGGAGGGCTTGGTCATCCATTCTACCAAGCCTTCGGCATGATGCGGCTCAACATGTCCAGCTGCCGAAAACAAAGACAAGCGTGTACCATGGCCACGTGCTGATGACGATGCACGACCACGTCCACGACCAGCACTGTTGTCTCTAGAAACAGAGCCTGCTTGCCCTGTGTTCTTGCCTCGGGACGGTCTGCCTCTCCTTGGCGGTCTTCCAGCCATTGTAGTCGGTAGTGTATATTGTATAAAAAATAGAGCTCCTATGTGTGCTCACAACACACTGTAGGTCCTATGGGTGCTGACACAAACACACTATAGGCACTATATGTGTGCTGCTGACAAGAAAATATAGGACCTATGTGTGCTGCCACAAACACACTATAAGTCCTATGGGTGCTGACACAAACACACTATAGGTACTATATGTGTGCTGCTGACAAGAAAATATAGGACCTATGTGTGCTGCCACAAACACACTATAAGTCCTATGGGTGCTGACACAAACACACTATAGGTACTATATGTGTGCTGCTGACAAGAAAATATAGGACCTATGTGTGCTGCCACAAACACACTATAAGTCCTATGGGTGCTGACACAAACACACTATAGGTACTATATGTGTGCTGCTGACAAGAAAATATAGGACCTATGTGTGCTGCCACAAACACACTATAAAGCCCCATACACATGGTCGGATTTTCGCATGGATTCTGTCCGATCGGACAATGTTGTTGAAAAATCAGACCGTGTGTATGCACCATCGGACAGTGTACGTCGTATTGTCCGACGGACAAAGTCCTATCTCCTGCTGGATAGATTTTCCGACAACACGGTCCGATCACACCAAATCCGATCGTGTGTATGGTAGTCCGACCGGACAAAGTGCTACGCATGCTCAGATCACATTACAAGACCAAAGCTATTGGCTACTAGCCTCTACGTAGTCCCGTCGTAGGCAACAAACGTCACCACGTTCAGAATGATCGGATTTTCCGACAACTTTGTCCGAACGTGTGTACGCAAAACCAACATCAGACAAAGTATGACGGACATGGTCTGACGGACCTGGTCCTCGGATAATCCGCGCGTGTGTATGGGGCTTAAGTCCTATGGGTGCTGACACAAACACACTATAGGTACTATGTGTGCTGCTGACAAGAAAATATAGGACCTATGTGTGCTGCCAAAAACACACTATAAGTTCTATGGGTGCTGACACAAACACACTATAGGTACCATGTGTGCTGCTGAAAAGGAAATATAGGACCTATGTGTGCTGCCACAAACACACTATAAGTCCTATGGGTGCTGACACAAACACACTATAGGTACTATATGTGTGCTGCTGACAAGAAAATATAGGACCTATGTGTGCTGCCACAAACACACTATAAGTCCTATGGGTGCTGCCACAAACACACTATAGGTACTATGTGTGCTGCTGACAAGAAAATATAGGACCTATGTGTGCTGCTACAAACACACTATAAGTCCTATGGGTGCTGACACAAACACACTATAGGTACTATGTGTGCTGCTGACAAGAAAATATAGGACCTATGTGTGCTGCTGAAAAGGAAATATAGGACCTATGTGTGCTGCCACAAACACACTATAAGTCCTATGGGTGCTGACACAAACACACTATAGGTACTATATGTGTGCTGCTGACAAGAAAATATAGGACCTATGTGTGCTGCCACAAACACACTATACGTCCTATGGGTGCTGACACAAACACACTATAGGTACTATATGTGTGCTGCTGACAAGAAAATATAGGACCTATGTGTGCTGCCACACACAATATGGCTCCTATAAATCCCTGCCTGGGATGGGACAGAAGGTTGGGACAGAAGTTGGGGTGCAATGCTGTTCTAACAGCACTGCGATTGGTGCTACTGCTATGCTGTACTAACAGCACGCACACACCAGACTAATCCCCAGCAGCAGCTAATATCACACTCACTGTGCAATCAGCAGCAATGAATGATCAGTAATGATGAATGACTCAGGTAGCAATGGTTTAGCAAAGAAATAGCAATCAAGCAAATCAATCAGCAGACTGCTCTCCCTAAAGCCGGAACACATGTGACCTGGGCCGACGGCGTGGCGGCCTTTTATATGGTGGGGCGTGTACTTAACCCCCTCAGCTTTAATTGGCTACAGGCGTCCTGCCTATAGCCAATTATTGCTCTCCTAGTTTCCGGCGCTGTGATTGGCCAAGCATGCGGCCCGCTCGCATCACACGAATGTCATGCGAACGGCCCAAATAGTTCTGGGCTTGCCGAGCGAGCGAACGCCCGGTGCTCGATTCGAGCGTGGGTTCGAATCGAGCACCGGGCCCATCCCTACTGCTGACATTACTTTTGCTAGCACCACACTCAATTACTGAGGGGGGTACTGTCGTAAATGGCTAGCATGCATATTTCTCTGCAACTTAGCAATGCATCTTCTGGCTAGCAGATAAATCCACATGTCTCTTTACATTCCCCACTCTGTTTTTTCCAGTGATACTCTACTTTTCAGCACCCTGAGCCAGTGCATCACCAGTGATCCTCAGCACCTTATGCTTCCAGCATTGTGTCCAGTTCCTGCATGCCTCCAGTGATCCTCAGTGTTTCCAGCTTCCTACAGTCTGGGTTACTATGTGAACCCAATGCTCAAGCCTGTATCCAGACCCCAGTGACCCCCAGCACATCAGCCAGCAACCTGTTTTCCATTATGACCCTGTGTAACCCACGTAGCATTATGTGTTCCTGTATCACTATGTGCACTCAAGCCCACATCCAGTACCCCGGTGATCTTGTGCACTCCCACCCACATACTGTGTTCCAGTGTGACCCTGTGCACTCCAGCCAGAATTGTGTTTCCCAGTGTGACCTATTGCACTTCAGTCTGCATCCACTGTTTTGAGTATCCCCCAAGTACCCCAGTACCCCCTTTTGTCTTTGAGTTTAGGTATCCCCAGCACCTCTGTTCGTCCTAAGATTGTTGCAATTCCTGCTTCTGTGATCCCAGAATCCCTATGCTGCAAAGTACTCTCTCTAGTATGCACATGAACTTTAATGGCATCCCAGTCTGAGTCTGTAGGGTTCAATATTGAGTTGGCCCACCCTTTGCAGTTATAACAGCTTCAACTCTTCTGGGAACGTTGTCCACAAAGTTTTGGAGTGTGTCTATGGGAATGTTTGACCATTCTTCCAGAAGTGCATCAGACACTGATGTGGACAAGAAGGCCTGGCTCACAGTCTCCACTCTAATTCATCCCAAAGGTGTTCTATCAGGTTGAGGTCAGGACTCTGTGCAGGCCAGTTACTCCACCCTAAACTCACTCATCCATGTCTTTATGGACCTAGCTTTGTGCACTGGTGCGCAGTCATGTTGGAAAAGGAAGGGGCCATCCCCAAACTGTTCCCACAAAGTTGGGAGCATGAAATTGTCCAAAATGTCTTGGTATGCTGATGCCTTAAGATTTCCTTCACTGGAACTAAGGGGCCAAGCCCAACCCCTGAAAAGCAACCCCACACAATAATCCCCCCTCCAAATTCCACAATTCCAAAGCAAGGTCCACAAAGACATGGATGAGAGAGTTTGGGGTGCAAAGGGTGGGCCAACTCAATATTGAACCCTACAGAATAATGCTGCATACACACGATTGGAAATTTCACCAGCAAAAGTCCGATGGAGCGCTTTTGGTCGGAAAATGCGACCGTGTGTATGCTCCATCAGACTTTTGCTGGCGGAATTCCAGCCAGCAAAAGATTGAGAGCAGGTTCTCAATTTTTCGGTCGGAAAAAGTTCTGATCGGAAATTCCGATTGTCTGTACCAATTCCGATGCGCAATATTCCTACACATGCTCGGAAACAATTTGACGCATGCTCTGAAGCATTGAACTTAATTTTCTCAGCTCGTCATAGTGTTGTACGTCACTACGTTCTTGACAGTCGAAAGTTCAGCAAACTTTTGTGTGACTGTGTGTATGCAAGGCAAGCTTGAGCGAAATTCCAATGGAAAATCCGCTCGTGTGTACGGGACATAAGACTGAAATGCCATTAAAGTTCATGTGCGTGTAAAGGCGGGAGGCCTAATACTTTTGTTAATATAGTATAGCTGTGCTCAGTTCTCTATAGTTGCTTGTTTGGGTGAATCCGGGGATCACAAAGAGGAGCCCTCATCATTCAAACCTATCATGTTGTGGTTGAATAAGCTTGGGATAGGGCTGGCACTGGCATGTACCATCTTGTGTAAGTTTCATATTGAAGAAGTACCAGGGGCACTTTAGCCTGGCACCACCTAATCATCTTTTCTCTTCTCTGCCCCTTCACAGTTAATCATTACTGCTCTTTTCTTGTGATAAGTGTTGACTTTCAACATCCAACTTTAAATGAAACTGACCTTTTGCTAAAACTGTTGTCTTTTTGCTATCTATGAGTGAAGAGGGGCTCCAAGGAATGGAGGATAGAAGGAAAAAAAAGAGCAAAAAGTCCCAGGAGAGAATCTTATGAGAGTGGCTTAGGTATAAACAGTAAACTGCAGGGTGATTGATCAGAAAATATAATGTATGCAAATACTTACATCTACAAGGTTTCAAGAAACCCAGAAATATGCATGTAGGTTATGATGAGAACATAAATATCTTCATGCAGGGGGGAGTCACCCTTGAGGTTTGTTGGGGTCATCCCAGAGAATCGGCCAAAAAGGGGACATGTTCTTTATTACTCATGTAACACCAGTAACACGTTTTAAGGATTCTGCTGGCCACTTCATCAGGAAGGTGTATTTGTTTGATACATCTTAAAAAAAGTTAGGCCCCTTTCACACTGGGGCGGTGAGCCGCGGTGACGGTAAAGCAGGGCTATATTTAGCGCTGCTTTACCGTCGTTTTCACCGCGGTTTTTGGCCGCTCGCGGTGCGGTTTTACCCCCCGCGAGCGGCCGAAAAAGGGTTAAACACCCCCCGCAGAGCGCCGCCGTAGCAGCGCTTTGCGGCGGTATTGCTGCGGTTTCACCGCGGTGTCCCATTCTAATCAATGGGAAGGAGCGGTGAACACACCGCTCCTATCCCGCTCCAAAGATGCTGCTAGCAGGACTTTTTTTGTCATCCTGCTAGCGCACCGCTCCAGTGTGAAAGCCCGCCGGCTTTCACACTGGAGTTAAAGGGGCCGGATTTTTTCATGCGGTGAACAGGCGCTATTTTTAGCGCTGCACCGCATGAAAAACGCCCCGGTGTGAAAGGGGCCTTAGTGTTAATACATAAATAATAGAAGTATCACAAAATATAGTTAAGAGATACTTAAGATCTTTTTCACTAGGAACATACATGTACAATTTTTTTTTTTACTGAGACAAGGTATGCATATAAAAGATACTGTATAGTAAATATAACAACAGATGAAAATCAATTATATAATTTACTTCAGGTAGAGTTCTTTTTTATGGGCTACATTATCTGGGTAGGTCACTAAACAAAATGGTAAATCCTTGCGAGCAACTATGAAACTACCATAAGTAATTGAGTAATTATAGTGATTCACTCGCACAACACACTCTCATACACATCTGCTATGCTCAAACCAATTTATAAACATACAGCACTTCACTATCAATGTATATAAAATGAAAGTTACAAAAAAAATTTGCATGTTACGTCATTTTAAATGGCCACTACTTGATGGCTTCCACCAACAGTGCTCAGAGTACTCGTGATCGGTGATCCCTCCACCAGATGTGCTCTCACCTGAGGGATATGACCACACTGTCCATTATGGTCAATGTGAACCTTGTCCCTCTTAGAGGACTGGAACTTGCTCCCCAGCTTTGTATATCATTCGCCGCTTCTCAATCTGATGCACCAGCCTTGATAGTCTCCATACATCAATACATGGAAAGGGAAAGGAACCGCCATATATAGTGCATTATCCTTTAAGCTGGTTTAAGTCCACATAAAAAGCGTACAGATGTACACCCTACTTGATAAAGGTGTTTGCAGTGCACCACACTTCAAAGCGCATGCAATAGTTCCAGCATGTACATAAACGCGAGCATACAGTTCTCACACTCCTGTGATTACCACACCATTCGTTCCATTGGGGGAGGGTTTTGATGACTATGTTCTCATAATATTTACACACAAGTGTTGAACTGTTGGACATGGCACTGTACAGATTTAAGCATGAATTGAATATTTGGGAATACTAGATATAGTTTCTTTTTTTGCACATACAGAAATTGATAGTGAAGCACTGTATGTTTGTAAATTGGATTAGCTGGATAGGTATAGTGGAGTAAATTACTGGATTTTTAAGATTTCTACATATATCTACAGTATATTGAGGGTGAAAGGACTGTATTCATGTGAGATTTTTCATTCGATAATGCCATAAATGATTTGCTTTATTTGGAACAAGAAAAATTCTCTTATAGGTATGTGTACATAGTAAATGTCAGAGATATATAGAACATTATCATCAAATGGGGTCTTGTTGGATAACCCTGTTATAAAGAAAATGGAAATTTACCTTTAACTGTTTTGTTGAAATCAAGGCCACAAGGCATAGTGCGGAAAATAATCACTTACAGCTGACCAGGTCAGTATGCATGCATTTCCACCAGTGGCGGAATTATAGGGGTCGCTGCGATCGCCATGGCGACCGGGCCCCTTGCTGCAGGGGACCCTCGGGCCCCCCCCTGTACACTTCACTAGGAGCGGCGTCTGAGAGGAGCTCCCCGATTCCAAACTGTAATCGGCGCTGTGCAGGGAGCTCCTCACATTAGGCTAAAGTGAAAGCACAGTGTGTGCTGTGCTCTTTGTCTCCCCCTACAGTGCAGTACCCGGCAGGAAGAGACAAGGTAAAATGACTGCCGTTTTTTTTTGTTTTTTTATATAAGACTATCTATCTACTGTATGTGTGTGCATGCATGTGTGTGTGCATGATGCATGTATGTGTGTGTGCGCATGATGTATGTGTGTGTCTGTGCATGCATGTATGTGTGTTCAATGCATGATGCATGTATGTCTGTGTGCACATGATGCATGTATGTGTGTGTGCATGATGCATGCATGTGTGTGTGTGTGTACATGATGCATGCATGTGTGTGTGTGTACATGATGCATGTATGTGTGTGTGTGTGCATGATGCATGTGTGTGCACATGATGCATGTATGTATGTGTGTGTGTGTGTGTGCATGATGCATGCGTGTGTGTGTACATGATGCATGTATGTGTGTGTGTGTGTGTGCATGATGTATGTGTGTGTGTGTGTGTGTGTGCGCGCATGATGCATGTATGTGTGTGTGTGCGCATGATGCATGTGTGTGTGCGCATGATGCATGTATGTGTGTGTGCATGATGCATGTATGTGTGTGCATGATGCATGCATGTGTGTGTGTGTGCACGCATGATGCATGTATGTGTGTGTGTGTGCATGATGCATGTGTGTGTGCATGATGCATGCATGTGTGTGTGTGTGCGCATGATGCATGTATGTGTGTGTGCGCATGATGCGTGTGTGTGTGTATGTGCATATATGTATGTGTGTGTGTGTGTGCGCATGTATGTGAGAGTGCATGTATATATGTATGTGAATGTGCATGTGTTTATCAGTGACGGTGCGTCCAAAAGGGCACACAGGTGCCACCCCCTCTCTCCAGCCAATACCTCTATGACAAATGGATAGATTCATGCATAGCATGATTCTATCCATGGCCCCTGCTGCCACCCCCATATTTAGGTGTCCTGTCCCTTTTGGGGCGCTGGGCGCCTGAATTACAGTGGCAGGGGGTGTTTTTTAAGCACCTGATTGGAACCATAGGCTCTAATAGGCTTCATAATAGGTGAACTGCGAGCGCCATGCTTGACGCTCACAGTCCACCCAGGTGTGTTAGAAAAGCAAAATAATAACACTGAACCGCATCTCCACCAATCAGGTGTGCGGGTCTGTTACCCGTCACCTGATTGGCTGAAACGATAGGTGCAGCTATTGGACACCTATCAGGAGGGGAGGACAGGAGATGAGGATGGCAGGAGAGGCGAGGAGGACCCCACTCGTGGCCGTCACCCACTGCCCCACCAAGCCACCCACTTGTGACAGGGCCCTGGTGTTCTGCCATCGGGCTCGGAGAAAAGAGCTTTGTCCAGAGGTCGGGGGGGGGGCCCTCCATGGTTTCTTGCATCGGGGCACTGAGCATTCTAGTTACGCCACTGATTTCCACTTCTAATACCTCCTAGATGCCAGTCTCTCAGTGTACTCTGATACAGCTGATAGCCCCCACCTTCACCGGTACTGCAATTCTGCACTGCTGCCCATCTGTCACTTTTCTTCCTTGTCCCTTCCTGCACTCAGATCCTGTCAGTGCCTTTGTGTGGCTACATATCTCACCAAACTCAATGTGCCCTTTAGCCCCACAGGCTCTCTGTGGCTTCCCTGTTTATTAATAGGGACATTGCTTAGTTATTAGTAAGAAAATTGCAGAATCATCAAACGAATGGATAAATTAAATAGGTTGGGAGAGTCCTGAAGGAGTTTGGCATCTTGTCCAGGGGAAGGCTCAGATACCCCACTGAAAGGGGAAAGAGGCACACCATTTACTCCTGTAACTGTTATCAGATCTGTGACTGAAAGAAACAAAAAGGTGGTGTGGGTGGCAGGGGCGTACCTAGAGCATTTGGCACCTGGGGCGGATCCTATATATGGCACCCCCCACCCCACCTTAAAATGTAAAAACACCCCACTGTGCCCCCTGCATCCTTCAATATCTTTTTGTCACTACTGTGTACCCCCTCTCCACAACTGCCCCTCTGGACCCCTTTACATTACACAGCACCCTGCATCTCTGGACCCATTTATATTACGCAGCACCCTGCACCTCTGGACCCCTTTACATTATACAGCACCCTGCACCTCTGGACCCCTTTACATTACACAACACCCTGAACCTCTGGACCCCATTTACATTACACAGCACCCTGAACCTCTGGACCCCTTTACATTACACAGCACCCTGAACCTCTGGACCAATTTACATTACACGGCACCCTGAACCTCTGGACCCCTTTGCATTACACGGCACCCTGAACCTCTGGACCCCTTTACATTACACGGCACCCTGAACCTCTGGACCCCTTTACATTACACGGCACCCTGAACCTCTGGACCCCTTTACATTACAAGGCACCCTGAACCTCTGGACCTTTTTACATAACACAGCACCCTGAACCTCTGGACCCCTTTACATTACACAGCACCCTGAACCTCTGGACCCCTTTACATTACACAGCCCTTGTACCTCTTTACATTACAGAGCCCTTGTACCTCTGGACCCCTTTACATTGCACAGCCCCCCACAGCTCTGGACCCCCTACAGTGCAGACCCCCCTAAAGTACAAGGCCCCCCTACAGTGCGCAGGACCCCACTACAGTGCAGAACCCCCCTACAGTACAGAACCCCCCCTACAGTGCACAGACCCCCCCTACAGTACAGAACCTCCCCCCCCAGAGTAAAGACCCCCCCTATAATGTACCTCAGAAAAGAGAGGCAGAAGCAGAGGCAGTGGCATTGTGGGGGGAGGTGCGAGCCGCACCCGAGTGACACCTGTCGCTATCGGCAGTGACCCGGGACCCGGCGCAACTATCCCCTTCTCTCTGTGGCACACAACAACGGTTCTAAACAGTCTCGGCAGTGCCGCGGCTGTCATAGCCGAGCAGAGTGAAACCGCCTCCCCCTCCTCCTTTATGTCTACACAGTCACAGTGACAGCCGCGGCGCTGCCGAGACTGATCAGAACCGTCCGTGACGGTGCGACCACAGAGAGAAGGGGATAGTTGCGCCGGGTCCCGGGTCACTGCCACTCGCACACCCCCCCAAATGCCACTGCCTCAGGCGAGCGGTGCCGCTGCCTAACACGCGGCGCTGTCTCTTCTTCAGTCGGAGGGGGAGGGCGCTGGCCTGACACCCCCAGTGTGTGGCACCCGGGGCGGCCCGCCCCCCACTTAGTACGCCACTGGTGGGTGGTATGAAATCAGCAAACACCCCATCAATATGGCTAAGGGTATGGAATCCAGAGGATCAGGTTCCCAGCCCACATCAAAGGGTGAGAATAACAATGGCAGCCTATATATTTTCCTATGTTCATATTTTTTTTTAAAGGCACTTTTGATCATGAGGTGCTTTATGAGTACATATTGCAACTTGCCTTGAAAAATATAATTTCCAAAATAACTCAAAAAAAAAATTTAGGCACAAATACATATTCAAACGCATGAATGTAATAGTGTGCTCATTCCTTGCTCTATAGAGGTCTTAAAAATATTATGCATTAAATCAAGTACAAATCAGAAACGTCAATGCTGTCCAGTAAAAGCGCCATAAAGAAGATAATGCTTGTACTATATTGAATGATTGCACAAGCTAATTAACTACCAACTATGCTTTGATGGAATAGCCAATGTGAAAGGTTATGTATACCATTCTTAAAAATCCCATTAGGTACTGGAAATGTTTTTACTGTTAGCAGTTTAAGTGCATTGATCTAGCAATGCACTTAACCATGACTTACGTGGGGTTAATTTTTCAATTACCACTGTAGTAAGTATTTAAGGATTGCACTTGCTCTTCTATTTCCTACAGAGAACAGATAAATCCTAGGTATTTGAATGTGACCTATTTTAACTGTTACCATATTTCAAGTGCTACATACTGTATTAGCACAATGCTATAATATACAGTCATGCTCAAATGTTTGCATACCCTGGCAGACATTTTGGCATTAATATTGAAATATTGAAAACATGCCAGAAAACTGTCTTTTATTTAAGTAAAGCAATCACATGAAGCCATTTATCATCATGTTTTTTGGATCCTTTTTAATCATAATGATAACAGAAATTAAACAAATGGCCCTGATAAAAAGTGTACATACCCTGGAATGTTTGGGCTTTGTACAGACACAGGTTTAAATGGCAATAAAAGGTTAATGTCCCACATTTGTGGCTTTTTAAATCACAATTAGTGTCTGTGTATAAATAGTCAATGAGTTTGTTAGCTCTCACATGGATGCACTAAGCAGGCTAGACACTGAGCCATGAGTAGGTAGAAAAGAACAGTCAAAAGACCTGTGTAACAAGGTAATGAAACTTTACAAAAGATGGAAAAGGATATGAAAAGATATCCAAAGCCTTGAATATGCCAGTCAGTACTGTTCAATCACTTATTAAGATGTGAAAAATTAGGGTCTCTTTTGATACCAAGCCAGGTAGACAAAGAAAGATTGCAGCCACAACTGGTGGAAGAATTGCTCAGGATACAAAGAAATATCCACAGGTAACTGCCGGAGAAATACAGGCTACTCTCCAAAAAGATGGTGTGGTTGTTTTTAAAAGAGCACAATTCAACGATACTTGCACAAAAAAGAGCGGCTAGTCTACAAGACTCTGGTCCGGTCGCACCTGGAGTATGCACCTGGAGTATGCTGTCCAGTTCTGGGCACCAGTCCTCAGGAAGGATGTACTGGAAATGGAGCGAGTACAAAGAAGGGCAACAAAGCTAATACAAGGCATACCCCACTTTTAAGTACACAGTAGGGTTTATTTACTATAGCAGGAGAGTGCAAAATCAGGCTCACTTCTGCATAGAAACCAATGAGCTTCCAGGTTTTATTACCAAAGCTTAATTAAACAAGCTGGGGTTAAAAGCTCATGGTTTTCTATGCAGAAGTGAGCCTGATTTTGCACTCTCCAGCTATAGTAAATAAACACCATTGTGTACTTAAAAGCGGGGTATGCCTGTAAAGGGTCTGGAGGATATTAGATATTAGTTCCTTTTTGCGGAAGGGAGTTTAATAAGACACGTGGCCACTAAAATTAGAAGAAAAGGAGGTTTAACCTTAAACTGCGTAGAGGGTTCTTTACTGTAAGAGCAGCAAGGATGTGGAATTGTTTCAGCAGGAGGGGCATCGATAGTTTCAAAAAACGATTAGATTAGCACCTGAACGACCGCAACATACAGGTATATACAATGTAATACTGACCTATAATCACACACATAGGTTGGACTTGGAGGACTTCTGTCTTTTTTCAAACTCACCTACTATGTAACTATGCATGGTTGAGCTGTCAGAATGAAGCCTTTACTGCGTCAATGCCACGAAAAAGCCAATATGGCATGTCAAGGTGTTGTTGGGCATATTGTAACCAGGATTTTTGTGGAACTTGTACAGTTAAGGCTTCTTTCTGGCAACTTGACCATGCCCCCCTATATAGTCACAGTCCCTGAGGATTCTGGGACTGTGACATCATAAGGGGGCGGGGTCATCATGTGACATGAGCCAGTGGCCCCGCCCCTTGTCCCTATATAAGTCGCAGCACAACGTGTCTCTGCCATTACGGCCAGAGACAGCGTTGTGTCAACATCGAAAGGAAGAAGAGGAGAAGAAGGAGAAGAAGGCAGCGGTGACACAAGCCCTGGCCACCGCTAGTAAAAGAGCTATAAGAAGATAGCGGAGGCCCGGAAAGAAGAACCTGAAAAGTGGGACAGGACCCCGAAGTCGGAAGAAGATCCCGGACGGCGGCGGCGACGAAGAAGAAATCCGGGCTCCTCCGCTAGTAAAAGTGCTAGCAGAAGATAGCGGAGGAGTCCGGCGAGAAGACCCCCCAAGATGGAAGAAGACCCCTGGAGCTGTGTAATAAAGTATTTTAAAAACTTGTGTTGTGTTTTTATTTACACTTTTTATTTTTTCCCACCAGGTGAATGGGTAGGGGTACATAGTACCCCATACTCATTCACATAGGGTGGGGGGCTGGTATCTGGGGGCCCCCTTATTAAAGGGGGCTCCCGGATTCCAATAAGCCCCCAGCCCGCAGACCCCGACAACCAACGGCCAGGGTTGTCAGGAAGAGGCCCTTGTCCTCATCAACATGGGGAAAAGGTGCTTTGGGGTGGGGGGCTGCAGTGCCAAGGTACCCCCCCATGTTGAGGGCACACGGCCTGGTACGGCTCAGGAGGGGGCGCTCGCTTGTCCCCACCCCCTTTCCTAGCCGGGCTTCGTGCTTGGATAAGGGGGGACCCCCACGCCGTTTTTTCGGCATAGGGATTACCCTTTAAATCCATACCAGGTCACAGGGCTAGCGAGGTGTCAATCTCGCCGATTGAGGTGGCGGCATTGACTTCCTTCGCTAGTCCCGTCTACCTGGAGTAACGTTCTAAATGAACGGACTTTACTTTGTGTGTGGGGCATGTCCGTTCATTTCAAAAGTCCCACGGACTTTCGCCAAAACTCCGGGAAAAGTCTGGGCGTGTGTGGGCAAGTCCACATGTTCGGAAAGTCCGGCGGACCTCCACTGGAAAGTCCAGCGGACTGAGTCCGCCGGATAGTCCTGCCGAAAAGTCTGATCGTGTGTACGTGGCATAACAGTTACTGTGACAGCTGTGGCTAAAATATTTCTTGATTACCTTGGTCTTTTGACAGTTCTTTTCTACCCCTTCATGGCTCAGTGTCTAGCCTGCTTAGTGCATCCATAAGAGAGCTAACAATCTCATTGACTATTTATACACAGACACTAATTGTGATTTACAAAGCCACAAATGTGGGAAATTAACCTTTAATTACCATTTTAACCTGTGTGTGCCACCTTCTGTGTCTGTACCAAGGCCAGACATTCCAGGGTATGTAAACTTTTTATCAGTGCCATTTGGGTGGTTTCTGTTATTATTACAATTTAAAAAGGATCCAAAAAACTATGTGATAATTGTCGGGGCTGGGCTCAGCCCTTCCTTCTCAGAGCTCTGTACTCATCTGGTCTTCATTTCCTGATCGTCAGCTAGAGCTGCTGTTTATATAAACTCCCTGGATCAGATGTTCTGTGCCTTTGCTTTGGTCACCATATCCGGACGCTCTCTGCTGTGTTTTCCTGTGAAAGACTTTTGCTTGGCTGACTTCCCTTCTGGTTCCTGATCCTGTTTGCTGCACCTGACTGCGCTAATCTCTGGACTCCTCTGGCTTGTTCTGACTACCAGTCCTGGTTACTGAACTCTGGCTATGTTTTGACTACATGTTCTCTGTTTATAGTAGTTTACCATTTTATTAAATAGTGTGATTTTTACTGCACTTCTGTCTCAGTCTGATTCATGGTTTCTGACAGTAGACATAGTTAGTTAGGTTGAAAAAAGACACAAGTACATCCAGTTCCACCATTTTAAAAGTAAAAATAAAATAAAAAATATTGTACAATCCAACATACTCAATTCCATTCCCACAGTTGATCCAGAGGTAGGCAAAAAACCCCAGCAGAGCATGCTCCAATTTGCTACAGCAGGGGAAAAAATTCCTTCCTGATCCCCCAAGAGGCAATCAGATTTTCCCTGGATCAACTTTACCTATAAATGTTAGTACCCTGTTATATTATGTACATTTAGGAAAGTATCCAGGCCTTTCTTAAAGCAATCCACTGAGCTAGCTAGAACCACCTCTGGAGGGAGTCTATTCCACATTTTCACAGCTCTTACTGTGAAGAAACCCTTCTGTATTTGTAGATGAAATCTCTTTTCCTCTAGACGTAAAGAGTGCCCCCTTGTCCTCTGTGTTGACTAAAGTGAATAACTCAACACCAAGTTCACTATATGGACCCCTTATATATTTGAACATGTTGATCATATCCCCCCTTAATCTCCTCTTCTCAAGCGTGAATAAATTCAGTTCCTCTAATCTTTCCTCATAGCTGAGTTCCTCCATGCCTCTTATTAGTTTTGTTGCCCTTCTCTGCACTTTCTCTAGTTCCCCGATATCCTTTTTGAGAACTGGTGCACAAAACTGAACTGCATATTCCAGATGAGGTCTTACTAATGATTTGAACAGGGGCAAAATTAGATCTCTCTCTGGAGTCCATACCTCTCTTAATATAAGAAAGGAGTTTGCTCACTTTGGAAACCGCAGCTTGGCATTGCATGCTATTATTGAGCTTATGATCTACCAAAACCCCCAGATCCTTCTCCACTATGGATTCCCCCAGTTGTACTCCCCCCTACCATGTATGATGCATGCATATGCTTAGCCCCTAAGTGCATAACTTTACATTTATCAACATTAAACCTCATTTGCCACATAGTCGCCCAATTAGACAGAAATTAGAAAGTGCATTGAGGTCGGCTTGTAAATTGGAGACATCCTGTAAGGACGTTATTCCACTGCATAGCTTGGTGTCATGTGCAAAGACAGAAATGTTATGAAGGCCATGAATTCAGAAGTTGCAGGTAATCCACTTGTTGGTAATATTTTTTTCCAGATTGGATGAGCAGGATCTTTGCATGGATCAGTTTGCCATATAATCACAGACGCTTTTACTGTGGCTGATCCGGTACAACCTGTGTTGCAGACCATCGCTGCTGCTTCTCCAGTCTCTGTGCAGACACCCGCCTCGAGTATTAACTCTATAAGAGGTATGTCTGGTTCCGCTCCGCTTCCCCAGCAATTCGGGGGCAATCCAGTTCAATGCAGAGGTTTTCTCAAACAGGTTGAGATATACTTTAAGATGCTGCCTCAGGCGTTTCCAACGGACAGAAGCAAAGGCTTCATGATATCTTTGCTTTCTGAGAGAGCCTTGGCCTGGGCAAACCCTCTATGGGAGATGCAAAAACTTGTTGCCCTGAGTTACCCAGAGTTTGTGGCTATTTTTAAAAGGGTATTTGACATTCTTGCACGCTCCACTTCTGCTGCCAAAAGCCTCATGTCCATCAAGCAGGGTACGAGAACTGTTGCCGATTACGCCATTGACTTCTGTACTCTGGCAGCAGAGGTTGCTTGGAACAATGAGGCTCTCGTGGCTGCTTTTTCTCATGGTCTCTCGGATAACATCAAAGATGAGATAGCAGCCTGAGACATACCCACTGAGCTGGAGAAGTTGATCACATTTGCCATTCTTTTTAATTCCAGACCCGAAAGAGGCCTTCCGTTAAGGAGCGCTTGCGGAAGCCTCCTGTACGGCTCAGAGGTTTGTAGTCCCAACCTTGCCTCCCTCACCTGCCATACCTCCTGGTACCGAGTCTGCCAGTAAGGTAGAACCCATGCAGTTGGGCTTCACACGTTTTTATGCAGATGGGTGGGCTCTTTTCTTGTCAAGTTTCAATTACATAGTCTCATTCTTACCCGGTACTAAGAATGTAAGGGCTGATGCATTTTTGCAAGTTTTCCTCCACTTCCAAGATTGAGTCGTTTCCTATTCCTGTGATTCCTCTCAATCGTATTCTGGCTACGGTTCGCACCAGTCTCACTTCTCCTTTGGGTGACAAAATTCTTGCCGCACAGATCCTTTCTCCTCCTGA